>PVHT020000793.1:3878770-3906054 GCA_004024745.2 Catagonus wagneri | reverse complement strand
CTTTTGTCATTTTAGGGCCGCACCTGCGGCATGTGGAGGTTCCCAGGCTAGGGGTCTAATCGGAGCTACAGCTACTGGCCTACGCCACAGCCACAGCAACATGGGATCTGAGCCGTGTATGCAACCTACACCACAGCTCATGGCAACGCCAGATCCTTAACCCACTGAGCGAGGCCAGGGATCGAACCCGCAACCTCATGGTTCCTAGTCAGATTCGTTAACCACTGAGCCATGACGGGAACTCCTAGTCTACCTGTCCTTTGTGTTTTACAGACAACCTTATAGAAACATGTAAGAAAGGAAGCCTGATGATCCTGAGTTGGGCAGTGAAGGGTGGTCAGCTCTTAAAATATATCTAGCTAACTATATATTTTTTTTCTCTTTTGAGACCTGGAGTCTGGACGATTCAGTAGCTTTCTATTGCAAGGTTTTTGGACTGCAGAAGATAAGAAAGAGGCAGTTTGGGCAACTACACTGTAGCAACTACCCAAGATAGTCTTGTCAAGAGCTTTTAAACAATGGCTGAGATTCTTGGTCCATCTTCCTTTTCATTTCTTCTAAGCAGTGGGGAGCTGCGAAGAACCCAGCCATCTCTTAAGGAGGTTTATACAGAGTAGTGTTAGAATTTAGAATGGTTCATTGCAATCAGGATCCTGCTTCTTCTTGTGTGTCTCTTATCCTGATGTGAGGCTATTTCAGATTTTCTTCTGGTTTCCTCTGAATTTGGGGGACCTGGGACCAGTATAGATCTAAGGCTTCTGTGGCTTGAATATAAGAGTCTAGAACCTAAAGGTATCTCACTGTTGCCTGATTCATTTCCTGCTCTTCCATGGGTTCTCTTCCATCATCCACAGTGAACAAACCCAAAACACTGGAGCCTTAATGAGAATTCTGCAGTAGGCATATAGTCACAAGAATGTCAAAAGGGGCCAGTGAATCTTTTCTTGATCGTAACTATAGTCTCGCATTCTGTTCCAGAGAGATGCAGGCCTGAGTGCCCACCCCCAGGCCGGCACTTGTCCGTTTTCCAAAAATCACTCTACAGGCCAGTCTCCTTTCAGCTCAGCCAGTTTGATGATTAATCCAGGTGCTCAGGTGGGGAGGGCATCTTCTTGGGGTGGGTGGGCCCCAGGCCTGAGTTTTACTGGTTTTGAGACTGAGGTCCTAGAACAAGAGCTCTAGAGACTTCACCCTGTAGCAAGGTTCCTGGCTTGTCCCCACCTCTGTGTAAACTGAATGATCCATGTGTCCTTACTTGGCTCCTTTTGCTTTTTTGTGCTACCTCCCAGCAGTAGGGTCGCCAGGCACCAGCCTCAGTGCAGACTCCTTAGTGGTTCTGTGTCAAAGTAGAACTAGAAGGGGTCTTTAAAATGATTGTCCACCTTGCCCAGGTCTCTTGATTCTGGGCCAAACTCTAGTCTTTTCTTTGTTTCCATTCAGGGACAAGAGTAGGGGATAATGTCAAAGGACAGTCCTTAGTCTTCCAAAAGCAGTTTGCTCGGTCCTTCATCCCGTCCCTTGCATCCCGCAGCCCAGTCATCTGAGACCAAAGCTCTTTTCTCTGCTCATGCATATTATTATTATTATTATTATTGTTATTATTATTATTATTATTATTTTTAGGGTTACACCTGCGGCACATGGAGGTTCCCAGGCTAGGGGTCTAATCGGAGCTGTTGCTGCCGGCCTGCGCCAGAGCCACAGCAACGCCAGACCGAGCCACGTCTGTGACCTACACCACAGCTCACGGCAACACCAGATGCTTAACCCACTGAACAAGGCCAGGGATTGAACCTACAGCCTCACAGTTCCTAGTCGGATTGGTTTCCTCTATGTCATGATGGGAACTCCTGCTCAGGCCTTATTGACGGGGTAAACCCTGGCATTCAGACGGGTCAGGAGAAATGACAAGGTACTCTGGCCCAGAAGCCCTCCATTGGTTCCCCCTGCACGTTCCAACTGCATGTAATTTATTCTCTCTTTTTTTTTTTGATGTCTTCTTAGGTCCACACCCGCGGCATATGGAGGTTCCCAGGCTAGGGGTCTAATCGGAACTACAGCTGCCAGCCACAGCCACAGCAATGCCAGATCCATCCGTGTCTGTGACCTACACCACAGCTCACGGCAAGGCCGGGATCCTTAACCCACTGAGCAAGGCCAGGGATGGAACCAGTGTCTTCATGGATACTAGCTGGGTTCGTTAACGCCAAGCCATGACAGGAACTCCATGTAACTTAATTGTCTTGTTCTCTTGTCATTGGCTTTGTCCTTAGTCTTAAGTTCCAAGGAATTTCTCCTGTGTGCCTTTTCATTTTACTGACTTGTCAAGCACAGCTGGGTCTGAGTAGAAGGGTAGCAAGGACTTATCTGAAGATGGAGGGGTGAGTTCAGGTTTGTATGTGAAAGTTGTCATGTATCTTTTCATAGTATTTCCTGGCAATGGAGTTTTCCTGTCTAGTGCCTCCTCATGTTCCAGATGCTGGAACCTCTTCCATACTGCCTAAAAGAGCCCAGATGTAAACTTTGCACTGAGCTGATATGTGGAACAAAAGAAGAACAAAGGAAAATGTGGTTTCTCCTTTACTCAGACTTAGCTTCAGTGTTTTTTGAGAACTTGCTTATTTGTGAAATGTAAGACAGAGAAGATTGGAAGACTGTAGGTCACTTGCATTTTCCCTGCTGACCTTGGCTTCCCATCAGCTGCTCTGTGCATGTGCAGGCGAGGCAGAGGAGGAGGTTGGCCCAGAGAGCTAAAAGGCGGTTTGCCAAGGGTTGTTTTGTCGGACTGTAGGGCAGCTGCAGGATGGGGCGGGGTGAGGTGAACAATGGCTAAGACCACACCTTCCTTCTGGGTGCTTTTCATATCTGTCCCTCATCTGACTAAAAGCCCCCAGATGCTTTAGCAGCTGCATCTGGGACCAGCTCTTCCGGTGGGGAGGGAAGCTGCCCTGCCCTGCCCTGCCAGGAAGGCTGATGTTTCCAAGTTAGACGGCAGGGGGCATAGGTGCCTTTGGATAGAAGGGAGCTGCCCAAGCCAGAAAGCCTTCCACTCGGCTGCTGAAGTTCATTCCTCCTATTTAGAAGGCGGTTTAGTTTGAAGCTGTGGGTGCCCTGGGAAGTTTTCCTGCTATACTGTGCTGTCCTGTGGCCGAGCCTGTTGTGCCTTTCATGGCAGGGAGCAGGGTGCTGGCCCCCAGGATGTGCAGGGTTCTTAAGCAGACGTGTCTCCACTGTCCCACCACTCCGCAGGCTCAACCTCTTCCCAGTCTGTGCCTCCTTCCGGTTCTAGTGAACAGTGCCAAGTGAATGTAATTGTTCTGAGTCTTCTCTGGGGGCTCAGTAGCAGCTGCTGCTTTTTTCATTTTTAAAAATTTATTTGCCACTTGATGAAAGCCACTGAGATGTTTTTTCCAGCCTTGGGCAAGTTGGAGCTGTGGAATCTGGAGAGAATGAGGTCATCTGGACCTCACTGGCCTTCTTCTGAAGCCAGCAGTATGCTTGGCCAGTCACCCACCCACCCTTAGAGCTCTGTCTGGGGATGAGGCTGCCCTACCCAAATGTAGGAAATGAGAGGTAGGCCTGCACTTATAATCAGTCTGTGCCCAGTGTTTCTCTCACCCTGAAGGCCCTTTGGCCTCAGCTCATGATGGATGGGCCTGCCTTCCCTGCACCTGCCTTAGCTCTAATCAGGGTTAGTTGTTTGGTTCAAGGTGAGTAGTGTTTATTAAACCCTATTCCACATACTCCTGAGCTTGTGTTTTCCTTTCTTCCTGACCAGGTAAACTGTCTTGAGCCCCACCCTCACCTGCCTGTGCTGGCAACCAGTGGCCTAGACCATGATGTCAAGATCTGGGCACCCACAGCTGAAACTTCCACTGAGCTTACAGGGTTAAAGGATGTAAGTAACTGGCTATATAGATTTCTTCTTTCTGCTTATTTATACGGTCAGGACTTTTCATTGTCAGAGGAAAGAATAACCTGCTGTATAGTCCTTCAGAGGCACTGCTCTAACCCCGTCCCCTTCCCCCACGTTCCTGTCATTGCCTCTCTAGGAACAGCCCCATTGCTTCTAGATCATAGTAGAATGGGGCTAGGGGACATCTTTTTCCATGGATTAATACGGGGCATCCTTTCCTAACCTCATCTAGCTATGCTATGCTCCAGGTTAGTAATTCCTAAGGGATGATTTTTTTTTTTTTTGGCTTTTTAAATTTTATTTTTAAGGCCGCACCCTCGGTATATGGAGGGGCCCAGGCTAGGGGTCTAATCGGAACTACAGCTACCGGCCTACACCACAGCAATGCCAGATCCGAGCCGTGTCTGTAACCTACACCACAGCTCACTGCGGTTCTGCTGTGCCACGTTGGCCACTCCCTAAGGGAAGATTTTACTGGGCTAGAACACCAGCCTTTTCTGATGAGGTCCACTTCCCCCACCCTTTTCGGCTTCAGGTGATTAAGAAGAACAAGCGGGAGCGGGACGAAGACAGCTTGCACCACACCGACTTATTTGATAGCCACATGCTCTGGTTCCTCATGCATCACCTGAGACAGAGACGCCATCACCGGGTAAGCCGGAGTGGAGGGTGAGCTCCCAAGTGCAGCTGACTCTCTCAAGAGGGTGATGTTCCAGTGCACACTTCCTCACTGCTTTAGGAGAGATCGGGTGGAACTGGTTGGATTTCCTATCCATTGTCCGCCATTCCCATCAGAGCCTTGATGTAGCCTTGGGAGAGCCACTAGCAGGACTAGGTGTTGTCTCCTTTGTGTTCTCCGTTACCATGCATGCACAATGCCGTGTTCGTAAAAGCAAAGGCATGAGGGTGGGGAAGGAGTTGAAAAGAAATAATAAGTCTCAGGGTGCCTTCTGTTTTTCTTCCTGAGCCAGAAGAGGCCTAGGGCAGGAGTTAGCAAACTGTGGCAGATTTGGCATGTGCTTGTTTTTGTAAATAAAGTTTTATTGGAATATAGCCACACCCATTCATTTATATATGTCTGTGGCTGCTTTCATGCCACAATAGTAGAGTTGAATAGTTGTGACAGAGATATGGCCCATGAGTCTAAAACATCTACTGTCTGACCCTTAAGAAAAATTCTGCTGACCCCTGGCCTAGAGTCTCTAAATCATAGCTAAGATCTCGCAGGCTTGTCCTTGTTCCAGGGTGATTACTAATAAGCCTTTCCCATCCTACAGCGCTGGCGAGAACCTGGGTTTGGGGCCACAGACGCAGATTCGGATGAGTCTCCCAGCTCCTCAGACACATCGGACGAGGAGGAGGGCCCCGACCGGGTGCAGTGTATGCCATCCTGAGGCCTCATACCCAGGAGGGGCGGGCCGGGGCTGCCAACCTGATCCTGCCTGGGCAGCCCTTTCCTGTCCCAGGCCCTTACATTCAGCAGAAACGCACTTTGGACATTTTTGCTTTAGATTTAAAAAAAGAAAAAGAAAAAGAAAGACATCCCAGGAGGACAAGCCAGAGGGGAGTGGACCCACAAAGGGTAGCCAAGAGTGGGGGTTGAGCCCTGGAATGGGGTTCCACGGAGAGGTGCACAGGCCTCAGCAGAAATGGCCTCTCCCCAAAGCCTTCTTTGTTTTGGGAGGGGGGAGCCTGTTTTGTTAACCGGTTTGGGGTAAGGAATGGGGTGTCCTTTTCTTTGATCTCCCTTGTTTCTTGGGTGGGGGGGCGGGGGGTAACTGGCTGTTCAGTACCGAGGGGCCAGGCTGGGGGTGGTAGGAGGACCGCTCTCTCTTTGGTTTTAGGTTTTGCCTTTATTTTCTTTATTTTTAAAAAGTCTATGACAGTTGCATTGTTTTTTCTTCCCCTTGAGCAACCCCACCCCAGGATCCTGTTTTTCTGGGAAGTCCTTAGAGCCCCTCACCGTCCCACACTCTTCACTTTCTTTTCCACCTCATTCGTTCTCTGTACTTATTATCACAGTGTTTTGCACTTGATTATGTATCCTTCACTCTCTTCTCTTCATCCGGTCACCCCCTCACTTGGTCTGGTGAGGGAGGTTGGGGGAGGTGGGAGGAGGGGTAGAGTGGAAGAATAGGAAGGAGGTTACCTCTTCTGTTACTTTAAAAAAAAAAGTTGTTTGGTGGCAGCAATCTCCCTGTCCCTATCACTGTTAGAGGCTTACTTTTATATCTACAAATATATTAAAAAGCAAGTCAAAATTGGATGTATCACATTAAAATTATTGTCAAAGTTTAAATACCATATATTCTTTATGACTGCAATAAAGGGACTTAGAGTAATGACGTGGAGGTGTCACTTGGGGTCACCCTCCTTTCTGTGTATGGCCATTGGAGATTGGGGCTCACCCTTTTAGGCTTTAGGAGGCTTGAGAATGGAAGGATCCTGAATTCTGCCTTTCCCTGCTTTCCTGCCATGGTTTCAGGGTTGGGAAACCCCTTCCAGTTCTTTGCCCAGCTCTCCTACCTCTCCTTAAGTCTTGTGGGGTTCCCAGGACGGCTCTTTTAACCAGAGACTGGCTCATCTTTAACACTTCACTGAACTGTGGCTTCAGGAAGATGTCCGCCACTGCAGGCCGTCTCTCCTAGTGCCGTGTGTAACAGAAAACACACTCAGTCTTACCTTTAGCTGCTTGATTCTTTCAGCCATCCCACTCCACACCAGCTCCCTTCCTAATGGAAGAGTATAGGGAGAGACCTCCTGGGTTTGACTGTATACCTTGTCCACCTCTTCATATTTTGGGATTGAAGGACAAGTCATTAATCTAAGGAATGATTAAGGTGGCTGGGGCTCAGACAACTGTCGTATCACTGGTCACTGAATATGAAAGTCTCAGTTGAATTCTTGCCCTTAAATGCTTTTGCTGCTATTTCTTTGCCCCCCACCAGGAATTCTGCATCCTGGGACAGTCAGATTCTACTAGAACAGGACAGGAAGGAAGGGAAGAGTGAAAGGATGGAATTCCCAGATACTCCTTCCTCCTGCCCCTTTTTTCCTAGCAGCACTCAGACCAAATGTTAGCTGCTGCACCTCCTCCCTGAAGTAGGGAATGTGTGGTGACTGAGTGGTCTGTGTTCTTATTGCTGGTGGGGTGATGGAGTGGGCTGAAAACTGTGCACTCTGGAATTTGTTGTGTATTTTCTCTCAGTAAAGCTTTTTTTTTTTTTTTCTGACTGTTGCTCTGTGTGTGATGTGTGGGCCGTTCATTCCTGATTGGCTCTTTTTGCTCCTTCCAGTAGAGGAGGCCCTGGTCTTATTACGGTTTTAGGAAGTGTGGTCTGGGATGTCCATGTTTCCAGTGGTTGGGCTCCAGCTGGAGACGGTGTAAGTAGAACAGGCCCCACAGTTCAGTGATATTTAGAAGATGGGGTGGGGTGGTGGGGAGACACATTCAGTATTATTATATGGCCTCTGTTCCAGGCTGCAGTTAAGGATTTGGGGGTAAATACTGCTCTCCCTCCCTTCCCAGCCATCCAGAGGCTCCAAAGTCCTGGTCGTTCATAGAAATCCTAGAATCACTTAATATAGTACAATCAATCACCTTTATTCCAGGGTTAGAACAAGGCCGTGCACACTGCAGACGGAGGAGCACAGGATAGGGGCGCTCTCACAGCAGTACAGGGGGTGGGTGGGCAGGTTAGTCTTTTTAGATTATTTTGCCTTACAGAGAAATTACTAGACTCCACTGAAAATGACCCTGTCTCCCTTCTCCCATCTCAACTTCTCTCTTTGAAGGAAGCTCTTTATTCTCTTTCTCTCTTTCTCTCCCTCTCCCTCTCTCTCTCTCTCTCTCGCTCTCTCTCTGTCAATCTCACATAATGTACGCTGCCTTGGAAGGACAACTCATGCTCATTTCCTCCCTCCCAGTCCTACAAGTATCTCTCTGTCTCCTTGAGGGAGAAGCCAGACAGGGCTGGGGAAACTTGGGAAGGTCCTTTAAGGCAAACCTGTGGAATACTCGAGGTGTATGTTTTAAGGCAGGTGTCCGCAGCAGTGGCCAGAGGGGCCAGGCAGGCCGGGCTGGGTTAGGAGGAGAGGGGTGCTCTCCAGCCAGTCTGGCTTCTTCCCGCTTCCAACAGCCAGCCCTCCCCTCCCCCTAAAGCTTTGCTCCCACATCCTAAAAGCTCCTAGCTTAAACTTTCTCTAAATAGTCTCTTGAGATTACATGTGGATTTTTTTTTTAAGTTTTCTTTTTCGTTTTGACTGTGTAGTAATCTATCTCTGCCACTCCCTTCCCTGTGGCATTCCCCTCCCACCCCCGCCCTGGCCTAGACATAAGTTGATGCTAGACACCACAAACAAGGGCAGACGTGGCAGTGCGGGTTTAATATACATATATGTAGGATATATATGTACACACAGTTAGCACGGTCAGGGTGGGCAGGGGTCTCTTGGGACAGGCAGGAGGCTGGGGTCACTGGACTCTGGTGACTTGGCTAGGAGGCGCTCTTAAGCCCGAGGTGCCAGGATATTGAGGGAGAGGGGTTACCAGGTCCCCTCCTGGATTGGACTGGGGATCAGTGCAACAGAAAACGCCGTAGGTAACTTCGTCCCTTCTTTCTGGCTTGGGGAAGGGGGTTCTTGACCGCAGAGAGAGGGAGGTTTGCCTGCAGTAACCACATTGGGGCTCCAGGTGGGGGCAGGATCAGAGTTAAAACCTAAGGATCTCAGTTCTCTGAACTCCCTAGGTCAGTATGTGCAACAGTCTGAGGAGGAATAAAGGAGTAGAAAGGGGACTCTGCCCTCATCCCCACTCAGCCTCGGTGGGGCACGTTCCCAGCGGCCTCCAGAGCAGAGCTGGGTGGGAGGGATCTAATGCTGCGTGCTCCGTGGGGTAAATTCTGGGGCCAGGAAAGATCCAGGGATCCCCGCTCTTTGGATCCCTGGCTCATACCCATCCTAGGCCCATGAGAGGGAAGCAGAAAGGAACCTGCTGGTGCCCAGGCCCTCCAACCTGAGGAATAGCTGGAAACTAGGCTGTTCAGCCAGTCCAGCACTGGGGTAGGGACACGAACTCTGGCTTTTCTTTGACCCTTCCAGGCGGGGGTTGGGTAGCCTCCGCATCTTCCCTCCCACTGCTTTCCGTTAGATTCACCCGCCTCTCCCATGCCTCCCACCTCGCCTCCTCAAGTGTAGGAAAATGCAGGTCCTTTCCGCTCCCACACTTTAGAGATGTGGGGGAAGAGCGGAGGAGAGGGAAGGAGGAGGGATGCGCCCATTTCTATTTGCATAGAAATAGCCCCCAGCTCCCCTGGAGTGGGGAAACGGCCCCCCAGCCCCTGACCCCCATCCCCTCACGAGGAGGAACTAGATGAGCTAGACAGACAGACAGACAGCCAGAGCGTGCGCACACACACACACGCGCACAGTAAGGGGGTTAGGACCAGGTTAGTAAGTGGGTGGCGGGGGGGTGCCCTGGCACCCTCCCCGGGAGGATGGGGGAAGAGAGTGGTCCGATGAAGGTCCAACCTTCCTCCTCTTCCTCCCCCTTGCTCAGGCCTTCTTCGGTGGAGGAGCCAATTTGATGATCTCTTCCTCAGAGGGCTGCCGGATAATGTCTGGGGGCAAAAAGGAATGAGTCCGGGGACAGAAGTCACAGGAGGTACCAGGCAGGCCAACTGAGCATCAGCCTCTGTTCTCCCCAAATTCAAGTACTCCACAGACAACCACGGGAGGGGACAGAGGTGCATATGAAAGGCATGACCCCTTACCTTTGTACTTCTTGGCACTGGGGATACGGGTCAGCTTGGTGTCCAGCTCATCTTCCTCAGAGATCTTCAGAACACGGGTTCTGTAGTCAACCACCATAGTGAGGAGGTCAGGACGGCGGGAAATCTCAAAGATGTGCTCGATGTAAGAGAGGTTGTCTGGAGGGAGGCAGGAGACTGGAGGTCAGAGCCAAGCCGCAGAGGTCAGCTTTGCCTGCTCTCAGACTAGGCTTCCGAAACCCAGGCCGAGCTGCTCACGTTGGTTATTGGAGGAGGCGACACTGGAGGAAGAGGGGCCCCTAAGCCAGGAAAGGAAAGCTAAGGTACCAAAAGCCAGAACTGCTCCCTGGAAGGGCACACTGTTGATCAGTGAAGCTTCCGAAATGAGTGATTTAGGGTAAACACCAGGTTCCACATTGAAGGGAGAGAAGAACAGAAGAATTAGCTGGCCTCCCAAATTCTAAACATCCACTGTGTCCCTCTTCCATCCTTCCTCAGAGTGACCATCAGAAAAGCCTTCCCAGCGGCACATGTGCTACCAGAAGGGTGGATGGAATCTGTAGACCACACAGGAGAGAGTCTGGGCCTAGTGACAAGGGAAATTCTGAATGAGGAGGCGCAGACACGACCGAAAAGATGGTCTCCACAGCCAGGTCTAGCAGCCTGCAGCTGCCTCCCTGCCTGGCCCCTACCCTCTCCTGCTGCAGTCTCCTAATTGCAGCAGGTCCTCTTCAGCCTCCCTCTCTGCCACCCATGCTACAGCTTAGTATCTGAGGGGCCTCGTGTCACTTGCCTCACTTATCAAACGCCCTGTTGCTCAGAGCCCTACCAGGCACAGGCCCAACTTACCTTTCCATTCAGTTTGGGGTTTTTTTTGGCTATACCTGCAGCATGCAGAAGTTCCTGGGGATCAAACCTGCACCACAGCAGTGACCCGAGTCAGAGCAATGACAACACTGGATCCTTAGGCTAGGCCGCTGGGGAACTCCCTCCAGCCACTTCTAAACATACCCTTTGCCCCAGCCAAGCTAAGCAAGACTCCTTGCTTTTCCATACACGAGTCTCCCACTTCTGCAACCAGGTGCCTTTGCCTAGCATGTCCTCTGGATGCTGCCTTTGAAATCCCACCTGCTTCCATCAGGGCCATCTTAAATATCTGTTCTCCCTAAAGTCTTTTCCAGGGGAGTTCCCGTTGTGGTGCAGCAGAAATGAATCCGACTAGGAACCATGAGGTTGCAGGTTCGATCCCTGGCCTTGCTCAGTGGGTTAAGGATCCAGTGTTGCCGTGAGCTGTGGTGTAGGTCGCAGATGCGGCTCGGAGTCTGTTGCTGTGGCTGTGGCAGCAATAGCTCCGATCTGACCCCTAGAGACTGAGAACCTCCATATGCTGTGGGTGTGGCCCTAAAAAAAGCAAAAAAAAAGTCCTTTCCAGAGCACTGGTCTCTAGAAGCGGATAAGAAAATGTTAGAACTTGTGGCTTTAAGTTTTATCACTTTTCTATTTTAAAGTTCTATTATATATGTGCTAATAGCAAGTAGGATCTGAGTAACATTTTTTTTACTGAATAACATTTTTTACTGAATAACACGAAGACTGTAAAAACCACTGCTCTGGAGCCCCTGTACTCTCAGCGCACCCTTCTTATCTTGCCTTGTCAGAGAGCACACTTTGCATAGGAGCTCTGAGCTCACTTCCGCTTGCTGCATGCAATGAGCCTGAAAGGCTGATGGCAGTAGGTCGGCTGTGTCCCCCTCCGCTACCTTTGTCCAGCTTGTTGTGGCTCTCCAGGAAGCTGAACCAGGCACTGCCCGTCGTGATCTCCTCACTCTTCTCGCTGGGGATGTCCTCCTTGCAAGCTGACTTGAGCTGTTCCAGATCTTCGAGGGTGATGTTGCTGGTCAGGTCCTGGAGGAGGGTCCCGTATTCAGCCATGACTGAGGTCGAGGGGGACAAAGGGAGAAGAGGCTGAGCCTGAGGTACGGGCTCTGGTTTGCTCACTGGCACTGTACACCCCTCCTCTAACCGCACCAGGCTCGTGCCTGGAACACGGTTGTTGGGGCTCCAGACAAGGAAGACCTAAGGGAGGGACGAGTGGACAGGAAGCAACTCGGAAGCTAGGGGCCAGGCTGAGCCTAGAAGGAAAAGTCACACCTCCTTCCCTCCACCATCTTTTTTCTTCCCATTCCCCCCCCCAACAGTAACCCTGGCAACAGCTCCCCGACTGAGGAGGCGGTTACCATAGCAACCTGCTCCCGACTTTCTCACTCACCGCTCTCTCCAAGTCCCACCACCAGAATCGCCCCACCCACCTGCAACCCTTCCCACTGTCAAAAAAAATAAAAAAAAACAAAACACACACACATACATATACTCCAAAACAACAGCCAGGGAGAGGCTTGCGGTGGCAGCGAGAGGCTAAAAAGAAGGGGCTGGAGGAGACTTATTGGACCTTATGTGTTCTAGCTTCTACTCTTTGCCAGAAACAAAGGGTGGGGGGGTCCCTCACTTCAACTCCCCACCACCCCACTAATGACTCACTTTGGATGGATGCCTAGTTGCCTGGGCTAACGGTCCCCTGGCCCCTCCATGCTCAGCCCTGTATTCAGTCATTAGGTCTCACGGGTGAGTGTGAGGAGGGGGAAGCAGTGGGCCACCCCCACCTTTGTGCAGCCCATTTTGTCCCTTGATTGCTGCTGGGCCTCCACACAGCCCTCTCTCCTAGCCTTTGTGCTATGCCTACAGCCCCCGCGCCTAAGAATACCAAGCGGCTGGCTCTGGCCCCCTGCCCAGTTCCCAGGCTGGCTGGGTGGCAGGGGGAAGGGGTTCAGATGCAGCTTTGGGAGAATCTGGCAGGAAGGGGGCTGCCACTCCCGCCTGCATCAACATCCGGCTGGCACTCCCTTCCGTGTGACCCTCCCAGAGGAGGCTGGGGGAGGCGCGATCTCATCTGGTCCTTCACCCCTTTCCTCTCTCATGAAGACCCTTAGATGAAAAAGGTAAAGAACACTCAAGGCCCTCCTCCTACGAGGCTAAGGGACTGTGGCTAAGACCGGAAGAAAGAAGGTCAGACCTTAGGATGAACTTTCTGGACGTGATGAAATGTGAAACTCCAGTGGTGAGTTTTAAAAGGGGGCCTTTTCCCCCACAATGAGTATGTCTTTCTTTTATAATTAGAAAAGTAAAGCATTTTAAGAAGTTAATTATGCCATAAACACTGGCTAGACCCAGGGGTTGGGCAAGGAGCTAGATGACCTTGCACTTGACTGAGACTTACCCACAAAACCACCCAACAACAGGGCCGGGAATATGAGAAGGGGGCTGGTTGACACAGCCCGTCTTCCTTTATTTCTGGCTTGCAGGCAGGGAAACTGAGGCAGAGAGGCACGGCCGCTACAGAGTAAGAGGAATGGACTCAAAAGGCCTCGCTCCCAGACCCCTGCCTGGACCAGAACAAACAAGCCTCCCTTGGTGGCAGGCACCGCGACACAGACACACAAAGAGCCAGGCCGCAGGGCCAGCGTGACCCCCACAAGGAACAGGCACTCACAGGCACGCTCACTTGCACACCCAGGTGCCACCAGACAGAAGGGCCCAGCGGTGGCCCTGCCAGGCTGGGCCAGGAACAATGCTCTCTGACTGTCAGCACCAGGAACCGTCTCTGCCTTGAAATCTAGGTCACAGCAGCAGGCTCTGGAGCCCAGCCCCCGCCCCCCTCTGCTGATAATCCGAGGACAGAAAAGAGGGGGATGTGGACAAGGGGAAGGCTGGGAAGGGGGTTCAGAGATGGGGCTGGTAACTGAGTGGAGTTGTGAGGAGAGCTGGAAAGAAAGGGCACCACCGGAAGGAGGCCAGATGCCGTCAAGGAGATCGCACCCCAGTCCAGGGGACCCTGGGACCAAGCGCTCGGCTGGAAAATGGGACAGGATTTAGGGTCATAGTACCCTGCATGCACATGGAAGAAGAGTTTGTAAATAGAGAGATCCCGTGGGAGGGGTGTGTGTGTGTGTATCTCCTGGGAGGAGTTAAGTTTTAGGACTCTGAATCAAAAACACAGACTTACAGGGGAGGTGGGTGGAAAGGGAATTCATGTGTATCAGACACCCACCCACCAAGGCTGCGGGCGGCGGGTAGGAGCTGTCTAAGAGAGTGAAACAGATACAAAGAGGCCCTAGGAGCACGGGGGGTGGGAACGTGTAAGAGCCAGGATCCTCGGGACGGCGGCTGCTCCCTGGGTGTGGGCGCAGGTACAGCGAGGCTGCGGTGGCTGCTCTCCGTGGGTGTGTTTGGATGTGCTGGTGATGGATGTGTTCGTGCCGGTGCTCGATGTGTGGCTTTGAGTGAATGTAGCCTGTGTGTGTGTGTGTCTGACCAGCTCAGAGTAAGTGTAAGAAGGTGGAGACTCACAGGCTCACATCCAGAGGGGAGAGGAAGGGTAAGCGGAGCCTACGGACCTATGGACGGAGGCAGAGAACTGCCGCTGGGAGGGGGAGAGTCTGAGGACAGAGTCCACTAGGAGAAGGCTGCAGCCTCAGCTCACTGGTTACCATGGCAACCTCAGTTCTGGGTTCCCCACCCCCCCTCGGGCGTCAGGACAATGACACCACTGGATGGGAGGGATGTGGGGAGTGGTGAGTAAGAGACAGAAAGGACAGGAGAAAGGCCCTTGTGAGGGAGCAAGGAAAGGCGGCCGGGCTGCCCACCGCCCCGGAGAGACCCCATCCGCCCAGACCTGGGTGTGGCAGCAGAGGCAAGGACGGGGGAGTCTGGGGGGCTGGGGGGTGGAAGGAGGTGGCAGCTCCTTACTTGGCACTGAAGTCTCACTGCTCAACCACTGTTTCCGAGTCGTCTGGCCCTGCTGGGGCTTGGAAAAGCTTGGCTCCCTCACCATCCGTGTCACTTTTCCCACCCAAGATTCAGAATCTCTTAGGGCCCACGGAGTGGTCTCCTACCCTCATAGCTCTGATCCTTTTGGAACAGCGCAAAGGCTGCCCAGGGAACACCAGGCAGCCTGGGTGGAGGCCGCTCTTGAGACAGGATACTAGGGCAGGAACCGGGAACCGGAGTTGAGGCTGCCAGGAAGTCGGTCCCCTTCCCTCCCAGATCCTTCTGTGCTGGGCTCACCGCTTCCTCACACCTTCCTTCCTTCCTCTCCTTCCCGGCCGGCCCCAGGTGGGGCTCTGACAAAAGTCAAACCAGCCGAGGATGCCGAGGGAGAGGGGCAGGGAGGTAAGGATCAGGATATTCTGACCTCCTCTGACCAGGCTCAGAGCTCAGACAGGTGGGTGCTCCGTGGGCACTGGGGGAGGAGGGGCAGCCCCGGGGGCGCTTTGAGAAGCCCAGCAAAACGGGATAACCACCTGTGGAGGGGGCAGCAGCATCAAAGGAATCTCCGTGCGGTTTGACATTAATTCACGATTATCCCCTCTCCCTGGCATTTGGGTCCAAATCCCCAGTAAATTTAAGAAGCCAGAGGATTAGGAGTTGCTGCCCCTCCCTCCCTCACACCTGCTGCAGCTGCCTAAAGCTGAGGGGAGCTGTGAGGACCTGGAGGTGCCTGCGGTGAGCAGGAGGGGGCTCGTAGGCAACTCGGGTCTGCGTGGTTGCCTGGGGTCGAGGGGAGGACGGTGGCGATCAAGGCGAAGCACAGGGGGTGGGAAGGGAGAGCGCAGGGCTCCTACTTTCAGTTTTATCTAGGCCCCAAGTTCAAGCAGTCCTGAAGTTCATTCCTGGGTATTCCTTTAATATCACACTCAACTGATCTCTCCCTTTCACTTCCATTCAGCTTTTTAGGGGGTGGGAGAGGGATGTCTTCATTCCTGTAAAAGCAGGAAGAGTTTCTAAGGCTCCAAGGTCAGTCTAGCAGTGAGGGGGTGGGGCTTGACACCTGGACCTCAAAATGTTCAGTCCAAGAAGCCAAATGGGTTACCCCTGGGCACAGGGACAGGATTAAGCTTTTAGCCCTTAGTCTAAGAGAAGCCAGACTGGGGAGTTCCCGTCGTGGCTCGGCGGAAACGAATCACGAATCTGACTAGTATCCATGAGAATGTGGGTTCGATCCCTGGCCTCGCTCAGCAGGTTAAGGATTGGGCACTGAGCTGTGGTGCAGATGCGGCTCGGATCCTGCGTTGCCGTGGCTGTGGCGTCGGCCGGCGGCTACAGCTCCAATTTGATGGCTAGCCTGGGAACCTCCATATGCTGCGGGTGCAGCCCTAAAAAGCAAAAAATAAAAATAATTTAAAAATTAAGAAAAAGTAAAATAAATAAGAGAAGAAAGACCAGACCCAAAATGAGAGCATCAAGAAATACCTGGCAATAGACCAATCAGGGCCCAGGAGGGTGAATGGGGCTCCCTGCTGCTCTCTACTCCTCTGGTTGTATCTCTCCCTACTTCTGTTGCAGTTTCTCTCCATCTCGGTCTCTTCCTTAGACATCACCTCTCTCCCTAGTCTCTCAGTCTCACTTTGCCTCCTGTCCTTTCAGTGGGCTTTCATCCTATTCCCACCTGGCGGCAGCCAAGAATACCTAGGGTTCTGTGACTCGGTGACCCCATCTCAATACTCCGGGCGACTGTACTAGCTGTATTATGAAGGAGTGGGCGTCGCTGCTCTAGCAGAGACAGTAAGTTCGGTGGGGAGGGGCCTGGTCCGGTCGGCTGCATACAGGTTGGTATGTGGGTGAGGCTGCGTGTAGGAGAGTGAGGGGCTGGCATGGCAGTGTGTGCCGCGGATCCTCTTCCTGCAAGACAATACATGCGCGCGCACACATGATGAGCACAGGTGTCAGGGAAGTGAGGAAGTAGGCAACCAGGGCAGCCGGCAGCCTAGGGCATCTCTGGCAATTTCCCCAATGGAGTGTTTAACCACAAAGGGAAGAACAATTAAAGCTAATCGTTCTGACAGCCTGGAGGCCAGACACTGGGGAAACAAAACACACTCAGCATGTTTCCCCCAACTCCCGGTGGTCTTGCCACCATCCTGCTTTCATCCTCCCTAATTTCTGAACCTCTGTAGTCCATTCCCCAGCACTCTCCCCACTCTCGTCCTCCCTCTTCCCTGACTGCATCTCTGTCCCTCCGTGTCCCTCTCTTGATATCCATCTCCCTTTCACACACATTCCCCTCATTCTCTCTCTCTGACTTGGGCTCCATCCTTGGCTGACTCATACTCATTCTTCTCCCTCTCCCTTTCTTCAACCCCTTCCTCCATCCCTTGGCCATTCAGATGCCCAGAAGCCTGCCACTCCCTGCATCCTGAGCTCCAACTGGACCCAGCAAGAGAGGCCACCTGCAGCCCCTGCCCTCCCTACTCACCCAGTGTCAGAGCACCAAGCTCACTCACCCTCAATATCCCCTCTCTCTGTCCTGAAGTGTGACCAGGATTTTTCTACCATCTTTTCTCACTGCTTTAAAGAGGGGCAATCTGAAGCCAACGGCTGGGAGAAGATGCTCAGAAAATGAGGATGGACCCGAGCACAGCAGTTCCCACTTAGATGTCCTATTACACTGATGTTCCTCCAGGCAGTGGGGGTGAGGTGGGGGCCTGGGTATGTAGTGCAGGGGCGTTTGTGATTTGCTGTGTGCAGTGGATGTGTGTAAGAGTCACATGGGTGTGTGTCACCGTGTGTGCTGGCGTGTCTCTTGTAGGTGTGTGTGTCTCCCTGTCATTTTTGACACTGATTATATTAAATTAATTAGGGGTTTGACGTTAGCGACTTCGCTCCCCAGCTCCCACCCTCTGGACAAGCCTCGGACAATGCCACCTCCTCCCCAGGTGAAGAGGGCTGGGTGAGGGCACGTGGTGCCGGCTGCCCGCGGAACTGAGGCCTGGAGACCGAAGCCAGAGAAGGGGAGGGAGGGGTGGGAGCTGGCCTGGCCGAGCCGGCTGGGCGGGAAGCAGGCTCCATCCTGATCCCCAGGCCCCGGTCCGACTCCCCAACTGCGGTTCAGCGTGGAATGGGCGGCCGAAGCCACGCCGCCTCCAGCAGCCGCTCCGCGCCCAGGGCGCACCGACCGAGTCCGCGCCCGGGGCCCGGGGCCCCGACCCAGGGCGGACCCGTCCGGGGCCCCCACGCTCGGCATCCCGCCCCTGGGGCGTCCCGGATCGACCGCCCTCCAAGCCCAGACCCCAAATCGGTCCCTCCCCGAGACACGTCTCCCCTCGGCCCTCTCACCGCCTCTGGGGCTGAGCGCTCGGGGAGCGGGCACTCCGGCGTCCCCGGTTCCTGAGCAGCGTCCGGAGCCTCCTCCTCGGCTCCCGCCGCCGCCGCCGCCGCCGCCGCCGCCGCCGCCGCCGCCGCCGCCGCCGCTTCTGCTGTCGCCGCCGCCTCTTCCGCTCGCGGAGCCCGAGCCCAGCGCCGCCTCACCCCACCCGGCTGGCCAGTGATGTCAGAGCCGGGGAGGAGCGGGGGGCGGGGAGCGGGGAGCGGCGGGAGGGGGGGAGGGGAGGCAGCAGGGGGCTGGGGTTCTGGAACACTCCCGGGATGGGGGCAGAAGTGGGGGAGGGCTGGCGTAGCGCTGCCGCCTCTCGCCCTAAACAGCGGAAACCCCAATTCTCAGATTTAATTCTTCCAATGGAACACACCCTTCCCCTTATGACCTTTCGATGACCACAGTGGCTGGGACCCTGGGAGGCAAAGAGTAAGTTAGAGTTTAAGGGATTGCAAGGCCTTTGGCCTCCCCATCCTCTTAGCTGCCTGGCTTAGTAGGTGGAAAAACCTTTTTCTGCCCCTTCTGGGTCAGGAGAGCCGTAATGACCGCTCAGTTTTATCCACCTTGCAAGGTGGAGGTGGAGGAAGGGTTGGGGGCCAGAAGCAGCACAGGGACATCTTTATCTGCCCTGGAGCCACAGATCTCTCTCCAGGGTGATGCCAGCCGGCCTCTGTGGTCCTCTTATTTCTCCCAAATATACCATCCCCCTGCCTTCCCCCCACCATGATGTAATTTTATTTTCTGGGGAGAAAAAGAACAAGCAGTGAGCTCAGCATGCAAATATAGACAACTTGCAATGCCACACTTAGCTCTGTTTCCCAACTCTGCCCCGCTGCCCAGGCCCAGCATGGCAGCTCTCACTTCCCCTCCACCCCAGGCAGGGACTTTTCTCCCCACCCCCGCCCCCCAGAATCTCAGCCAGACCAAAAGAGGGAAGGGAGAAGTGGTAAAGCATCTGTTTGCATCTCCAGCCCAAGAGGTCTCTCCTCAACTCTGGCAGAGTGTGGCCGGGGAAGAGGTCTGAGCCCCATCCGTGTCTGTACCACTGCCAGGCACAGCCTGGCTTCACCTCGGTTCCAGCCTGGCAGAGACCCTGAGAAAGCCTCCGGTGAGTTCCTCCTTTCTTGAGTTTCTGCTGCCCCTAGAAGAGGCTTGGGCCCCTGTTGCTTTGGATTTCACAGCCCTTCTCTTTCCTCTCACCATCCTCTCCCCCAGTGTGGCCTGTCACTGCCCTTTTGACAGTAACACACCCTCATAATTTACCTCTGCTTAGACCTCGTTTGTTCTGTGTCGTAGGGGCGAAACTGATTTTGCTGACCCATCTTTGAGACTCAGAGAAACTAAGTGACTTACCTAAAGTCAGTGAAGTTTCCAGATCTTCTTCCAGAGGCACCCAGGTAGAAGGGACTTGGGCTTCATGCTGGCTCTCCTCCTTTCTGGAGCAGGTTCTGCCTCTGAGCCTCAGTGTCCTGGCTGGGGACACTGATACCTGTCTCCCAGCGTTCTGAGATGTAGAAATTGTAAGTCTCTAGTGACTGGCACAGTTGGGTGCTTTTAGTCTGGGACCTTCCATTGACCAGCACAAAAAGAAGTTACGTCATATTTTTGTCTTGGCTCAGTGCCCAGACCATGTACTCAACATTTATTAAATGGATACAATCTGGGAGTTCTCGTCGTGGCGCAGCGGTTAATGAATCCAACTAGGAACCACGAGGTTGCTGGTTCGATCCCTGGCCTCGCTCTGTGGCTTAAGGATCTGGCGTTGCCGTGAGCTGCGGTGTAGGTTGCAGACGTCGCTCTGATCCCACGTGGCTGTGGCTGTGGTGTTGGCTGGCAGCTGCAGCTCTGATTCGCCCCCTAGCCTGGGAACCTCCATATGCTGCAGGTGCGGCTGTAAAAGGACAAAAGACTATATATATATATATATATATATATATATATATATGTATATACAAGCTGGATGAAGACATGGTTCCTTACACGCCTGCACCTTCTCCAGGACTTCTCTAGGAACACTTCCCGGACTTTCCTGTGGAGGGTGCAGATTGCTCCCTCCGTTCTCTTTCCTCCATACTCGGAGATCAGGGACACCTTTATGCCCAGTCTAGGAAAACTGTAGCATCTGTGAGTTGTGAGCTTGTTCGCTTGCTTGGTTCCTCCAGCTCTACTCCTGAGTCTTTTACACTCGCCCCAGCCTGAGCCGGCGCTGGGCAGAATGTGGATCATTTCTGCCCGGAGGGCCAGCAAGTCCGGGCCTGGGGGATCCTCACTGTACAAAACTCAGTGTCCCCAGGACTGCCGCTCCAGCCCACGTTCTCCCAGCTCCACCCCGATTATTACATCAGTCTGATTGCACCTGTCGGACTCCCGGTCTCTGAAATCTTCATCATCCTCCCCTCTATCCGTCCGGCTCATCACTGCCAGATTAATCTTTGTTTCTTCTTAGGGCCGTATCCGAGGCATATGGAGGTTCCCAAGGCTAGGGGTTGAATCGGAGCTGCAGCTGCCAGCCTACACCACAGCCACAGCCACGCAGGATCCGAGCCGCATCTGTGACCTACACCACAATTCACGGCAACGACGGATCCTTAACCCACTGAGCGAGGCCAGGGATCGAAACTGCATCCTCATAGATACTAGTCAGGTTCGCTGCCCCTGAGCCACAACAGGAACTCCTGCTGGATTACGTTTTGCTTTTTCTTCCCAGCTCACAGGACGAAACCCCAACCTCTCTACCACCTAATCCACCCGGCCTCACAGCCATCTCCTGAACTTCTTGTCTCTTTCTTTGGTCTCCTCTGTGCCCCCAACAGGTCACATATGCTCCGCCAGTGCTTTTGATGTTTTCACCACTTAAGTGCCACTGCCCCCCTCAATTCTTTTGCCCCAAATTCCACTCTTCATGGAAGGCCTAGAAAATGCTCACTTTATGAAGCCATCAAAACCCACCCTCATATCTCTTATAAGTCCATTCTATTCATTTGTTCCTTCTTTTTTCTTTTTTGCTTTTTAGGGTTGCACAGCAGCATATGGAGGTTCCCAGGCTAGGGGCCTAATCGGAACTACAGCTGCCGGTCACAGTCACAGCAACATGGGATCCGAGCCACATCTACAACCTACGCCACAGCTCACGGCAACGCTGGATCCTTAACCCACTAAGTGAGGCCAGGGATCGAACCCGCCACCTCATGGTTCCTAGTCGGATTCGTTTCCGCTGCGCCAGGACGGGAACTCCATTTGTGCCTTCTTTTAACAAGCATGTATTAGGGACTACTTTTTTGTGGGCCAGGCCCTGTGGACACAGAGAAAAAGCCTGGAGTCCCGCTTCAAGGGGCTCGCAGTCGGGGTGAGGACTAAAATGGGCCGAGTACCGGAGCAGAGGCGACCAGCGCAGAGGGAGCCGGAGCAGCGAGCTCCCGCAGGGGCCCTGCTCTGGGAGGGCCTCCCGGAGGAAGTGTTCTTTGGGCTCAGTCTTGCCTTTCCAATGAGAGCTGCAAGGGAGGGTGCTATCAAGTAGCGCATAATCACTTAATTACATATTGCTTTCTGTTTCTCTTCCCTTGTTTGGTGCGCTTGTCTTGACTTCCCAGGGAGGCTAATCAGCTCCAGAGCAGGGCCAGGCCCGGGCAACTCTTTGTTCTCCCGGAGCCCAGCGGTGGCGCTGGACAAGCACCGTGTGTTCAGAAAAGGCTTGTTGACTTGCAGCGCGTGAATAATCCAGGCTTCTTGGGGATAACTGCCTGGAAGGAGGAGGCCTGCACCCCCGATCCCGTGATCCCAGTCCCCTAACAAGGCACCCACACCTGCCTCCCCCGTCCCCTGGCTGCCTCCCTGCTGCCACAGCGTGAGACCCCATCAGCAGACACTTGCTCATGGTGCCCCAGATCCTTTATTAAGGTCTCTCGTTTGACCCAAATGCATTAACAAGAGATTGCTGAGATGCAGCCCCAGACACAGCGCCCTCCCATCCTCCTGGCCGGGACGGGACAGTCAGAAAGGTCTGAGAGGGTCGGGGCGAGACTGCGCACAGGTGGAGGGAGCGAGCGGAAGAGAGATGGGGGCCCATAGAATCCCAAGAAAGCGTGTAGGGGGAGGTGGAAGAAACGAATAACGGATACGGGGGTGCTGTGAGATGGCGAACACGAGTCAGCTGAGACAGCTGGGCCGGTGCGTAGGGGAAAGCGGCTCCCCGGATCTCAGCACCCAACACAGAGACCCCAGCGGGCCCCACGGCGGAGGATGACCTAGGGTCCCTGCAGGAGCTCAAGGAAGGACAGGGAGGGCAGGAGGGAGCGTGAGGAGGGGGCAGGTGGGGCTGGGAGATGGCTGCCCGGCAACTAGTCGTCGTCGTCGTCATCCTCGTCCTCATCATCGTCTTCCGTGTTGATCTCGCCCGACAGCACGTCCTCCAGCCAGTCTTCCAGCTCCTCGGCGGAAGGCAGGTCCTCTTCGTCGTCCATCTCCATCCATATGCTGTCCGCCTAGGGCAGGGCAAGACGCGCGACCAGAACTGAGCCCGAGAGGTAGAGCTTTAAAGCCGTCCTCCCACTCATGGGACCCTGTACATCCTCTGTCCCTTCTCTTCATCTGTCACCGGGCCGGGAAACAGACCGGGTGAAGGTCTAGGTTAGGATCGTGACAATGGGAGTAGAAAGAACCGCCGGACCAGCAGGCAGACCTTCTGCCTTCATTTCTTGCAAACTCTTGCTGTGCTGCCCTTCCTTAGACACACCTCTCTACCCCACCCTTGATGTTGGGCCACTGGTGGCCCTTCGTGGCCTAGAGAACAAGGTCAGCGACTCTTTAGCATTCAAGACTTTCCAAAACCTGCTTTTCCAGCATTATCCTCGGAGATCTATAGACTCTCAAGCCATTAAAAAAGAAAATGAAGTGCCTTTTCCCAGACTTGATAGTCATTTTCCTGCTTCTGGACCTTCTGCACTAACTTTTCCATCAGCTCGGAAATGATGTCTCGTAATTTCCACTTGTAGAACTCTTATACACTGAACGATGTCTTTTAATTTCTTTTAACGTTTAGATTTAATGTATTTTTATTTTAATTTTTTAAATGTTTAGATTTAATGTGTCTTTTCTTTTTAAAAATTGAGGTAGAGTTGAGTTACAAGAACCTCCGCTTTAAGCGCTACTCCTTTTAAACCCTCCGTGATTCTCAAGCAGAAACCGCCTTGATTTCTGTGTCTTCCCAGCATTTTATTCTTATCTCTATCACAGAGTATATCAGATCTGGCCTGGTAGTCAATGGAATACCTGCTCCCCAGCTAGACTGAGAATTATATGAAAGCGGACTGCGACTTACTCAGTTCAACTCCATACATCTTTTTGAAGCCCTGCTATGTGTGAATGAGATTTCTGCCCTCGAAAAGCTCAAAGTCTACTGGAAGAGAGACACGGCACACAAACGGCCGTGTACAAGTCACGATCTCAAGGCCAAATGGGCTGCGGGAGAGTGTGGAAGAGAGAATGAGCCCAATTGGGAGATCTGGAAGGACTGGCTGGAGGAGACAGGATTTGAACTGGGCTCTGAAGGAGGAGCCGCCAGGCCCAGCAGGAAGAGACGTGGGTGAGCTCCGGGCAGGAATGTCTCCCTTTTGCAGCCATTAGACTGGGCACGTCTGAAGCCGCTGGAAAGGTCTCCATGCCTCGTCAGCAGCGCGGAGGAGAACCGGCTACACCGGGGAGCAGAGCTGGGGGCCAGCAGCGGGGCACGAGGGAAGAGGGAAACTCACATCAGTGACATTGACGACTCCGATTTGTGGGGCTGACAGGTCGATGTCAAACGTCTTCTCCCAGTAGGGAACCAGCTGTGGAGAGACCGCATATGGCAACTTCATGGAGTCTAGGAACCCCTGAGTGCAGGAGGGCGCGTGGCGGGGTCCAGGCCAGGGGTAGAGGGGGACGTTATGAACCCACTGGGAGCTGGGGGGTGGGGGCCCACCTGTCAGCTCTGAAGGGGAATGGGGAGCACAAAGCCGTTAAAGAGTAGATGTCCCAGGAGTTCCCGCTGTGGCGCAGCAGAAACGAATCCGACTAGTAACCACGAGGTGGTGGGTTCGATCCCTGGCCTCACTCAAGTGGGTTAAGGATCCGGCGTTGCTGTGGCTGTGGCGTAGGCCAGCAGCCACAGCTCTGATTCGACCCCTAGCCTCGGAACCTCCATATGCCTTGGGTGTGGCCCTAAAAAGCAAAAAAAAAAAAAAAAAAAAAAGAGCAGGTATTCCGGGAGTTCCCGCTGTGGCGCGATGGGACCCATAGCATCTTGGGAGCGCTAGAACACAGGTTCGATCCCCAGCCTGGCACAGTGGGTTAAGGATCCAGCGCTGCCGCAGCTTTGGCTTAGGTTGCAACTGTGGCTTGGATCTGATCCCTGGCCCAGGAGCTCCGTGTGCCGAGGGGAAGAAGAAGAAGAAGGAGAAGGAGAAGGAGAAGGAGAAGGAGAAGGAGAAGAAGAAGAAAAAAGTAGATCTCCCAAAAGGAAAGTATCATCTGGGGGGGCCCTCTTTTTCCAAGAAAACTAGATAGAGAGCCCTGCTCTGATCCTGGATCTGCCACTGATTGACCTTGTGAGTGTGGGCAAGTCACTTCTCCCCAGCCCTCGGTTTCCACATCTCTAAGGTAGTTAAACCCCATAACTGCCCATGTTCCTCGCATTTCTGTTTGTTCATCTAGTTCCTCTTCCAACAAAGAGTGCTAAGTGTTGGGTATTCAGCTGGGAACAAAGCCCTGAGACATGGAATCTCAGCGCTTTGCTGCTGTCATTGTGGACACCCGCAGGCAGGGCTCATGTGACCCGCTGCTGCCCCGGACTCTGGATTGCTCTAGAAGGAGCCAGCCCTGGGCACGGGAGCCGCCTACTCAGCCTCTGCTCTGGGAGTCCTGTTGTTCCCCCGCGCCCCTCCTGTCTCCCCTCTCTCAGGATGCCCTCCACGCTGTCTGTGCCCCCGAGCAGGCAACAGGGCCCTGCAACTAAGAGATGGGGCTGGGAACTCCGAAACAGGCCCCCCCCTCCGAAGTGTGCAAGCCCCACGCCCAGCTTAGGATCACAGCGCCGGAGGCATGTGTCTTACCAGGGGGAAGTCATCGGGGTCAATCCAGATGATGCTGAGATCAGGGTTATCGGTGTTATCTTGGGCCACAGACTTGAGAGTCTCTAAGAATTCATAGCCATCTTGGAGGGGACACAGGTGACAAGTGTGAGGCGGGGCACAGAGGAAACAGGAGTCCAGATCTCTTTCCTGCTTCCTGCAACGCCACAGGTCCAGCCCCAGGCTGCTTGTGAACCGCACTCTAACAAAACACATCCTGGAGTTCCCTCGTGGCTCAGCAGCTTAAGGATCCATATTGTCACGGGCTGTGGTTCTAGTTACAGCTGTGGACCGGGTTCAGTCCCTGGCTCGGGATTTTCTGCAGGCCGCAGGCACGGCCAAGACAAACAAACCCCCCCGCATCTGTATTAAGAGCTCGTGCCCCCTGCCACCAGTGCCCCCCCATCCAGGCCTCTATTCCTCCCTCACCAGGGTCCGCTTCCTCTGCAAAGGCCACAATGTGGATCCCATCGAGATCGTCCTCCTGTTGAAGGGGAGAGGGGACCTCAGCCGTACTCCCCGAAGTTAGGGAGCCCCAAACAGACCCTAGATCTTCCTTGGACCTGAGTTTTGTGGAAACCCAGCCTCTGAATCAGATCCATTCCTGGCGTGGCGACCTTTTTCCAAGTCCACTGCCCCTTTCTGCTCCCCACACCTCCTCTGGCAAACTCTTCGGCCCCGGAGCTTGGGGTTCCCCCTCCCTCGTCATCTTCATCAAGTTATGGGTGTCTCCCAACTCCTGACACATTCTTTCGCACAGAAACCCTTGGCCTTTGATGGTGCACTGCCTTTCTAACAAGCAAGACGTGAGGAGCAGCAGGACTGGGAGCTTCTGGGACTTGGGTTTTCAGCCCCGATGTTCCCCCGAGGGCCTGGTCCCCCATCCCCCCCGCGCAGGAGCACTCACCCAGGTCTCGTACATACTCTCAGGCTTCAGTTTCCTCAGGGTTGATCTAGAAGAGAGGCAAAGTCACTACTCAGTGGGTGAGAAGGACACCCTTGGCTCCAGAGGGTCCCCACAGCAGAGGCTGCCGCAGGGTCAGGCCTAGGGCAGACACAGCTTGTAGCCTGGCACAAAGCCATCTGGCAAAGCCTGAGCTCTGGGCATCAGGCCCAGATCACTGCGTGGTTAAAGCAGGTGGGAGAGCGGAGGGTGGGCAACGGGACGGGAGAGAGACTTTGGGAGGAAGAACTGGACATCTGGGTGTTTGTTCACTCATTCATTCACTCACTCATTCATTCAATAAAATGGAATGTTGGAGTTGCTCCAAACACTGCGCTCAGTGCTGTGTAGACAGAGCTGGACAAGGCAAACATATTCCTGCCCTGATGAAGGGGACCACGATCTAGTGGGAGAGAGTGTAAGCAGTGTTTTCACCGAAGAATGGGTACTGCCAGTTGTGGACTGTGAAGGAAGAGAATTATGTAAGAGTGTAGGGCGGGCTTTCTCAGCCTTAGCATGAGTGACATTTGGACCCGGATAATTCTTCACTGGGGGAAGGCTGTTCTGTGCTCCTTAAGACATTTAGCAGCATCCTTGGTCTCTACCCGCTAAGTACTGGTACTCTTCTCCAACCAAAAATGTCTCTGGACATTGCCAAACATCCCCTGATGAGAACTGCTGGTGTAGGGCAATATATGAGAACACAGGCCAGATCAGGTTTAGAATCCAGTTCTGACACTTAACTATCTGTGGTATCTTTTTTTTTTTTTTTGTCTTTTTGCCTTTTCTAGGGTGCACTCGCGGCATATGCAGGTTCCCAGGCTAGGGGTCTAACAGGAGCTGTAGCCACTGGCCGACACCACAGCCACAGTAACGTGGGATCCGAGCCGCGTCTGCAACCTACACCACAGCTCACGGCAACACCGGATCCTTAACCCACTGAGCAAGGCCAGGGATCGAATCCGCAACCTCATGGTTCTTAGTTGGATTCGTTAACCACTGAGCCATGACAGGAACTCCTCTGTGGAATCTTTTTAACTGAGGTTGTTCAAAGCATGAAACAGAACAATGGAGAAGGCACCTCAGAGTTCCTGGCAGACCACTCAACACTGGTCACAGTCAGCATCGCAAGGGACTGTACACGTCTACGGAACACCGCCTGCATGTAAAGCTCTTGGCTGACGGCTGGGGTGCAAGATATTATGCAAAGTGGCCACTGTGTCAGTGAGCACCGGTATCCAGAAGCATATCCATCTCCAGGGGAGACTGGACTCCTGGTTGGCTGGGATTTCCCAGCCCCTCTGGCAGACGTGTGTGTGTGTGTGTGTGTGTGTGTGTGTGTGTGTGT
>PVHT020000793.1:3827471-3877770 GCA_004024745.2 Catagonus wagneri | reverse complement strand
TGCGGTCCCCCGCGGATCCCGGGAGAGGGGGCTGGAGGGCGCTGAGGGGGCCCCAGCACAGACCTTGCTGTCGAAGGTGGCGAAGAAGGGGATGTATGGATGAAACTCCTCCGCAGCGTCCTCGAAGGCTTTGTAATCTGGGGGGTGGGGGGGTGCAGAGTCAGTCTCGGGGGGAGCCAGGGTCTGCCACGGAACCGTGCCCCCTCTGTCTCTCCCGGGGTTCTTCCTTGGGGGTGGGCTTCATCCGGAGACCCACCCCCGTCTAATCCTCCGAGAGCGGTTACACGGAGCGAGCGGCTGGTGGACGCACCCTGGCAAGAGGGGTGAGGCGGCAGGGATGCTGAGCCCGTGGGCGAAGCAGGGAGGCAGGAGGAGGGGTGAATCGAGGGACGGGGCGTGGGGTGGGGGGAGGGACAGTGGGCTCTGAGGGTACCCACGCTCTGAGTCTTTGCTCTTGAAGTAGCCGATGAGTTTGATCTCATCTTCAATATTCTCAAACGCCTGCAGCTCTCGTTCGCCCTCAATCAGTTCCACGGGGTCCTCTAAGACCTGGAGGAGCCAGGACGTTGAAGGAAGAGTATGAGGTTCTGTCCTCAGCGGGTAGAGGCAGGGAGAGGGATCCGGGAAAAGAGGGCTGGGAACGGGAGTAAAAGGCTCTAGGCTGCGCGCGCGCGCGTGTGTGTGTGTGTGTGTGTGTGTGTGTGTGTGTGTGTGTGTGTGGTTGGAGCTGGTGAGACAGTAGTGAGGTTTTGAAGCCATCAGGTCCAGAGGAATCCTTACATCAAGCAGAAACTCCACCAGGGTGTCAGCAGAAAACTCGCCATCATATTCAATGACTTCATCTCCTTTGAACACATAAATGCTGTCCTCTTCAGTCAGCCCTGCGGAGTGAGCCAGAGAAGCGCCATGACTCCCACCTTCCCACACAGCCAGGGGTCCAAGTCCAGGGTCGCAGCCCATGCCATAATCCCACTGGACCCCACGTCCTTCGCCTCCACCGCCTCTTAGCGCCCACGTCCCTGGTGTCCTTGCTCCTGGATTTGGCCCGGGTGGCTAGTCTAGCCCCAGGAGGCTTTCCGGGGGGAAGCTGGGATCGGGCGGGGCGGGGGCTAGGGGAAGACATAGGGAGATAGAGAGTCTAGCAAGAGGTCTCCCTTTGCCTGCCTGCCACGACCAGAGACGGGCATTTCTGTTACCTCCTCTGAGGACTCTGGTCCCCGACTCCCGGTCCAGCCCTTGAACCTTCTGCTATTACAGACCAGATGACTTCATTGCTGACCACCCCTCCCCCACCCACATCCGGAGTCCGGTCTCAGGCCTGCGCTGCCCCCTGGTGGCTGGTGCTGTGACACCCCGCCCACAGCTCTGCAGGGGGATGGGTTGGCAGAGACCTTTGCAAGAGCCTCCCCAGCCCTACTTGGGTTCCCAGGTTTCCCCTTTCCTCCAGCACCTAGCTCTGTTTTTCAGGTCTGTATAAAGAAGGACGCCTCCAGCTCTTTCTGGGATTTGAGCATGGGTCTCTATAAGGAATAAAGGAGGAGTTCCTGTCGTGGGGCAGCGGTTAACACAGCCGACTAGGAACCATGAGGTTGCGGGTTCGATCCCTGGCATCGCTCAGTGGGTTTACGGTACGGCGTTGCCATAGCTGCGGTGTAGGTTGCAGACGCGGCTCTGATCTGGCGTTGCTGTGGCTGTGGCTGTGACTGGCAGCAACAGCTCCGATTAGACCCCTAGTCTGGGAACCTCCATATGCCACAGGTGCTGGGAACCTCCATATGCCACAGGTGCGGCCCTAAAAAGCAGGAAAAAAAAAGGGAATAAAGGGGAGGATGGTACCCCCCAGCCATAACACTCCAAATTTCAATATTTTCTCATTCACCACCTTCCCCTCCCTGCTACTCCCACCTCTGCTTTACCTAATTTCTTGGCTACAGCCGCGTCCTTCTCAGAGTCCACCATCCCGAAGCCAACACCCTTGTCTTCTAGAACTTGGGCTGCTAACTGAAGGCAGAGTTAGGGTTAAAATTGGCCCCTGGAGTTCTTAGTAACTACTCTTCCTCATCTCTTGCAAGGGAATATGAGTTGACCTTGACACTGTGCCAGGATCCAAGGTATTTCCATTTTCCCTACCACACTACCATTTTGGTCTTTGGTGCCATTTTAATCCCTGCTCATTTATTACCTAGGTACCACATGGGTCTTATGTTGAACTTTTTGGCACCGTGCATGGCTTCCGCCATCCTGGGGGATGCTGAGGGGTCTGGCTTCAGAATGACTGAGGCCCTTCCGTCCTTCAGAGCTGCGTCCTGTACCCCCTACCGATCAAAGGCCACGCTCAGCGTGGGGGTGACCTTAGATGTCCTTTGGGATTCTGCTGAGCGACTCCCAGTGGGAAGAATCTCGGAGGGCGAGAGGGTCTGGTCATGTTGCTGAGGAGCAGGGAAAGCCAGAGAGCTGAAAGTAGAGGTCACTGTGCCAGCACTGGTCGCTGTCAGAGGCAGAGGGACGGACAAGGAGACCCCAGGTGAAAGGGGCCTGGCTCTCCTCAATCTGCTCTTGGCCTCGGGCACCATTTGCAGCTTTACCCCGCTTAACACGGACTCCCCCGGGCACTCAGGTTTTTAGGAGGATGGGGCAGGGAGGTGGTTGGCAGGTGGCTGGCCAGGGATGCTGAGCACTCAGGATAAAAATACTCAGCTCATTAATCAGACGGTGGGTTCCAGCGCCCAGCAGGGGCACACAGAAATGGGAGCCTGTAACGCTGGTGTCTTGCCCTGAAAGAGTCCAAGCTCTGGGGCAAGCTGGGGCCTCTCTGCAGTGCCAAGCTAGACAAGGGGCTGCGGCAGCTTGGCCAAGGAGACGCCACACATCCTGCTCCCGGGGGCGGGGGAGGGCCAGCGGGGGCGGTTGTGTGTGTGACCACGGCTCCCAGTCATTTCTAAACATGGGCTCTTGCCCCTTGTAATGACAGGCCCTCATTCCCTGGTGCCCCAGGTCAGTTTGGGGGTGAGGAGAAACCTCCCACAAAGACAGGTCGGGGAAGGCCTTGTGGATCCTCCTCCAAACAAGAATTTTCCAGTTGAGGTGCCCAGCCTGATCCAATAGGGGAGGCAGATGGGGGTTGGTGGTGGGGGTGCGGGGGGGGGACCGAGAGACCAATGGGAGACACAGTGGTATCTAGTAAGCCTTTGGCCATTAAACAGATGACATGCAAGTAAAATGCCTGTAACATTTAAATGTACACTCAGTTTGGATCTCTGCTGTGTAGCCCTGAGCGTATGGAGAGGGGGTGCATCCTGACTACAAAGTAGATCTGGGAGGTGCACAGCGGTTTTTCCCTTCCCCTGAGGAAGCTCCCTTTCCCTCGTTTGCCCCCCTGCCAAGGTCACCCCAGTCCTCGGCAAACCCAGTACGACTCGCCTCCTTTGCAGGGAGAACAGGTCCCCCTGCACTTCCTCTTCACCCTCAAAACTGCCTGACTCTGGCTGTACTTTAGGGTTCCCGAGTCTCTGCTTCTCTTTTTGGCTGAGGTCACATGCCGCTTGTGTCCTCTTGGTCAAGACAGGGTCCTGCAGCCCCGGCCCTCCCCCCCGCCCAGATCCCACCTTCCGAGACCTACGTGGAGTTGCAGGCTAGGGGTCGCGGAGAGGGGCTGGCGCGCTCCGCGGGCCTGCACACCCCGCCACTCACCTCCAGGATCAGCTCCTCCATCTCAAACTGCCTTTGGGAGGCCTTGTCGTCCTCGGGGGGCTCGTGGTAGAGCAGTGCCAGCACCTCATACTTCTTGAACACATTCTTGTAGTTCTTTGCGTTGACATTGGCCACGCGGTCCACGCCGTCGTACTGGGGGAAGTCCAGCCCTTCCTCCCCGCGCACCCCTGACTTGGGTGTCCCTAGCACCAGCAGGAACAGCAGTGCCAGCCGCAGGCCGGGCACAGCTCTGGCCCCCATCCTGTCTGCAGCGCTCGTGGAGGTAGAGGGGTCTGGATCGGCTCTCCTGGTCCAGAAGAGGTTCCGCTGGGGGAGGGAGGGGCCCCTGGGTCCCGGATCCTGAGTTGGGGTGGGGTGGGGTGGGGAACGGCCCAGAGCAGTGGACAGACAGGACGCTGCTGGGTCCTGGAGAAAGTGCCCACGGAGCCAAGAGAAAAAGGGTCAGGAGGAGGAATAGGAGCAGGGGGCGGGGAGGGAACCGGAGCTGCCCCTGAGGCTGGCACCCCTCGGCCCCCACCTGGTCCCGTCTAAATATGTCCCCAGGATTGGCAGGAGAGACGGATGGCCTTCTGCGGCCAGGCCGGGCTCCGCGAGGGCCCGGATCCTCCTACCTCCACCACCTCTCACCCGGGGCTCCGGGAGCCTCCTCCCCTCCCCCTCCCCGGCGCCCAGGGCTCCTCAGACCCGGTCCCCACGCCGGCCTAAGAGCGCATCGCCATATTAAGAGAGGAAAAAAGCTGGAGCTAAAAATAAGACCAGATGAGTCGGAGGTAAATGAAGCTGGGGCTGGGGGAGGGGAGGTTTGGGGTGATCGGCCGGCCGGAGAGAATGGACGGAGGGCAGGGGGATTTGGAGAGAGGTATTCTGGGCCAGAGGTGAGATCCGCAGTACATTTGTCAAAGGGTGTCAAATGTGGTCTTGATTCTAAGTCCTCAAACCTGGGACCCTCCTCTAGGTCAAGTCTGTTTCTTTGATCCTGTGGAGGAAGGCGCGCGGGGTGGTGGTGGGGGCAGTGCAAATGCAACGCAGGCTGCAGGAAAGAGACCCCCTGCACTTCCCTTTAAAGAACCAAGACCAAGGATGAGGTCATTCTCTGAATAAAAGATGGAGCCGCGTCCAGGACCAGCCGCCCTGGCTCAGCTCCAGCCAGTTTCCTTTGCTTCGCTCAACACTCCTCACTGGAGAATGCAGGGGAGGGCGTGGGGCGTGAAGTGCTGGCCGGCATCCGGGGCTTCTGGGCCCTCAGGCCTGCGATGCAAAGGAGAAAGTCATTCGGTGGCTGCCTCCTGCTCGTACTCTCTACTCGGATCCTACGGGGCAGGTTTTCTAGGGCACAGTGGGAAGGAAGGAGCCCCCAGGCCGAATGATTCCAGGAAGAGCGAATAGCGACTGTGCATTCCTATGTCTTTGACAAGACAAAAAGGATCAGGTATAAGCAGCAGGAGAAATAAAAATTAACCCTGGGAAAATAGGAAGAGGTGGGTCCGGAGCCCTGAGCTGGGGATGCTGATTAATTCTGTGCACCGATGGCGGCAGCAGAGTTGGTGGAGAGAGAGGCTCTAATGGCCTAGATCCTGCCTGGGGTGGGCGAGGGCAGAGTGGGTGAGCTCAGCTCTGGGTACCTGGAGGGAAGGACTGTCTTCACGGCCCTCCGGGGCCCTCACACGCACAGGTAAGCTGAGGAGCCAGGAGACCAGAGACAGGCTAGGTCAAAGTCACAAGCCCCCGCCCCTGAGGTGTCTCTGATGATGGAGGGACAGGTGTGGATTCCGCACCGTGAAGTGATGTTAGAAGAACAACGTTTTTGCACACGTGTGGGGCAGACCTTACACGGGGAAGTCCAGGGAACATCTTAAGAACGTGGCGGGAGTGGGTCCAAGGGTGACAGCTGTCACTGGAGCGGGAGAGGCCAGAGCTGGCCTAAGCGGGGCACGTTGGACCTGGAGAGACCTCCAAACCCATCTCCTGGTCTCACAGGAGAGTGGCCAACGTGCCCACAGCCCCACGGCCACAGCAGGGACAGTGGGAGAGGCCGACAGGCCCGCCCGGACGTCCGTGACCTAGACGGCGTCCGGTGCTGACTGAGTACGCTCTTCTGCTGCGCTCTGGGGCAGGGGGGTACCGCTGGGACAGACACGTTGGGACCCCGAGATTCGTCCCATCATGCATCTGACCCTTCCCACCCCCAGGGTGAGGTGGGACGAAGCGGTGGCCAGGCTGCTGCTCCGCGGCCCTGCCTCTCCTGCAGCTACCAGACTCTTCCACCCATCCGTCCGTCCGCTCCCTCTCCTCGCCCCTGGCTCTCCAGAGCCACCCATAGCCTTTCCAGCAGCTGCCTTCCCTCCTCGCCTCCCCCCACTGTCCTGCCAGGCTCTGCTTTCTACTTTCTGCTCAGTCCCTCCCCTCTAGGCCCTGCCTTCAGGCGCAGCCACTGGTATCAAATGACTCCAAGTTGTGGCCTCTGTATTTTTAACCCACCAGACACCCGAAGCGCCTGCTGCTGAAACCTGAGGAGCTGGCCCCTCCACAGTCCCCCTCCCCACCTCACTCACATACGCCCCGGCCCCTCTATCTTCCGAGGTCTGGTTCAGCCCTGTCAGCAGTGAGGAAGGACCCCAGACTGCGGCAGCTCTGTCCTCAGGAGACCTTGTGTTGGTGGGGTGGGGGGACAGGGAGGAGACACGCCTCTGAGGAGGGCCAGTGTGTAGGCAAGAGTGGCTGCCGGACCTTACGACGGGCCTTCTCGTGGCTCGCCCCTGGCCTCTCATCTTCCAGACGCGTCCACGACCCTTTCTCCATCACTGGCCTTTTCATTGTTTTCTTGTTAGTCTTGCATTTGTGTGTTTTTGGCCCAGCCCTCACTTTAAGACTAGTCTGAAAGTGGTTGTGGGTACTGGAATCAGACCTTGGTTTCCCCGTCTCTGAAACGGGGTGGGGGTGCTAAGAATGTACCGGTCGTGTACTGGGTGCTGCGAGTAAGGCCTTTGTCCACCGTCCCACATAGCATGCGGTCACCTAGCGCTTGGGCTTTGTTTTCGGTGACAGCCTCCGATTTCCCCCAGCTTTTCTTAGGGCTTCTCTCTCACTCTGTGTGCCTTCCTGCATAGCCAAACCTCTTGTCTGAGGGTGGAGTTTCCGTTGTGGCTCAGTGGAAATGAGCCCAACCAGTATCCATGAGGATGCGGGTTCAATCCCTGGCCCCGATCAGTGGGCTAAGGATCCCGCGTGGCTGTGGCTGTGGCAAAGACCGGCAGCTGCAGCTCTGATTCAGCCCCTAGCCTGGGAACCTCCATATGCCACAGGTGCGGCCCTTAAAAAAAAAATAATAATAAAAAATAAATAAATAAATAAATAAATAAATAAATAAAAGAAGCCTGAGGATGAACTGACCCATAGGGCCAAGTGGACCGGCCCACAAGGCAACAGCCAGCGAGTGGAAGATGAAGCAGGAAGAGCTGCCGCGGAAAGTGGGCAGGAGGAAGCGGCTCTCAGGGACGCCCCCCGCAACCTGAGACGCAGCAAGGGCTGAGCCCAGGCTCGGGGCCAGGCTTTGGGGACCGACCGTGCATCACCTGTGTGAAGCTGGGGCACAAGGGGGCAGATGCTTTGCCCGAAGTACAGGCTGCTGGGATCCAGACAGCGTTGTTTCCAGAGAAAATGGCTGAGGGACGGGCTGGGTTGAGATGCCCTAATAACTGGGGGGGGGGGGGGGGCATGGCACACCCCCTTCCTTAGGGGGGCGGCGGCCTCACCCCCGGACCTCCCCAGTCATTTAGCCACCTGACCTCAGGTTCTTCGTGATGAAATAAGGTCTCTTCTAAGCACAAAACCTCAAGGATTCTGTAAGCTGATCTGAGGACTGAGTGGGCCCGCGGGCCCCTCGTAAGCTGTGGCTCCCCTGCTGCTCTCTCACCAGCTCCGTTTCTCTGATCCCAGCTCCACTTGTCCCGTCCTGGCTCTCCATCGGTTTGGAGAGTGATTTCGAGGGCTGGCCCTCCCGAGGCAAGCGTGCTCGATTCTCATCCCCTCCCAGCCTCGACCGTGGTCCCCGAAAGGCTTTCCCTGTGTGGCTGCCGTGACGATCTAGTGTCACCGTAATCCCTGTCTGCTAAAAATCAGAGGCGACACGTCCAGCAGCTGAGGGCTGTTGCAAATGTTTACTCTCCGGTCTGGTGACTGGGCCTCCCCCCGGGCTCCGGTCAGACGCAGGCTGGGCTTCCCCCTCGACCCACCTCACCCACGCCCGGTGTCCTCCAGCCAGCGCTAGGACTGCGTGCTTCTCTCATCCAAGGTGCTGCCTCCTGGCATCTCTCTGCCCCACCTAATACGCTTTCTCAGATGTTCTGCCAGACCCATTACCCCTGACCCTTCCCCCCCCGGCCCTCAGGACACCCCTGTGTCATGTGAAGGCCCTCTTCCTCTGCTGAGTTTAGTAGTATGTCTCCCTCTCCAGCCAGCCTGGGCAAGAGAAGAGAGCGGAGTGAACTGGGGAAGGCGACAAGAGGAGAAAGGTGGACGGGGAAGCGAGGACAAGGAGCATCGTGGTGGGGTCAGGGACCAGGGGCGCAGGGTCCGGGCACGGCCCAAGCCAGGCAGTGAGCCGGGGAGAAGGGCAGTGGGCCCGGAGGGACCAGGGTGGGCTTGGAGGGCTGGTCAGGAGGCTAGCGGCCTCTCAGATGAGGCTGCAGGGGAGCTTACCGCCAGGATAGCAACGGATGATGAATTTTCTGACCTCATCATAGATAAGGATGAGGAGGCTGTAGGGAGTGGCACACAGCCACCAGGTTATCCTGGAGAGAGTAAAAGCTGATTAGCGGGAGAGGAGACAGAGGGGAGAGAGATAGGCAGGTGCAGAGAACAGCGAGCGGGGTTTGAGCGTTTGGGGCTTTAAAAAATTTTTTTATTGTAGTTGACTTACAACGTTCTGTCAGTTTCTGTTGTACAGCAAAGTGACCCAGTTATACACACACACACACACACACACAAATTCTTTTTCTCACATTATCCTCCATCGTGTTCCATCACAGGTGACTAGATACAGTTCCCTGGGCTCTACAGTGGGATCTCACTGCTCATCCACTCCAAAGGCAATAGTTTGCATCTACTGACTGCGCAGACTCCCGGTCCCTCCCACTCCCTTCACTTCCTTAGTGTTTCCATTGTGTGTGGGGGCTTGACCTCTGCCTTAGAGGAGGTCAGAGCCTGGGGAGTGAGGGCAGAGGAGCCCAAGACGGGAACATAAAAAGCCAAGGAGAACGAAATGTGATAAATACCATATGAGAGGTATAGGCGGTGTTCACAGAGGTTATCCACCGGCTTTCATGGACTCGCTAAGTGAGAGAGACTCCCCCACTTTGCTTCCCGGCTGCTGTGGGCCTTGCACCCACAAAGTCCAAGCAGGATGGGTCTATCTGAGAGTAGATGCATGGGGACATCTTGCCAGAGAATATGTACACTCTTCCATATTGCAAACATGAGGAAATCGATTTCTTTCTGAACCTCTTCTATAGACCAGGAAGATGGATCCTGGGAGGGGTTGATTCGGGAGCACATGTGTCCCTTGGATGTTAGAAAGATGGCCTAAACCAGGAGTTCCTGTTGTGGCTCAGTGGAAACGAATCCGACTAGTAATCACAAGGACGCAGGTTCCATCCCTGGCCTTGCTTAGTGGGTTAAGGATCTGGCATTGCTGTGAGCTGTGGTGTAGGTCACAGTGGCAGCTCAGATCTGGAGTTGCTGTGGCGTAGGCCGGCAGGCAGCTGCATTTCCTATTCCACCCCTAGCCTGGGAACCTCCATATGCCTCAGGTGTGGCCCTAAAAAGACAAAAACAAAAGAAAGAAAAAAAGAAAGATGGCCTAGATAGAAAGATACTATGTGCCACATGTGAAATTTAAAATTTTCTGGTAGCCACATGAAAATAAGTGAAAAGAAACAGGTGCACTTAATTTTAGTAGATTTTATTTCATCTCAAATATCCGAAATATTAATCACTTCAACGTGCAGTCACTATAAGTGTAATTAATGAGTTATTTTACACTCTTCTTTTTATCCCAAGTCCTTGAAATCCAGTGTGTATTTTACACTGACAGTATATGTTAAGTCAGACACTAAACTTTTAATGGTTAAAGGAAAATGGAGTCCAACCCAAACAATAAAGCTGTACTTAATAGAAAAAATATTGGACACTGCTTTAGTTTTTACCTTTCAGTGAACTAGAACCATAAATTCAGGTTCTCAGTCTCACAAGCCATATTTCAAGAGCTCAGTAGCTGCATAAGGATGGTGCCTACCATATTGGACAGTGCAGGGCTAGATCATGGTTCACGACACACACACACACACACACACACACACCCCTCAACCAGTATAAACAGTTATATGCATACGGTCATGCATTCATTCAACAACAGTTATGGTATGTCTGCTCTGTGTCTGTGTTAGGTCCTGGGGAAATAAAAATCGAGACATGATAGTCTTTGATCTCAGGAAGCTCAAGAAAAGAGGTTAGATAAACACACAAAAATAAATCATCACAGTATTAAGTGATGAGTTATGGTGAAGTTACAAAGTGGGAGCACAGTTCATGATCAGCCACATTTACTATCATTTATATGTTGACACGAAGAGCAACAATAACAGAGCTACTGTTAACAAAACGCCCAGCAGGACCCAACTACCGTGCTCTGTGCATTACATGCATTTCTGCCTGTAATTCTCAGAATGGTCTGCCAGGTGTGTGATACCTGTGTTACCAGCAGGTAAAGCTGAGGCTCAGAAAGGTTACCATCTTATCCAAGGCCATAGAAACCTAGGGTTGTCAATTTCTAAGGGCAGTGCCAATGTCTTTTTTTTTTTTTTTTTTGGTCTTTTTTAGGGCCGCACCTGTGGCTTATGGAAGTTCCTAGGCTAGGGGCTGAACTGGAGCTACAGCAGCCGGCCTACACCACAGCCACAGCAACGCCGGATCCTTAATCCACTGAGTGAGGCCAGGGATTGAAACTGAACCCTCACGGATACCAGTTGGGTTCGTGGCCACAATGGGAACTCCCCAGTGTTTTTTATTAAACATTCATTGAGCAGCTACAGAACACAAAGCATTGTGCAAAACACAGCAAAGGACAGAAAGCTAAGCAAAGTAGGTAAACACATAGAAAATGGAATGAAATGGGAGTTTTGCTTATTTCCCTATAAAAATATATAATATAAAAAACAGAAAAATCTCACAAGCATATACTGATGTAAAAACCAAAAACAAAAACATGGGACTTGAATCAAACAAGGTACCAGACAATAAGAATTTCAGAGTGCCCACTCACATGTATGCATACGAAGACATATTTGCATAAGTACAGCAGAATTAGCCTTGCATACATTAGGCTCTATTTATGATCACGTCGGCTCCAGGCAATGTGTAGCCTGGGAGGCCTACACCACACATTATCATAAAAAAGATACCACACTGTTAAGCGCTGGTAAATCGACTAAATTTGCATGTCAAATTTGCATGTCTGGTGGGTTGCAGCTACTTGGCACCGTCCCTAATCCCTCCCCAAATAAGGTGCATTTGTGGGAGCACAGACGGTTCTCTTTCCACCGGAGCGCAGCCTGCCACCCTCTCGACGTCTCCGCTCAAACGCGCGCTTGCTCCCCCGCGCTCTCCCTGCACGCAGAGACTCCCCGTCCTTGCACCCCTCCCTTTACTCACTTGAGTGGATACATTCGCAGGGCCACGTCCATGCCTGGAGTGTAGGACAGAAAAGCAGCCAGAAAGGTCTCCTCCAGGATCCCAAATATTAGGATCTTATTTCTGAGAAGAAACGTTTAAGGGTGTGTTGGGGATGGGGGGGGGAGGGGGAGGAGTGCGGTGGGGAGTGGGCGGGGCCGGCGGGCGGCGCTCACTTCATGCCCTGCTGGAAGACCGAGTTGCGGCGGGTCTTGCAGATGATGAGGTCCGCCCACTGCATGATCACGATGCTGACAAAGAAGGCCGTGTGGCACGTGAACTCCAGCACCTTCCGCTGCTCATAGGTCTGGGGGAGGGAGGCAGGGCGGAGGGGAGCTGTTAGCATCTGGCGGGCATCCGATCTTCCTCCTCCTTCCTTCTCCTGCCTTTCTGGACCGGAAGGCTGAGTGAGGCCCCCTCTTTGGAGAGCCCGTCAAGGGCAGTCCCCTTTGCCTTGTCTATTTCTGTGTCCTCCTGCCCAAGCTTAGTTCAGGCAGTGGCAGGTAGTACGGTTCAGTGAACATTAAGCTAATAGGAAGGGCGGTATAAAAGGAGGTGCCGGAGTTCCCCAGTGGCTCAGCGAGTTGGGGGTCTGGCGTTGTCACTACTGTGACTCTGGTTACAGCTATGGTGCGGGTTTGATCCCTGCCCTGGGACTTCCGCCTGCATGGGGCAGGGCCGAAGGAGGAGAAGAAGAGGGACTTCAAGAGAAAAGCAGAGTCAGAGAGGAAACAGGTAAGGAAGGTGGGGCAGGAGGGGACCTGTGGGTGGAGGAGACCAGGTGGGAGGCTCTCTTCCATTCCTTCATTCTTTTTTTTAATTTTTTGCTTTCTAGGGCTGTACTCATGGCACATGGAAGTTCCCACTAGGGGTCGAATTGGAGCTACAGCTGCCGACCTACACCACAGCCACAGCAACATGAGATCCAATCTTCATCTGTGACCTACACCACAGCTCATGGCAACGCCAGATCCTTAACCCACTGAGCTAGGTCAGGGATCGAACCTGCATCCTCATGGTTCAGTCGGAGCTACAGCCGCCAGCCTACGCCACAGCCACAGCAACGCAGGATCTGAGCCACACCTTCGACCTACACCACAGCTCACGGCAATGCCAGATCCTTAGTCCACTGAGCAAGGTCAGGGATCGAACCCACAACCTCATGGTTCCTACTCGGATTCATTTCTGCTGCAGTGGATTGTGGGTTCGATCCCTGGCCTCACTTGGTTAAGGATCCAGGGTTGTAGGTCAAAGATGTGGCTTGGATCTGGCATTGCTGTGTCTGTGGTATAGGCTGGCAGCTGCAGCTCCGATTCAACCCCTAGCCTGGGAGCTTCCATATGCCCCGGGTGTGGCCCTAAAATAAAAAAAGGGGGTGTCAGAGTTCCCATTATGGTGCAGCGGAAATGAATCCGACTAGGAACCATGAGGTTGTGGGTTCAATCCCTGGCCTTGCTCAGTGAGTCAAGGATCCAGCATTGCCATGAGCTGTGGCGTAGGTTGCGATGTGGCTTGGATCTGGCGTTGCTGTGGCTGTGGTTGTGGCTTGCAGCTGTAGCTCCAATTCGACCCCTAGGCCGGGAACTTCCATGTACCGTGGGTGCGGCCCTAAAAAGCATTAAAAAAGGGGGGTGTCGTATCTCCTATTGTCTTAGAAATTGGGAGAGGGGTGTTCACAGCACAGATTCCTCATTTGTAGGATGATGGTAATTGACTTTGTGTCCTCTCTAGGCTATGTGAACGCTATAGGCCTATAATTCCAGCAAAAACAGGTGTCATGAAATTCCCGATGTGGCTCAGCCTCCATGAGGATGGAGCAGTTAGAGTGACAGTGAGTCAGGAGCTAAGATTTTCAAGTGATGATGCGAGTGGCTGGGCTGTGGTGGCTGGCTGCAGGGGAGGGGAGTGGTGGCCTGATCTGATGCACAGAAATGTGCTGACTGGTCTTATTCTAAGTTCAGTGCTTGGCTCATCGATTTCCAGCCTTTGTTTTCTAATTGTTTAGGCCTTTATATTTCCCTCCAAGTACGACTTTGCTCATATCCCATGAGGTTCTATCTGTGGGATCACATTATTGTTCAGTCCCATGAATTTTCAAATTCGTTTTTCAATATTATTTATAAACATGTTTGGTCTTTTTTTTTTTTTCAAACACAGGCTTTTTTCTCCAATCTAATTTAGATGCACCTTTCCTGTGTTCCCACAGCCCTCTGTAATCTTCTTATAATCTACCTTCTAGGCTGATATATATAGCATATTTATCTTCCCCACTAGACCCTAAGTTCCTTCTGTATAAAATGTGAATGAAAGAATTAACTAATGGGGAGTTCCTGCTGTGGGGCAGTGGAAATGAATCCGACTAGTATCCATGAGGATGCCGCGCCACGACGGGAACTCCGATTTTCAGATTTAAAATGGTATTTTTTTTTTTTTTTACTTTAAAGGCCACACCTGTGGCATATGGAAGTTCCCAGGCTAAGGGTGGCATTGGAGCTGCAGCTGCTGGCCTACACCACAGCCCCAGCAACACCAGATCCGAGCCACATCTGAGACCTACGCTGAAGCCTGAGGCTATACCAGATCCTTAATCCACTGAGCAAAGCCAGGGATCCAACCTGCATCCTCATGAATACTAGTCTGGTTCTTAATCCACTGGGCCACAACAGGAACTCCAGGATCTTATTATTTAAACTCCTGTGGAGGAAAGGAGCATGACAAGAGGGAGAGAGAGGGAGAGAGAGGGAGAGGGAGAGAGAGGGAGAGAGAGGGAGGGAGAGGGAGGGTGGGGATCGCAGCACTCGTTTCTGGGGCAACGATGATAGAACCTGAAGAACCAGAAATAGGCCCCCGAAAGTTGATTGACAAGGAAGACTTCAGGTCCAAGGAAGCCAGAAAGGCCCAGGACAGTAGGAATGAACAGAAATGAAGTCACCTTGGTGATGTGAAGAATATTTGCTGATGTGATGGGAAGCCGAGGACCGATGTTAGAACGCTCCCGTGGGACCGGAGATGCAGGGTGCCTCCATTCTCCTGTTCTTCAGAAATACGCCTGACCCACTCTTCCTGGTTCCTTCTCTACTCCGACTGCTCACTGTCTGTTACGCTACCTTTTACTCACCCACTGCTGTCCGTAGCTGTCCTCCAGGTCATTGATGTATGGGTCTTCCCAGCTGCTGCGTATGCCCAGCAGATCCATAGGCTTAAAGCCATTCTCAGCCATGATCACAAAGTAGGTGAAGAATCCTGCCAGAGCCTGGATCATGCCTGTGGGTGACAGACTCACAGGTCAGGGGAAGCTGGCCCAGAGAAGGGTCTCATAAGGCAGCCCGTGGAAGGGGTGGGGCCTGGGACTTGCTTCCAGCAGGACTGTTGTGTGTCTCAGCTGTCAGTGCTTCCAGCAATGACCTGACCTCACCATCTCTGTAGGACCTGCCTCCACACTCTGACATCTGTTTCTAAGCTGAAATCCAGAGTCATCCTTTTTTTTTTTTTGTCTTTTTAGGGCTGCACCTGCGGTATACGGAAGTTCCCAGGCTAGGGGTCTAATCGGAGCTGTTGCTGCCGGCCTACACCATAGCCACAGCAACGCCAGATCCGCGACCTTCACCACACAGCTCATGGCAACGCACTGAGCGGTGCCGGGGATTGAACCTGCAACCTCATGGTTCCTAGTCGGATTCGTTTCTGCTGAGCCACGATGGGCACACCCAGAGCCATCTTTGAATTGAATCATATAACCTTAAAGCTGGGAAGGACCTTAGAAGGGGTTTATTCCCTCTCCCCATCCAGTGAGTGCCAGACTCCTCCCTCGCCATTTCCTCTGCCATCAGGACACTCATCAAGTCCTCCCTTCCTCTCACACTGTCCCCTCTGCCGCTTGCCTCTCCTTTGGTCAAAACCTGCATGCCCCATGCCTGGACCATGGCCATGGCTGACGTGAATGTTTCCCTACTGACCGCGAGCCGTGTGCTGTATGGGCACCCACTTACAATTCTGAACTATCATTTACTTTCCATAAGTGAGAAAACTGAGGCACAAAAAAGATGAAACCATTGTCCAGGGTCATACAGGCAATATGTCATGACACCGGGATTCAAAGATAAGCGTGGTTCTCAAGTCTGTGCTTTTTCTATATGTCTCCATCTCTATCTAGGGATTGGGATGTCGGTCCTCATCTCTTCCCCGTGGCCCCGTTGTACCTGGAAACTCAAGAACAAAGACCTCACAGGGCTCTCAAATGGCTTTCAAGGCTAGCCCGGTATAAACGCTACCTGTGTCTACAGCCTCATCTCTCACTACTGCCTTGTCAGGAAAACGCTCCACCAAACTGGTTTATTCCCTCTTCACCAACCAGGTCTCCGCTGGTCCCCCCACCTGACCATCCATTTACTAGAAAAGCCCTATCTCCCAACGCCAAGTCCTGTTCCCCCGTAAGGCCGCTCTGACTGTCCTCAAGATTGCTGAGTCCTCCTGCTTCAGACTCCTGTGTGTGTCCTATCTAGACTCACTGTTGGACACTTGGAAGATGCCATCATTGTATGTATGGAGTGCTTCCTTTGCACTGGGGTCTTAAGGCAAGGTTAGACCAGAGATCAATGGTCTTTTATGTCCTAGGGTCTAGCACAGTTTTCCCTTAAGAAATATCTCCCTGGGAGTTCCCGTCGTGGCGCGGGGGAAACGAATCCGACTAGGAGCCATAAGGTTGTGGGTTTGATCCCTGGCCTCTCTCAGTGGGTTAAGGATCCAGCGTTGCCGTGAGCTGTGGTGTAGGTTGCAGACGCGGCTCAGATCCCGCGTTGCTGTGGCTGTGGCGTAGGCCGGCAGCTGTAGCTCCGATTCGACTCCTAGCCTGGGAACCTCCATACGCCGCGGGTGTGGCCCTAAAAAGCAAAAACCAAAACCAAAACAAAAGAAATATCTCCCTGACTTCAAAACCGGGATGGGTCCAGGGACCAGGCAGCCCCCCCGACTCCCTTCACCCCTCATTCCTCTGGCCGCACCGATCTGTCCGTAGGCCATGCCGATGAGACGATGGTTCACCAGATTATCGGTCTTGGGGTTTCGTGGAGCCCTCTTCATGATGTCACTTTCAGGTGACTCATAAGCCAAGGAGATCGCAGGCACCTGGAGGATGGAAGTGACGGGGACCTTACAAAGTGCAGAGGGAAATGCAGAGGTACCTGGAGCTCGGCCCCTCTCCCTGGACACAGATTTCTCCTACTCCTCAGTCCACTTCCCGGGACTTCCACCAGCCAGGTCCCAGCCTGGGCCTCACCATGTCCGTGCCCAGGTCAATGCAGAGGATGGTTATCAGGCCCAGAGGGAGGGGGATCCCCAGGGTGATGAAGAGCAGGAAGGGGGTGATCTCGGGGATGTTGCTGGTCAGGGTGTAGGCGATGGATTTCTTCAGGTTGTCAAAGATCAGGCGGCCTGGGGAGGAGGATCAGCCTTGTGAGAAGCACAGAATTTACAGCTCCCACAAACCAGCTCCTGGGCAGACAGGCTGCCACCAGGCAGGCAGCATCACAGTCTGCGAGAGGGTCCGAAGGTCTTAGACCTCGGCAGCCCCAATCTTGTTTCTAAATAGTGTGACAATTGAGTTACCACTGTGGCTCAGAGGGTGAAGGACCCGACGTTGTCTCTGTGAGGTTGCAGGCTGGATCCCTGGCTTTGGTCAGTGCATTAAGGATCCAGCATTTGCCGAAAGCTGCGGCGTGGGTCGCAGATGCAGCTCAGATCCTGTGTTGCTGTGGCTGTGGCATAGGCCGGCAGCTGCAGCTCTGATTCTGCCCCTAGCCTGGGAACTTCCATATGTCGTGGGTGTGGCCCTAAAAAGGAAAAAAATTGTGTGACTCTTAATTAGAACCATGACTTATTAGCATGCCATATCTGTGTACTCTTTTTTTGCTTAGGTTCGACATGATTACTATCATCTGATCTCTGAAAATTAAGCAGGGTGAGGCCTGCTTTAGAGATGTCTGAGAATGCCAATGTAAAAGCCATTAAAGGGAATTAGAGGGAGTTCCCTTGTGGCGCAGTGGGTTAAGGATCCAGTGTTGTCATTTCAGCAGCTCAGGTGGCTGCTATGGCATGGGTTCAGTTCCTAGCCCAGGAGATTTCACATGGCCCAGCTAAAAAATAAAATAATGGGAGTTCCCGTCGTGGCTCAGTGGAAACGAATCCGACTAGGAACCATGAGGTTGTGGGTTCGATCCCTGGCCTTGCTCAGTGGGTTAAGGATACAGCGTTGCCGTGAGCTGTGGTGCAGGTTGCAGACATGGCCTGGATCCCGCGTTGCTATGACTGTGGCGTAGGCCGGTGGCTACAGCTCCTGTTAGACCCCTAGCCTGGGAACCTCCATATGCCCTGGGTGTGGTCCTAAAATGACAAAAGATAAATAAATAAATAAATAAAATAATGTCCATCAATGGAGGAGTGGATAAAGAAGATGTGGTACATATACACAATGGAATATTACTCAGGCACTAAAAGGAAAGAAATAATGGCATTTGCAGCAACATGGATGGACCTAGAAATTGTCATGCTAAGTGAAGTCAGTCAGACAATGAGACACCAACATCAAATGCTATCACTTATATGTGGAATCTAAAAAAAGGAAACAATGAACTTCTTTGCAGACCAGATACTGACCCACAGACTTGGAAAACTTATGGTTTCCAAATGAGACAAGTTGGGGGGTGGGGAGGTGCACTGAGGGTTTGGGATAGAAATGCTATAAAATTTGGTTGTGATGATTGTTGTACACCTATAAATGTAATAAAATTCATTAAGTAATTTAAAAAGTAAAAAAATAAAATAACCAAGCTGATATTACTGACAAAAAAAAAAGATTTAGGCTGATTTGCAGCAACATAGATAGACCTAGAGATTTATTAAGTGAAGTTAAGTCAGAGAGAAGCATATGATATCACTTATAAGTGGAATCTAAAATATGATACAAACAAACTTATTTATAAAACAGAAACAGACTCCCAGACATAGAAAACAAACTTATGGCTACCAAAGGGGAAAGGAGGAGGAGGGGGAAGAGATAAATTAGGAGTTTGGGATTAGCAGATACGAACTACTATATATAAAATAGATAAACAAAGGGTTCTACTGTACAGCACAGGGAAATATAGTCAATATTTTATAATAAACTATAATGTCAAAAGGATATGAAAAAGAATGTAATGTAAATATTGATATATATTACATTATAATGATTAATATATAATGTATAAAAAGCTGAACCCCTTGCTATACACCAGAAACTAACACAAACATTGTAAATTAACTTTACTTTAGTTAAAAAGAAAGAAGAGGGAGTTCCTATTGTGGCGCCATGGAAACGAATCCAACTAGTATCATGAGGACGCAGGTTCAATCCCTGGCCTCACTCAGTGGGTTTATGGACAGTGGGTTAAGGATCCAGCATTGCCACAGGGCTCGGATCCCGCGTTGCTGTGGCTGTGGCCGTGGGCGGCAGCTGTAGCTCCGATTCGACCGCTAGCCTGGGAACTTCCATGTGCCACAGGTGCGGCCCTGAAGAAAAAAAGAAAAAAAAAGGAAAAGAAGATTAAGGTTGAAGTGGAAAGGGCCTGGGCTTGGGTTGCGATTCCATTTTCTGCTACAACTGGCTTGGAATTGTGGGCACCCCTCACCGCTCTGAGCTTCATCCTCCTGCCTTGCAGGATGGTTTGAATTCTCCCCTGACAGCTCTTTCAACAGCTGCCCTCCCTCCCTCCACCCCTGCTTTACCTATTTTTTCCCATTGCGCCTTTTTTTTTTTTAAGCTCTTTAGGGCCGCACCGCGGCATATGGAGGTTCCCAGGCTAGGGGTCTAACAGGAGCTGTAGCCGCCGGCCTTCGCCACAGCCACAGCAACGCGGGATCCGAGCCGCGTCTGCAACCTACACCACAGCTCACGGCAGCGCCGGATCCTTAACCCACTGAGCAAGGCCAGGGATGGAACCCGCAACCTCATGGTTTCTAGTCATATTCGTTTTTGCTGAGCCATGACTGGAACTCCATGCACTTGTCTTATTTTATCATACTATTTAGTTACCTTATTGTCTGTCTGTCTGTCTCCACTGGAAATGAAGTTAAGTGCGGGAAGGGATGTGTGTTTATTCCCCGTTGCTGCACCCCCAGCATCTAGAATAGTGCCTGATACATAGGTGATGCTCAAGAACTTTATTGAATTGAGTGGTTATAAAATACTGAGCAAAGTGTCAGGATCCTACAAGGTCTCAATGAAGTGTTAACTATTATTATTATGTGGATTATCACAGATTTCAGTCACATAGCTCCAGGCAGAAATCAGGGGGCCTGGGAAGCAGAATCTGGGGGTTCTCCTGTTCACCAATGGGTATAGTCTCTGGGAAAGAGGGGGCTTAATTTGGCTTCTGCAGTCAATTCATAGATCAGGCTCCAGCTGATCTCTCTTTTTTGCGTGTGTGTCTTTTTAGGGCCCTACCTGTGGCATGTGGAAGTTCCCAGGCTAGGGGTCAAATTGGAGCCATAGCAGCCGGTTTACACCACAACCACAGCAATGCAGGATCTGAGTTGCGTCTGTGATCTATGCCACAGCTCACAGCAATGCTGGATCCTCAACCCACTGAGCGAGGCCAAAGATCAACCCGCATCCTCACGAATACTGGTAGAGTTTGTTACCACTGAGCCACGACAGGAACTCCCCCAACTGATCTTGATATGTCAATGTCATTCAGACACCTTGCTAGCGTCCTCCTGAGACTGTGGAATATGAAGGAGTCTCACGGGTACAGCTACATCGTGAGACTTACTTTAGACCCACTTGAGTCCCCACTGAGAGGAGAGAAACAATACTATGCTGCGCCGGAGCCCCACTCTCCCTAGAAAATCTGGACTTTCCTCCAGTCTCGTAAGGGCTCCAGAGAGTGATGCTCTAGGAACCGGCGAAATCACATTTGCAAAACTTTGACTGGCAGAGACTTTTCCCACCCTGAACAGGCGGCTGGACAAAGGGAATGAGAATAATGTATGCCCACGCTCTTGCCTGAGACCAAGGGCCAAGTCCCAGCCCTGGACACTCTGCCTCCTCACCCTCCTCCACGCCCGTGACGATGGAGGCAAAGTTGTCGTCCAGCAGGATCATGTCGGCCGCCTGCTTAGACACGTCAGAGCCAGCGATGCCCATGGCGATGCCGATGTCCGCCTTCTTCAGCGCGGGGGAGTCGTTCACCCCGTCCCCCGTCACCGCCACGACGGCTCCCTGGACGGAGCACAGAGCGAGTGAAAGAATGACCACGCCAGATTCAGGCACAGTCCCAAAGGTCGGTTTGATTCCATCCTCCCTTGTTCCTGATGTAGTCAGGCTCGATTTCCCTTCTTTCATCTGCACCTCCTGAGATATCCCGACGCTCAGGGAGCCCCCAGACGGATGCCTGTCTCAGGGGTTCACAGCGGGGTGCTCTCTGGAGCCTCCTCTAGCCCTGCCCACACGTTCCTCTGCTTGGCTTGGGGCTGGGCTATGCCTCGTGGTTGCCTCCAGATCCCCCAAGGCGCCGCTGTCCCCCTCACCAGCCTCTGACAGCCCTCTACAATGATAAGCTTCTGCTGGGGCGAGGTCCGAGCAAACACGATCTCGCTGTGGTTTTGTAGGATCTCATCAAGTTGCTCGGAGTTCATGTTCTTTAGATCTGAGCCGTGCACCACAATGGCTTTGATGTCCCTGAAGGAAAGCAATCGCAGCAGGCTAGTTCAGAGCGCTGAGAATTCACCAGGGGTCTTGATGCCCTCTGAGCCAACTTCAGTCTGACCTCTTTGTTTCTCCTCTCAACTCCGTCCCCTCACTGTCCCCAGCCACATACTGTCCCCTGATTGGCACACTGCATCCCCTCCCCTCTCCCCACTCCTTCCTCCCTCTTCTCTACTTCTTTCTTTGTCCCACCTTCCTCTGAAAACCCACTGGCATAGTCGCTTCATCATTTTCCTATTATGTTTTACTTGGCGGTCAGTAAACCTTCTGCATCGTATCTACAGAAAGATCCTCCAAAAAGCTTTAGCGGGTGGGGCCGGCTAAGGATGGAGGAAAAAAAAATAGCAAAGATCTGAGGTCTCTAGGGGTCTCACCTGGTATTGACCTGACTGACAGGGATCTTGAGCCGGGCAGCAACGTCCTCTGCTGTCTCAGAGCCTTCGGAAATGATGCCCACCCCCTTGGCAATGGCCTTGGCTGTAATGGGATGGTCCCCTGTTACCATAATCACCTAGTTGGGAGGGGAGAGAAAAGGAGCAGAATCATCCTCAGGGCGCTCCCAGGTCCTTGACTTATCCCCTTAAGAACGAATGGGTCACCGCTATCATTCCACAGGGGTTTTAGTAGCTCATTCCCAAGGACCTGGGCTACCGATCAAAAATCTTGACACCATGACTTCAACCCTTGGGAGTGGGTCAGGGCCATCAGACTGTAAAATATAGGGACGATTTCTAGTTTTCCCAGCAATAAATCAGGGATTTGGGTGTATTACTACATTCAGAATTTTATTTAATTGCTCCATAAGCTATTCTGCTTCTTTAAGCTTGAAGATAGAAACAGCTACCCACAGAACTGTGGTAATAGAGGAAAGTCTGGAATGTTCCACCTGCCTAGTGAAATTTCTTTTCTTCTCTTTTTTCGTTTTAGGGCTGCACGTGCATCACGTGGAAGTGCCTGGGCTAGGTGTTGAACTGGAGCTGCAGCTGCTGGCCCACACCACAGCCACAGCGACTCAGGATCCGAGCCACACTGTGACCTACACCACGGCTCATGGCAACGCCGGATCCTTAACCCACTGAGCGAGGCCAGGGATTAAACCTGCATCCTCATGGATACTAGTTGGGTGCTTAACCTGTTGAACCATGACGGGGACTCCTGCCTGGGGAAATTTCATCCAGGTCCAGGTGCATTCTGACTCTTGCTCCAGCTGTGTCTGCCTGCCCATGTTCTGTGCTCTGCCAGCCTTCTGTTCTTTTAGCGCTTCTCCCATCTCCGTATGGTGGCTTGTCTCTCTCCCCTGTTGGCCTGAGAACTCTGCGAGAGTGGGGCCATGCCTGTGAGTCCTTGTTAAGTCTCCAGCCCTCGCGTCATTCCTAGCACAGAGTAATCCATCAACAGGCAATCACAGAATGAAGGCAGGATCACTTCCTGGGAACTGCTGCCCACGGTCCCCAAGCGCCCTCCAAGCACAGAATTCTCAGGCCCTGATTGGGGGCGTGGGGGAAAGAACTACCCGACTGTGGCTGAACTAAGAACAGAGGTCCTGGAAAGGTCAGTCTCTTTGCTTTCAGAGCGTGGAAATAAGCCTTGAAGGAGTTTTCCCATGAGCCCTCCTCATTCCACACTGGCACTGCGGGCTGACCGCAAGAAGTGCTAACGAAACCGGGATTACCCGAGACGCAGGAAAGCCGCACTCTGAGCGGTTACCCATGCCCCTGATTTCAAGTTCCCTGGTTCAGTGTCGGGGCGCCAGAGCCTCACCAAGCTCGGCCCGCCCGTGAGGCCTGGCACAGCTGGCGAGCATCTGGGAGGGGACAGCACAGATTAGAAGATTCCAGATGTGGTTCAGACGGAGCCTTCGGTGATGCCTTTCGGGCTTCCACTGACCTGAAGGTTTCCCGGCGGTTTGTCCGTCATGACCCACGTGTGGTGCCTAGCCCAGCCTGACCATTCAGATGGGCCGCTCTACGGATGTTTCTGGAAATACCCCCTCCAGGCCAGGCTGGAGAAATAAAAACACAGTCATCGCCCCAAGAATGAGTTCCTAGGGCCCAGTTTCACAGAACATTGAGCTGCAGACGTACAATAGAGGCGCAGTTTCTACAAAGAATGGCTCCCTTTGAGGTAAAGGGCATTCACTAGTTTCTGGAATTTGTCAAGTACTAAAGGAATTTCATTTCCAACTTTTTTTTTCTTTCCTTTTTTTTTTTTTAGGGCCACACCCGCAACCTATGGAAGTTCCCAGGCTAGGGGTCGAATCGGAGCTGTAGCCACCGGTCTACATCACTGCCATGCAACATAGGATCTGAGCCGCGTCTGCGGCCTATACCACAGCTCACGGCAAGTCCGGATCCTTAACCCACTGAGCGAGGCCAGGGATCAAACCCGCAACCTCATCGTTCCTAGTCGGATTCGTTAGCCACTGAGCCACGACGGGAACCCCTTGCCGCTGACTTCTTGGTGCTGACTCTACCTCTGATGTTCCCACGCGCCCTTGCGAGCTGCCTGCTTGTTCCCTCGGACCCTCTTCTCCCAGATCAGACCCATCTGGGACAAATGTTCCAGTGATGGGGACCCCCCTGTAGGCCTCACTGCTTAGCTGCGGTGCTTAGAGGAGGCCACATTCACGACCCGAGCCAAGTATCTTTCTACTAAGAGCCTCAGGTAGCGGTAAATATAATGGGATAATTTTATTTTAGTGTTTTGAAACCACATTGATTTCAAAGGCCTAGACTCGTTGCCTGAGCAGAGAAATACCAGTCTCGCAATTAACTGAAAGACTCGGCTGCCACACAGCTGTCATCTGGCCTCTTTCAGCAGCCTCGTAACATCCATCACCCCTGCACTGGCTCCACCTTGGAGTTGACCTTGGATGGGTCTATCCTGGGGGACAGCCCCCCGGAGAGCCATGACGTTGTGTCCTCCTTGAAGGAAGGTATTGTGTGTACATCTCTCACTTCTCTACAGGGAAAAGGGGATGATTCGGAATTTCTCACCAAGTCTGCTGAACTTCAGTCATCTTCAGGGCCAGAAGAAGTAAGACGTGAAAATGTAAACCTGGGAGGGTGCCGCGGAAATGAATCTGACTAGTATCCATGAGGTTGCAGGTTCGATCCCTGGCCTCACTCAGTGGGTTAAGGATCTGGTGTTGCCATGAGCTGTGGTGATCCCTCATTGCTGTGGCTGTGGCGTAGGCCAACAGCTACAGTTGTGATTCGACCCCTAGCCTGGAAACCTCCACATGCAGTGAGTGTGGCCTTAAAAAAAAATTGTAAACCAGTGCCCAGAACGAGGACCGGCCCAGAAAGCACCAGGCTTCCTGCTTTAGGTGCCAGCTCGAGGCCAGCCTGAGTCCTCTTCACACTGTCACCTGTCACGCCTTGCCCTGCCTCTGGCTGTGACCGGGGCCTGCTCTGACAGGCACCCTGGCTCAAATCATGTCTTTGTCTCTTGGTTGGGCCTCCCCATCCGCAGGCATAACTAGAATTCTCCTTTTGCTAAAGGGACCTATAAATTCCCAGCTGAGACACATTTTAGACGACATCCACGTGTTCCCCTCCATTCCAGCAGCCCACCTCAAAGCTGAGAAAATGCAAATGAACCCCCTCTCCGTCTGTCTCCCGCCTTGTGACACACTAGTTGATAGAACCGTGGAGGCATAGCAAGACAACCCATGCAGATGTGTTATAATAATGCTGTTTCTGCAAAGAACCGTACCAACACAAACATCTTGTAGGAATTAGGGAAGTCACTCAAAATGATTTCCTAGATCCATTTCTTGGTTCTTACCGCGGTGACTAATCATTGTGCTTAGCTCAGCCCAGGCTGCCCGGAGACAAACTGCCAAGAGTCAAAGGTCAAGATAAAGCATCCAGTCCTCCTTAAATACTTCCAACCCACCCCATCCCCCCGCCTTCCCCCCACCTGCCCTCCCAGACATTCCCAGAATATAAAGTATAAGCAAGGCAGGTACCAATATCTAATCTATGAAGACGTAGGCGAGTCTTAGAATTTGACCTGGGAAATGTGGGTTACAGAACGTCTCAGAATTAGAGGAATTTTTTACCGCAAGTTGGCTGCAAGCCCAACCTGACTGAAGAGGAATTCCCGCCTCTGGGTTTGTTCTGCAAGTGTCTTTTACTCTTGGAGCAATTCGTTGTAGTTTCTAGCTTTTACTCCTGGACGTGTACCTCTTCAGGCAACTGCTCACCCTGAGTCGGATCCACCAAGGGCCCCCAGTCTCAATTTCTCCTTCTCACTGTCACCTGCTCCAGGCACCCCCCTGCTTGGCCCCACCCTTCTTACAGCCCCTCCAGTGGGACAGTTCCACGCCATCTCCTAGCACTTGGCAACCCCTAGTGTGGTCTGCAGACCAGCAGCCATGGTGCCCCCTGGGAACTTGTTTGAAATGAAGAAGCCCCTTTTTTTTGGTCTTTTTGCCTTATCTAGGGCCGCACCCGTGGCATATGGAGGTTCCCAGGCTAGGGGTCTAACAGGAGCTGTAACCGCCGGCCTTCGCCACAGCCACAGCAACGCGGGATCCGAGCCACGTCTGCGACCTACACCACAGCTCATGGCTACGCCGGATCCTTAACCCACTGAGCAAGGTCAGGGATCGAACCCGCAACCCGAAATGAAGAATCTTGCGGTGTCCTAGACCTACTGAATTTAGGATTTACCTTCCAACAAAACCCCCAAGCGATTCACCTGCACATCAGTTTGAGAAGCCCCGTCGTAGGGCGCTGGTTCTCAGACTACACATTGGAATCTTCAGGAAAGTTTTCAAAAACTTTGAGAGTTTCTAACAAGTGTGTTTCTAACAGGATTCTAACGACAGAGGACACTTACTATTGTTGTCTCTTAAGACTAAAAGTCACGGAGTTCCTGTTGTGGCTCAGTGGTAATGAATCTGACTAGTATCCATGAGATGCAGGTTCAATCCCTGGCCTCACTCAGTGGGTTAAGGATCCAGTATTGCCGTGAGCTGCAGTGTAGGTTGCAGACGAGGCTTGGATCTGGCGTTGCTGTGGCTGTGGGGCAGTCTGGCAGCTGCAGCTCTGATTCGACCCCTACCCTGGGAACTTCCGTATGCTGCAGTGTGGCCCTAAAAAGACAAAAAAAAAAAAAAAGTCATTGGCTCAAGGAGGTAGAAATCAGTTCAGTTAAGCCAAGAACCTACTCCGTCCAAGGTTTCTTACTGCTGATCCAATTTATGACAGGTAAGGGGCTTGTGGGCTGGGCAGGTGTTTACCTTAATCCCGGCACTCCGACACTTGCTCACGGCGTCAGGCACTGCGGCTCGGGGCGGGTCAATCATGGAGATAAGCCCCACAAAACAAAGGTTTTCCATGGGAAAGTTGATTTCCTCGGTGTTAAACTTGAACCCCTTGGAGTAAGTATTAGGCAGATTCAAGAAGCAGAACCCTGGAGACGGACAGAGGGCAGGACCAGCGGTCAGTCCTCTCCGTCTCCAGCCCGCTTCCCCAACAGCCCAGATTGGCCCCCTACAAATAATTCCCATTTTGATACTTTTGGAAGGCTCCTCCCGTAGCCCCCTCACCTAGCACGCGCTCCCCCAGACCCCCCAGTTCCAAGTAGGCATCCTGGAAGGCCTCTTTCATGTCATCACCCAGCGGATGCTCCTGCCCTTTCAGAAGGTAAGTGGAGCAAAACTCCAGGATCCTCTCAGGCGCCCCCTTCATCATCAGGACGTGGGTCTGGGAGCTGTCGCCCCGGAGATGGATGGACATCTGGGAAGAGGAGAGGAAGTTTCTGTGGGGTGGGAGGGGAGAGCGAGGGTTGGCGCAAAACATTGAAGGAGAGGTTTTCGAGAGGCAAGCTGGCAGGCAATCTGTGTCCGTTTCCTCTGTCCCCTGACCGCAGGCAGCCCCTACCCCACAGCCGAATCGGAGCCCACCCCTCGTCCTTTCTGGGAACCCCCAGCCCGCTATTCTGTGCACACGAATCTGTTCTCTTCTCAGCCAGACCGGAAGCTGAGGGCAGACCGGGCAGCCTTATGTCCGCTGCTCCCTCTCCACCCGCGCGGCTGGAAGCAGAGGTGGTGGGGCCGGTGGGGACCGCAGAGCAGACAGGAAGGTGCTGAGAGTCAGACACCGGGGCTCTAGGCCAGCAGGCGCTTTACGACCTCAGGTCCAGTCCGTACAACCTCCCAGAACCTTCGTTCCTTTGGTAAACTGTAAAAGGGTCTGCGTTGCCCACTTCGTTGGGTTTTTATAGGAGAGAGAGAATATTTGCAAAGAACGCATTGAGCGAGGAGTTCCCGTCGTGGCGCCGTGGAAACGAATCCGACTAGGAACCATGAGGTTGCGAGTTCGATCCCTGGCCTCGCTCAGTGGGTTAAGGATCCGGCGTTGCCGTGAGCTGTGGTGTAGGTCGCAGACGAGGCTCGGATCCCGCGTTGCTGTGGCTCTGGCATCGGCCGGCAGCTGCAGCTCCGATGGGACCCCTAGTCTGGGAACGTCCATATGCTGAGGGGAAAAGCAAAATAATAATAATAATAATAATAATAATAATAATAATAATAATAGTAATCCACTAAGAACTGTGAAGCACGATGCAAAAATAAGTTTGCCGTTCTAGACCCTCGGCCACTGTCTCCTGGGAATATGACAAGTCCCCCTAGGGGCTAGATGGTGCAGGTTAGGGGTCTGTCAGTGCGGCTCAGTTGGGAAGGGAGGGCGTAGCCATGAAGGGGACCTCGGGCCACAACTTGAGGACAGAGAAAGGAGATCAGTTTCGGTTTTCATTTTTCTGTGATCTCTCATCCGGAAAAAGGAACCATCTGTGGAGTTCCTCTTATGATCGACAGGAAATTCCTGCTATGTGGGAGCCTGTAGGGTAATAAAATCAGCTCATAGGGAGGAACTGACCTTCAGTGATGAAGGTCAGACCGCACCGGCCCAAGGAGAAGCCAGTGGGAAACTTGGGTGCAAAACGTGGTTAAAGCTGCCCTTTGGAAACTTTCCAAAAACTGTTATATTCAAAACATGCTTAGGCAGGAGTTCCCGTCGTGGCGCAGCGGTTAACGAATCCGACTAGGAACCATGAGGTTGTGGGTTCGATCCCTGGCCTTGCTTAGTGGGTTAAGGATCCGGCGTTGCCGTGAGCTGTGGTGTAGGTTGCAGATGCGGCTCGGATCCTGCGTTGCTGTGGCTGTGGTATAGGCCAGCAGATGTAGTTCCGATTAGACCCCTAGCCTGGGAACCTCCATATGCCACGGGTGCAGCCCTAAAAAAAGGCAAAAAAAAAAAACTATGCTTAGGCAGTTTAGAGGGCAAACCTTAACCCATGTAAGCAGAAAGCTGTAAAAAGTTTTAAAATCTTAATTTTCTGAGTGCTTAAAACCTGTTTGTTGACTATTTATTGGAGATGATCAGAGGTGACAGAGCAAGAACTGTTTCAGCTAGTAACTTGGTCACAGAAAAATCACACCTTGATAGAAAACCACAGACAGGAGTTCCCGTTGTGGAACAGCAGAAACGAATTTGACTAGTATCCACGAATGTGGGTTCGATCCCTGGTCTTGCTCAGTGGGTTGGAGATGGGGTGTTGCAGTGAGCTGCGGTGTAGGTCGCAGATGCGGCTGGGATCTGGCGCTGCTGTGGCTGTGGTGTAGACCCGCAGCTGCAGCTCTGATCTGACTCCTAGCCTGAGAACTTACATATGCCATGGGTGTGGCTCTAAAAAGCAAAATAAAATAAAATAAATAAAATTACAGACAAAAAAAAAGATGGGAGAAATCTGGAAATGTCAGGACAGAGAAACTTCTTCATTTCCATCTCAGAGAGGGAGAGACCACGGCTTATATGACCAGCAGGCTCAGATGTCCCTGCAAACTGGAGCCTCTGGCTGCCCCAAGAGGAAGCTGATGAAGGCAGGTGGTTCACAGGTAAGGAGTAAAAGGGGCCAGAGGGGTTTTGTTGGCACACTTGCCGCCCCCAAGCAAGTCCCACCACAGTTGGGTGGCTTGCAGGCTGGCCAAGTATACTTGGTGTAGAAGAGGAATTTGCTGTTTGAACTTGATCTTCAGGAAGCTCAGAAAAGGTACTAACATCATTGTTTGGGGGAAGGTTGCAGTTTTATTGGACGTCCCAACAAATGTCATCACTGTGTTTTGCTTTTATTTTGAATCTAGTGGAAGGAAAAGTATCTAATTCTTTCCAGTTGAAGGCTTGAATTGAGCCCTGCCAGGCACAAAATTCCTGTCTGGTTAGTGAGGCCACTAAACATCAGAAAAGAGTGGAAATAAGTTTGCAGTTTGGGCCTAGGGGACCTATCTTATTACGCTGACGAAAAGCCAGTTGAGACAAAAAAATGTGCATCTGTTTCTTTAGTTTTCACTCGTTCGGAATTCAGTGTGAAAATACAGATAACGGGGTTTAAAAAATCTTATGTAGCTTTTGTTATTTTATTATTGTTGTTGTTACTTTCAGTCACAAAAATGTTTTTGTTGTAACAAAAACTTTTATGATCTATTCCCTTAAGCAACTTTCAGATATGAGTAAGTATTCTCTTTTGGGACAGCAGGTTAAGGATCCACTGCTGTGATGTGGGTTCAGTCCCTGGCCCAGGAACGTCCATAAGCCACGGATGTGGCCAAAAAAAAAAAATAATATGTGAAAGTATGGACAGCTTCATGAATTTACCTGTCATCCAGGGACCATGTGAATCTACTCTATATTATTCCAATTTGAGTATATGTGCTGCTAAAATGAGTACAATTATTGTGTAATAGTAAGACACAAATGCAATATACTGTCATATTAATGATTATGTTATTATATAATTGATATGATTATTACGTAATATTAAGACACAAAACCCAAACTGACTTTGGGAGTCTCATTTCCTCTCTGTTCCCACACCTGAATGCCTGACCTTTCTGGCAGCGCACGAATTGCTAGAATTTCACTCCCCTGAGCAAATCGTAATTCTCTCTCAACATTCCGACCTCAGCTGCTAGAGCTCCAGGCGTGGCAATGCCACTGTCCCCGACTTTCCACCGTAACCCTCCTCAAAGTGCGCCTGGATTCTCACATGGGGGGATGTACTGTTTCCTGTCCCCGCTCTCAGATTTTATTGTTAGGCCTCCGCTGTCCCCTCCCTTGTCACTCCTTCCTGGATAAAATGATCCTGGGAAACCAGCTTGACAAGCAGACCCCTGACCGCCGAGAAAGAACCGCAGGCGTGGAATGAAAAGAAGTCTTTGGTGACCAGTGAGATAAGGCGCCTCGGGGAAGTGCTGGGCCATTCCAGCATATTCCGCAGTAGCAAATCTCACAGTGACCACAGGGATGGCTCTCTGTGACTTTCTGCAGACAGCCTTTGCCGCCTAGGGACATTTGAGAGAGTGCTTTGGTTTTTTTGTTTTTGTTTTTTGTCTTTTCTAGAGCCGCACCCATAGCATACAGAGGTTCCCAGGCTAGGGGTCTAACAGGAGCTGTGGCCGCCGGCCTTCGCCACAGCCACAGCAACGCGGGATCCGAGCCGCGTCTGCCACCTACACCACAGCTCACGGCAACGCCGGATCCTTAACCCACTGAGCGAGGCCAGGGATCGAACCCGCAACCTCATGGTTCTTAGTTGGATTCGTTAACCGCTGCGCCATGACGGGAACTCCCAGACAGTGCTTTGTGGCTTGTTCTCTGCACAAGTGGCATAGCCTCAAGTCTGCTTAGGGCCAAATGCTGCTCCCTTTATCATGAGCACCCGCCTTCACCAGTTCCTCACTTTCCCCTAAGGTGGGGCTCCCTCCTGATTGGCGCACTGGTTATTCATCTGTTCCACAGCTCAGACCTAAAAGCCAAGGAAAAGCTCCCGTTTCCCCGGGCGACAAGCCCACCCCCCGCAGCTCTTCCCTACCTTTTTGTAGGTTCTGTACCTGGTACTTGTTGGTAGAATTAAAGGGGATCTCTGCCACCTTGGGGCTTTTCTCCCTCATGTCCTTCACAGAACTGTAAGACTGCTCGATGAACTTGAGGAGGGCTGACTCCGAGGCGTCGCCTGTCGTCGCCCACTGCAGGGATGGGGTTGTGTCTTGAGCCTGGGCGGGGCAGGGGCCTTGCCAGTGGTGACAAGGAGAGGGCAGAGCGGGGAGAGGCGCTTGGGGCATCGCTGAGGGCCGGGAAAGAGACACCCAGGAGAGAAAGCAGCTTATCCCCCGGACACTGAGGTGGCCTTTTACTCCCTTAATCCCGACACCTTAGAGATGGGAAGGGTCTGCTGATTCGGCTTAAAGTCAGCCCGGTTGCAGAGGCCAGCGATTTGGGCCAGGGTGAACCAGGTATCAGAGTCCTTGAAAAACGAACTCCCTAGGGAGAGAGAACAGATGTGAGCAGGGGATAGGCACGTTTAAAGCAGGGGCTTATGGAGTTCCCGTTGTGGCTCAGTGGTTAACGAATCCGACTAAGAACCATGAGGTTGCGGGTTTGATCCCTGGCCTCGCTCAGTGGGTTAAGGATCCGGCGTTGCCGTGAGCTGTGGTGTAGGTTGCAGACGCGGCTCGGATCCCGCGTTGCTGTGGCTGTGGCAAAGGCCGGCGGCTACAGCTCCAATTAGACCCCTAGCCTGGGAACCTCCATATGCCGCGGGTGTGGCCCTAGATAAAGGCAAAAAGACCAAAAAAAAAAGGCAAGAGCTTATTCACAGCTCGTTTTCAGCACCCAGAGACTTCTCAGACACAGCGTTTTCTGTCCTGCACGCCTCCGTGCTCGCCTCTGGCCTCGCAGCTATCTCCTGGCTGCCTGGACTCACCACGCCCGCTCGGCTCGCTCCTCACCTCCCCCACAGCTTCCCACGCTCCCACCGCCAACGCCACTCATCACCCATCTGCTCTTCGCTGGTGTCGGCCGCATAGATGGTTCTGTCAAACCACAGGTGGGCGACTGTCATGCGGTTCTGGGTGAGGGTGCCCGTCTTGTCCGAGCAGATGATGGAGGTGGAGCCCAGCGTCTCCACCGCCTCCAGGTTCTTCACCAGGCAGTTCTTCCGAGCCATGCGCTTGGCCGTCAGGGTCAGACACACCTAAGGCCATTTGAAGTGGGGAGAGGGGAGGTGAGAGAAGAGCTTGGCTGCTCACGGCACGTGGAGTCCTGGAAGTCTGATCATTTTTATTGCTTTTTCAATGTTTTTGGTCCTTATCTCCCTTTTGTTACCACCTGGTCTTTAGAAAACCTGTCTGCGGCCACGGCGAAGGAAATTGGGAAAGCCATTTTGGTTTGCACTTTTCTGGCAGAGTTTCAAAAAAAAGAGTGCATCATAGAGAACGATTTTCCTATTCCTCCTGGAATATTCCACTCCCCCGTGATCCTTTCATCTTTCCTAACCCACAGCCTCTTCTCCATTCAAGTTCAGACCACACCCCTTTCTCAAGTCCAGTCTTTCCAGGGACCACACGGATGACTAAACTTTTATTGTGGTATATGATGCTGTGTGTGGAAAGAGGGCTGTACCAAAAGTTGAAAAAGGAATGGAGAGCAGAGAATGATGAAACTGACAAGGGCTGTTGCAGCACTGAAAATCCAGAGAGTTTCTGTTGACCATAAATTCCATGAAAATCAGGTGTACAGCAAGGTGGTTTTAAAAGCCACCTTAGGCTGTGGTTACGTGCAGAATTCTAATCGGGGAGTTACTATTTATTTACATGATACCATATGAGTCCTGATGTCTTGGCGTTGGCCCAACCACACCTGGAGTATTCCTCTCCTTTCCATTTTAAGAGGATTTAATAAAGGACAGCAGTCCCCCAGACAGGTGATCAGCAAGACAGGAGTCTGAAGATCATGTCACAGGAAGAAGGGCTCAGGGAGAAGGCACCCAAAAAGTTTGAGGGGATGTAGTGGCTACTGTAAATAATCGAAAGGGAAGTTATGGAAGAGAGAGGAGTGACTCATTCTGTGTTTCTTCGGATGGGAAAACTGGGACCAGACGGGGAATCATACGTCTGCTCAACATATGAACTCAACTAGAGCAATCCAACAAGGAAATGAGGTGAAATAAAAAGGGGCGGACTTCCCACTCCTGGAAAGCATCATCGCCTGCTACAGACTTCATACAGGGCTACTCCCCATGTTGCAAGGTGCAATTTTTAATTTATTTATTTATTTTGGATTTTAGGGCCACACACCCGTGGCATATGGAAGTTCCCAGGCTAGGGGTCAAATCGGAGCCACAGCTGCCGGCCTATGCCGCCAGCCACAGCCACACCAGATCTGAGCCGCGTCTGTGACCTACACCGCAGCTCCTGGCAACACCGGATCCTTAACCCACTGAGCGAGGCCAGGGATCGAACCAGCATCCTCACGGTTACTAGTCGGATTCGTTAACCTCTGAGCCACACGGGAATTCCTTGAAAGTCTGCCTTTAATGGGCTTTGAAGTCCTTTCCAGTAAGAGTCCATACTTCTAAATGAATCTCTATCAACAGATGAATAAACGGAGGCCTGGAGCGAAGAGAACTGACCAGGTTCACCAGCCAGTACGCCCAGGACCCGAGCTGGCTCCTGTGATTTGCAGTCTAAAGCTTTCCGCATTGTAAGTCACTTCTTTTCTCATGAAGGAGAAAAGGCACCAGAAAACAGGGGCTGAGGCAGTCACGGTCCTTTGGGAACTAAGGGATTCGCCCTCCGCCCCGCGTCGCTTGAGAGGTTCAACCCCAAGGTAGGTGGCTAGCGGTTTCGCTTCCCTGAGGCGGCTGGTCCGCTCGGGGGCCACCCTCTCCCCGGGCTACTCACGGTGACGGTGGCCAGCAGCCCCTCAGGCACGTTGGCCACAATGATGCCGATAAGAAAAATGACCGCCTCCAGCCAGCTGTAGCCCAAGGTGAGCGAGAGCCCGAAGAAAGTGACACCGAGGAAGACCGCCAAGGCCGTGATCAGCCGGATGAAGTGCTGCATCTCGGCAGCGATGGGGGTCTGGCCCACCTTCAGGCCCGACGTCAGCGAGGCAATGCGGCCCATCACTGTGGCGTCCCCTGTGGCGATCGCGAGGCCCCGGGCGGTTCCTGTGGGTGAAGACAGGGGCCAGTGTAAACTGGGAAGGCTGTGTGGGGTTTGGTTCCTACGAAGAGAAAGCTGTCAACGGTCAAAAACAAGACGGACACAGATGAACCTGTCCACAAAACAGAATCAGACTCACAGACACGGAGAACAGACTTGGGGTTGCCCGGGGGCCGGGGGTGGGGCAGGGGGAGGGATGGACGGGAGCTGGGGGTTTAGTAGATGCAAGCTATTACACTGAGAACGGGCGAGCAGTGAGGTCCTGCTGTACAGCACGGGGAACTCTATCTAATCTCTTGGGGTAGAGCGTGACGGACGAGAGTATTACAGGGGTTCCTGCCATGACTCAGCAGAAACGAATCTGTCGAGTATCCATGAGGATGCAGGTTCAATCCCTGGCCTCGCTTAGCAGGTTAAGGATCTGGCGTTGCTGTGAACTGTGGTGTAAGTTGTAGACGTGGCTTGGACCTGTGTGGCACTGCTGTGGCTGTGGCCAGAGGTTACAGCCCCGATTCGACCCCTAGCCTGGGAACTTCTAGATGTTGCAGGTGCGGCCCTAAAAATACAAAAAAAGAAAGAAAAAAAAAGATAATCTTAGAAAAAGCATACATATATATATATATGACTGGGTATGACTGGGTCACTTTGCTGTACAACAAATTGGTACAACATTGTAAATCAACTATAATTAAAAAACAACAACAAAACAAGGTAGAAACTCAAGGTCCTCTGAGAGGTTCTTATGTTCTAGTCTCTTTATGTTTTGCTTATACAGGTGAGGGGCTCCTAGTCTGAAAAAATCTCTGGAGAGATTTCATGGTTCACCAGAGAGACCCTGTTTTATTGCCTAACTGCTTTCACTGTCAAGAAAGTCCCCTTTACTCCTAATCTAAATATCTCTGTTGCCTTTAGGTTTCATCTCTTGTCCTCAGCAGCTGAATAGTTTCTTGGTCCCCAGGAACAGTGGCTCCCCCCCAACCCTTTTTTTTTTTTTTTTTGCTTTTTTTAAGGACCACACCCACGACATATGGAAGTTCCCAGGCTAGGGGTTGAATCAGAGCTACAGCTGCCAGCTATGCCACAGCCACAGACACAGCAACGCAGGATCCAAGTCGCATCTGCCACCTACGCCCCAGCTTACAGCAATGCTGGATCCCCCACCCACTGAACAAGGCTAGGGATCGAACCCTTAACCTCATGGATACTAGTCAGATCCGTTTCCACTGTGCCACAACGGGAACTCCTCAGTGGCTCTCCTTCTGCTAGAATCCTATATTCCCTCATCCTCTAACCCAATAGTTCTCAATTTGCCCCCCCAGGAGACTCTTGGCAATGTCTGGAGGCATTTTCGGTTTTAGTCGCAGCTGTGGTGGGAGGGGTTGCTACTGGCACCTAGTGGAGACAGAGCAGGAATGCTGCCAAACATCCTGCAATTCACAAGCCAGCCCCCTTCTCCTCCTTCCTCAAAGAATAGCGCGGCCCAAACAGCAGCAGTGTGGCGCCTGAGAAGCAGCTCTGCCTGGAGCCCCCTCCCTGCTTGGGTGGCTGGAGCCAGTCTGCCCCCTGCTGGGTGGTATAGGCCATAACCACCGGGCCTCTGTGCTTCCAAACAGCAAGGCCCACGAGTCAGAAGGGGCACTTCACCCACACACAGGACGCAGGATGCTCACGTACTGGAAATGAGGGGCCCCGTGAGGTCCTTTGCTCAAAATGATTCTTGCTGCTTTACCCTAATGGCTGAAATTCCTACCATTAAAGTTATAGTCAGAATCACCCAGAAAAGCAACACATTATAGAAATAGCACTTATTTTATGCTGGAAATTCAACTTTCCAAAGTACTAACTGCCCCAGGGCAAGTTACTAAAACTTTCTGAGACTTGGGTTTCTCCATCTTTAAAGTGGGATGAAAGCATCTACAAAGCCGTGAGGATTAAATGTTTTTTTTTTTTTTTTTTTTAAAAAAACCCAAGAACAGGGTTGGGCTCATTGTAGGCACCCAAATAATTTTTTCCTTCTTTTCTTCATTTAGATGAATTTGAGGTCTCCAGAAAGACAGACGTAAAATCCCGCGTGTGGCATTCCCGTCGTGGCTCAGTGGTTAAGGAATCCGACTAGGAACCATGAGGTTACAGGTTTGATCCCTGGCCTTTCTCAGTGGGTTAAGGATCCAGCGTTGCCTTGAGCTGTGGTGTAGGTTGCAGACGTGGCTCGGATCCCACGTTGCTGTGGCTGTGGCGAAGGCTGGCAGCTGTAGCTCCGATTAGACCCCTAGCCTGGGAACCTCCATATGCCGCGGGTGCTGCCCTAAAAAGCCAAAAATAAGTAAATAAATAAAATGAAACCTCCTCCAGTCTAGCCACATCCATATTTCTCAGATGGAATGATGCAAAGCCTATTTTGGAAGGACAAATCTGAGCAAATATCATCATAGAGTTTTTTTTTTTTTTGAGGCCACACTCGTGGCATATGGAAGTTCCAGTCTAGGGATCGAACTGGAGTTACAGCTGGCCGCCTACGCCACAGCCACAGCAATGCCAGATCTGAGCCGCATCTGTGACCTACACTCCAGCTCACAGCAATGCTGGATCCTTTATTCCAGAGTCGGTTCGGTGGAAGGAGCTTGGGCTTTGGAGCCAGACTTGCACTAGAATCCTTGATCCTCCACCTCTCTGTTGAGCTGTGCTCTTGGGCACTGCATTTAAGTTCTTCGAACCTTGGTCTTTCATGTGCAAAATAGGGATTTTATCAGTTGGAAGCGTTAGAATCAGAGATCTTGCTGGTACCTGACACATACTAGGCATGCAGTTACAGAAGAGCTATTTCCTAGACACCCAAACATTTATCCTTAAGCACGAATGGTGGTTTTCATGGGAGTCCCAGAGTGTCCTGGTGGCCTCCTTAAGCAGAAAGAACGAAGAAGTTGACATCGTGATACTGAGCCGCTTGTTACCACTTTGGCCAGAGCTGTCTCTGAAGCACGTCCTAGGTTCTAAGAGCAAAACCAATGGTGTGAGTGGCAGCTCCGGTAACTCAAATTTCCAGTGCCAGTACCTTCTCCTGGAATAGCGAGGAGAAGTTAGGGCTCGCTTCTGGAAAAGAGGGACCCAGCAGAGCTGAACAACTGTCTTCCCTTCTGTGCTGTTTTCAGCTCATAGAGCGTAGCCCATTCATGAGATAGAAATAAAAATAGCTACAATTACAGGGCATTTACAATGTGTCAGTCCTCGTGCTAAGCATTTTTTGTGTATTATCTCCTTTAATCCACATAAACATCTAGGGAGTAGTGACTTTTAGTATCTTCAGGGCACCAGTGTGTGGAAATGAGGCTTTGACCTTTCATCAAAGGTCACGTAGCTCATGCGTGCGATGGGGACTTAGGCTGTTTACCAGCCCGTGACCTTCCTTATTACCTTTAGGAGATAGAGCATTCTGGAAATCTCTGTTTCCATCTCTACTTTTTTTTTTTTTTTTTGTCTTTTTGCCTATCTAAGCCTGCACCCGTGGCATATGGAGGTTCCTAGTCGCCACAGCTACAGCAACATGGGATCCGAGCCGCGTCTGCGACCTATACCACAGCCCACGGCAACGCCGGATCCTTAACCTACTGAGCAAGGCCAGGGATCGAACCCGCAACCTCATGGTTCCTAGCCGGATTCGTTAACCACTGAGCCACATCGGGAACTCCTCCATCTCTACTTTTGAATCTAGGCTATTTACGATGCGATACTCACCTTCCACACAGTTGGTGGAGAAGAAGCAGATATTCTGGCTCTCAAGAGGGTTCTCATGGGTGAACTCAGGGGAGCGGGTCTGGGGCTCGGACTCCCCCGTCAAGGATGAGTTGTCCACCTGGGATGGCAGGGAGGATGGGTGGTAAAGTGAGCGTGGAGGGGAAAAAAGAAGGCTTATAAAGATGACACGTCTTTATCTGTCACGTCATCATCACTGACACGCAGACAGAAACACAAACGTATGCACCAGCATCTGATTGTCTCTAACCTCACATGTGCACTTGTAACTTCTCCAGGTTCTGAACAATGGAGGTTCCCAGGCTAGGGATCAAATCCGAGCTGTAGCCACAACCACATCCACATGGGATCCGTGACCTACATCGCAGCTCAGGGCAACGCCGGATCCTTAACCCCCTGAGCGAGGCCAGGGATCGAACCTGTGTCCTCATGGATGCTAGTCAGATTCGTTTCAGCTTAGCCATGACGGGAACTCCTAGACGATGTTTTCTTTAACTGAGCCCGGGTCACTACAGCGCTCGGAGACCACGCTCGGCCCCTTCCCCAGTGCCCCGTACCCCCTCACCTTACATCCTTGGGAAGAGATAAGCCGGATGTCGGCGGGGATTCGGTCTCCAGCCTTCACTTCTACCAGGTCTCCCACCACCACCTCTCTCACGTGGACCTGCATCTTCACTCCACCTCGAATTACCAGAGCTTGCTGTGGACAAACAGTGTCGGGTCGTTTCCAAAGCTTTGGTTTCCCTTATCCGGTTCCTGGGCTCCTACCCTCTGATTCCCCCTTTTCACACCATCACTCACCGCATCATTCCTTTTTTTTTTTGTAATGATTTTTATTTTTTCCATTATAGCTGACTTACAGTGTTCTGTCAGTTTTCTACTGCACGGCAAGATGACCCAGTCACACATACATGTATACATTTTTCTCACATTATCATGTTTTTCTCAGGGCACTTTTAAGGCCTGACAGAGGAAAATCTAAGTGACCATCACCCTTGTTACCAGCCTTACTCAGTTCACTCACTGTAGGATGTAATTCTTCAGGGAACATACAGCTTACGTATTTGACCACGTGCTACACATCCTGCAGCATGATCTGTCCACACCGTTCTTACCTGAGGGACCATGTTCCTAAATGACTCCATGATTTTGGAGCTCTTGGCCTCCTGATAATAGGAGAAGCAGCCCGTGATGATGACCACGACAGCTAGAACAATGCCCAGGTACAGCTGGGGGAAGGGAAACGAGGGGCCCATCAGCAGGTCCTTTTCTGCCACTTCATCCTCAGAAAGTCAGCTTGCAAGGATAATGGCCATGCCTCGAGGTGGAAGCCCCCACCGGGCTCAGTGGAAGAGCACGGGGGCCGGGAAGAGTCGGAGACAGGCCTGGCTCTCTGGGCTTCCTGGTGAAGGAGCCCTGAGCCCTGGTGAGGGCCCAGCAAAATCCCAAGCCCAAGAAAGACTTTATCTTCCTCTGCAGGAAGGCTATTCGTGGAGTGGAGGGTGACTGATGAGGGAGGTGGACAAGAAGAGGTTAAAATTCGGGGAGTTCCTGGCTCGGCTCAGAGATAACAAACCCAACTAGGATCCATGAGGACACGGGTTCCATCCATAACCTTGCTCAGTGGGTTAAGGATCGGGCGTTGCCATGAGCTGGGGTGTAGGTTGCAGACGCGGCTCGGATCCTGCATTGCTGTGGCTGCGGTGTAGGCTGGTGGCAACAGCTCCGATTGGACCCCTAACCTGGGGACTTCCATATGCCACAGGTGGGGCCCAAAAAGACCAAAAAAAAAAAAAATTCTGGGAAAGAGGGAGCTCCCTTTGTGATGCAGTGGGATTTGTGACGTCCTGGGAGCGCTGGGACGCAGGTTTGATCCCCAGCCAGGCACAGTGAGTTAAGGATCTGGGCTTGGGTCACAACTGTGGCTCAGATCTGATCGCTGGCCAAGGAACTCCCTATGCTGCAGGGTGGCCAAAAAAGAAAAAAAAAATCTGGGAAAGAGAATGGATGGCAAAGTGCTCTGATGCCCAGCTGGGAGGAGAATCAAAGGAGGGCGAGGTTCTGGTGGGGAACTGTGCATCTCAGGGAGCTCTAGATAAAGGTTGGGGCAACCAGGAGGGATGGAGGGTCCATTAGAAAGTTCTGGGAGTGTTAGGGATTTGGGCCAGAGGGCTTGAGGAGTGCTAGGCTGCTGAGCAGAAGATTATCAGAGGCTAAGCAGAGACGGGGTAGTTGAACAGACTCACATTATCTTTGGTGGGGTCCTCATGGTAATACATCTGGATGCCAAAGGCCACGAAGCAGAGGATGGAACCAATCCACAGAAGGACGGAGAAGCCGCCAAACAGCTGTTTACAGAATTTGACCCATTCTGGGGTGCTAGGGGGTGGGGTAAGTGTATTGGGTCCGTCTCGAGCCAGGATTTGCTGTGCCTCTTCGGGGCTACGGCCCTGTGCGGAGAAGAAAAAGGGACGGATGGAGAACCACGAGAAAAGAAGCAGCCACAACAAAGGAGAACCTGGCTTCAAAACTCAGATCTGCCATTTAGAGCCCTAGGCTATGTCGAGAGACCAGAGATGTTCCCTGAAGGTCCGCCTCTGGGTTCTTCCTACATTAGTGGGATTCTAAAATTTGCATTCTGGAAGGATATCAGTTAGCCTCCTTACGCCGGAAGACTTTTTTAGTTAATGCATTGATTCACAAACCTTTTGAACACCTATCTAGGGCCTGGTCCAGTGGAGGGTACCAAAGTGCATAAAAACAATTCCCATCCTTATGGGGCTCCAGCTGTCGTGAGGAGATACATAGAAATGATTTAAACGTAATGTGCCAGCTGATGCAATGATGAAATACAGACATAACGGTGATAACATAGAGACGTTCACAGTTTGACTTTTTACCTTAGAAACAGGAAAAATAGTTCCCGTTGTGGCTCAGTGGCAATGAACCCGACTAGTAACCATGAGGTCATGGGTTCAATCCCTGGCCTCACTCAGTGGGTTAAGGATCTGGCGTTGCCATGAGCTCTGGTGTAGGTCTCTGATGCGACTCGGATCTGGCGTTGCTGTGGCTGTGGCTGTGGCCAGCAGCTGCAGCTCCAATTCCACCCCTAGCCCAGGAACTTCCATATGCCTCGGGGACAGCCCTAAAAAAAAAAAAACCCACAAAATAGAAAAAAAATATACTAACGAAATACATGAACGAATGTATAGATTGCCACTCTGTCCTCTTTGCTTTTTCCTGAGTGAAAATGATGGTAGCATCTGCCAGAGGGCTGTAAAACAGATGCTCCTTAATCTGCAGCTCCCCACCCTTCCCATTTTAGTAAAAACACCATGTGCCTCCCTGGTTACTGGATGGTCACCCCAAGTCCCTCCAGTGAAGAAATTCTAGAGCCCAGAGGAACTTACATTTTGAGGGCTTTTATTTACATTTATTTGTGGTCATTGTATTAGCGGTTAGAGTAGAAGCAGCAGTAATAGGGATAATAGAAGTAATAGATGATTTCTGTTGAACTGGCAGTTCTCAAAGTGTGTTCTGGGGACCCAGGGGGTCTTGAGACCCTTTCAGGGAGTCCACAAGGTCAAACAATGTTCATAATAATATCAGACGTTTGTCTTTTTCACTCTCATTCTCTTGAGTATATGGTAGAATTTCCCAAAGGCTACAAGGCACATGATAGCGCCATAGATTTAATTCTGACTATATATGAGAATCCACTGTCTTCTATTAAAAAGCTAGATGTAAAAGAGATTGGCAAGGGAGTTCCCTTCGTGGCTCAGTGGTTAACGAATCCGACTAAGAACCATGAGGATGCGGGTTCAATCCCTGGCCTCACTCAGTGGGTTAAGGATCTGGCGTTGTCATGAGCTGTGGTGTAGGTTGCAGACACGGCTTGGATCCTGCATTGCTGTGGCTGTGGCGAAGGCCAGCAGCTACAGCTTCTGTTAGACCCCTAGCCTGGGAACCTCCATATGCCGCAGGTGAGGCTCTAGATAAAAAAGGCAAAAAGACAATAAAAAAAAGAGATTGGCAAAAATGTAAAATGCCACTAAATTTTCATTTTGAAAAACATAGTCATTTGTCCTCCAAATCTCATTTGCACTATCATATAATGGCTTGACGCTTATTTATAAATGAATTAGGGAGAACTTTTTAATATTCTCGATTTAAATTTCTGAATAGTAAATACAGATTGATATAATCCACATAAGCAAAAAGCTCTCTGGGGTTCTTGATAATTTGTGAGTGTAAATGGGTCCTGAGGACAAAGGTTGGAAAAGTGCTGCCCTAACTCATTCTCATTCATCTAATCCCAAACTCTCTCTTTGGGGTAGTTACCACCAGCTTTTTTTTCCTTGGCTGGGCACAGGTTGAGGGTAAGAACATTGATCTTGAAGTTAGGGGCTGGATCACTAGCTCCCCACCCCTTTTTTTAAATGGACACATCTGTGACATAAGGAAGTTCCCAGGCCAGAGACTGAATCTGAGCCACAGCTGTGACCTATGCTGCAACGCCGGATCCTTAACCCACTGAGCAGGGCCAGGGGTAGAGCCCTCATCTTGGCAGCAACCCGAGAGCTAGAGAGAGAGAGGGAGACAACGCTGGATCCTTAAGCTGCTGCACCACAGTGGGAACTCCTCTAAATCCCCTGTTGTCCTGGTGGCCTCAGGGTTGAGAAGGAAGATTCTGCCTCCCTGAGGGACTTGCTTAACTCACCTGGTTCAGGTCCACAGCGTACTTGGCGCTCAGCTCGTCCAAGGTTAATTTGTGATCATCCTGAAGGGACAGTAGAGTTACTGAGGGACAAGGTGGCAACAGGGCATCCCCGGGGGAAACATTTTGGGGAAGAGGGGTGGCTCTGGCCTGTGTGACTCATCCTCAAGGTGATACATTAGAAGGCTGAGGGCTGGGAGATAGCTGCGGAGGATGCTGTGTCACAGCCAGGCTGCGTATTCTTTCTTACCAGGACCACTTCTTTCTTCAGCTCCTCCACATCTCTCCTCTTTTTTTCCCTCTTCATCTTTCTTCCCCTGATTTCAGGACTCTTCTTGGGATTCGGGATGGTATTCTGTTCGTGAGGTGTCACGATTCTCTTTTTCCTTCTAAGGACCGTGGTTTTCGCAGGATATGGCTGTCTCCAGATCAGCTGGTGGGAAGGAAGCAAAGACAGTGAGGGGCGGGGGAGCCAGGAGGAGGGAGGGGGCCGCGGTCAGAGGAGGGGTGACTGAGGGCGGGAGACCGAGGGGGAGAGACAGCGAGGGAGGGAGGGCAGCCGCGAAGCCCTAGATGGCCAGGAGCTGTTAGGAAGGGAGGAGGGGTGGAGAGAAGGCGTTGAGGGCCTTGGGACCCAGGAGCGGAGGGTACTCTGTGCCTAAGTGATGAAGATGCCCGAGCGGGGTGGGAAGAGCAACAAGCTTCAGGGTGCACTGGGAGCGCTCCCTCCAGCTCCAGGCCCAGTGGCAACCCGGCAACGCCCAGGCCTGTGGTCACAAAGGGCCCCCCCGAAGGTTCTAACCAAGAATCCCCAAGTCTCAGTCCCTTGTGTTTGAGGATGATGGAAGCGGGTTCTGCCCTAGAGTGCATCACGGTCTGAACAAAGTCCCAGCCTGTCCTGCTGACTTTCCAAGACTCCGAAGCAGAGAGCTGACTCCAAAAATAAAGCAGGCGGTCTGTGTGCCAGCGTGCTTTTGCCGAGGCGCCCTTCCCACCGACCTTGACTTTGAGCTTTTGGTTGTAGGTGATCAGAGAGCAGAATCAGCCAGATCTTGGACTTTTGAATCAGTCCTCGGTTTTATTTGTGGCTTAATATGTGGTGTTTTTTTTTTTTCAGTGAGAGTAAAAATACGCTTTCCATGTGATAAGCCTGTGTTTCTTCATTTTCATATGACATATCTATCTCTTCCATTCACCTTTTTTGACATTTTGGTAAGTGGCGTGACTGTATTAACGTTAAATATTTTTTGGATGTAAATCATAACTGCCCCTCCATCCAAAAAAGGACTAAAGCAGCTATTTATTTCTATCATTTACACTTTTTTTTTTTTTTTTAGGTTTCGCATGTCACATACATTTCCCCTTTCTATTGCTGGAGATTTATTTAATCACACTTTGGCTTGGCATGCTTTTAAAAAATACAACCGGATCGGGACACATCCATCTTGGTGCTGATGCAATCCTCCTTCAAGATTCAGAAATAGAAATTTTCCCTTCCCAGCGGGACAAATAATAGTCTGTTTCTTTAATAGACTGGATGAGAGATGAGATTTTTCTTTCACATTAAAAATGTACAAAATAGAAACTTGAAGTCCCACTTTCCCTGCCCCCAAACTTAGGTTCCCCACCGCCGACGTTACCGCTGTTGGCAACATGCAGCGTATCCTTCCAAGTTTTTTCTCTATTCTTATTCAAATAGGTGTCCTAGAAGGAAAAGGGGAGATCCTGTCACGGCTCGGCGGTTAACAAACCCAACTAGCATCCATGAGGCTGCGGGTTGGATCCCTGGCCTCGCTCAGTGGGTGAAGGATCCGGCGTTGCCGTGGTGAGCTGTGGTGTAGGTCGCAGATGCGGCTCTGATCCCATGTGGCTGTGGCTGTGGTTATGGCTGTGGCTGTGGTGTATGTAGGCCGGCAGCTGCAGCTCCGATTCGACCCCTAACCTGGGAACCTCCATATGCCGCAGGTGCGGCCCTAAAAAGAAAAAAACAAACAAAAACAAACAGGTATCTATAAGGAGGTGGCTTCTTATAGAATCATTTAGCTCCCCTTTCATTTATCAATCTATCACGTATGTAAAGATTTAAAGTTTTGTTTGTTTTTTTTTAAGTGGCGCCAAGGCATGTCATGTTCTGTACTGACCACGATCTATTCAGTTATTCCCACTATAGGCAGATTTCTAGGATATTTTCCATTTTTTTTAACCATTAAAAACACTGGGGCAGTGGCTCCTTATATATAGTATGTTTTGGCCCTCGAGCTTCAGTTTTCGTAGAATGGATTCCTGTGGCTGAATCATAAGATACTCAACTAAAATCTTAAAAGGGGAGTTCCCATTGTGCCTCACTGGGTTAAGAACCTGACCACTATCCATGAGGGCGCAGGTCTGATCCCTGGTCTTGCTCAGTGGGTTAAGCATACGGCGTTGCCGCATGCTGTAGCGTGGGTCACAGATGTGGCTTGGCTTTGATGTGACTACAGCTATGGCGTAGGCTGATTTGACCCCTGCCCCAGGAACTTCCATTTGCCACAGGTGTGGCCCTAGAAAGAAAAATCTTAAAAGGTTCCACCAGATTGCTCTTCAAAAGCACTCTTCTTACACACATCCCAGCAACAAGGTGAAAAAATATCCACTCCCCACACCTTTGATTACACTGGACGATCTGGATCATTTTTTTTACTATTATAATTGGCCAAATTTGGTATCTTACAGGGTTTCTTTTCTGTTTTTGATGATTATTTATTTAATTTTAATTTTTTTCTTTCCTTTTTTTGTTTTTTTTAGGGCCGCACCTGTGGCATATGGATGTTCCCAGGCTAGGGGTCTAATCAGAGCTGTTGCTGCCGGCCCACACCAGAGCCTCAGCAATGCCCGCTCTGAGCCGTGTCTGCAAACTACACCACAGCTCACGGCAATACCGGATCGTTAAACCACTGAGCGACGCCAGGGATCAAACCCGCCACCTCACGGTTCCTAGTCGGATTCGTTTCCGCTGTGCCACGACAGGAACTCCTAATTTTAATTTTTAAATGATTTTTATTTTTTCCATTATAGTTGGTCGTATCTTACAGTTTTAATTTTCTTGTCTTTATTGTCTAGGTGGCATTTTTTCTTATACTTATTGGCTTTCTGGGCTTCATTTTCCTTTACCGAATTGTTCTTATCATTTGCCCAATTTTCCCTTGTTTTCTTTCCCTTATTGATATGTCCCAAGGGGTTCCAGCCCCTCGTCATACACATTACTGATGTTTTCTCCTAGGCTTTGTGTTTAACGTAGACCATAAAATCCCCAAGAGCAAGGTTAGAATTAAAATTAAAATTGCCAAGTTCATCTATGCATCGTCTATAACTCAGCCCAGCCTTGCAGACAGGAAGCACCTCAAGTCAATTTTTTTTGACATACAATCATGGGAAACTGCTTTTGGAAACCCCATTCTGTTCCGCAGATCTTAGCTCAAAAGTCTACCTTTTCTCTAACTGTCAGATCCTAAACAGCCCCTCTCACACGCAGTCCTCGCTCCATCACTTGTGGGCTTCACTGCACTTTTAACCCTCTGAAATTGGGCTTCACTGCACCTTTAACCCTCTGAAATTATCTTGTCCGTTTATCTGTGGATTTGCTAAACTTGCTAAATTACCTGTTGGTCCGTATCAGTGGGGACTTTTCTTGGCTTATTCACGGCTCTATATACCCAGCCCCTAGAACAGCACAGAGCGACTGGGCCACACGTAATTCCTAAAAATAAACTGAACAATGAATTTTCAGGTTTCTTCTTAATGTTAAGGGTTTTGATACCCGTCACTTTGGTCCGCTATGTTTTAAAAGCTGTTGGGGTAAATCTGCTAGCATCACGGATATCTACTCATCTGCTTCATACTTACTTACCGAAAAACCCCCTCTGATATTCTTGCCTCCTCGTCTTTGCAGCGGAATGTCACAGCCAAGACGTCATGTTTTATAAAAACACAGTGAGGATTTTATTTGATATTGGATTGGCTCTTTATAGTAATGAATGTTTATCTTTACCACATTCTGTCTTCCCAAATGGCAATCAAGTCTGGCTCTCCACGTACTCATGCTTTTGTTACTTTCCTTGTGTTTTAAAATTTTCTTTAGTAAGTACCATGTCATACACGCTAATTCTTCATTGTGATTTATTTTGGTTCTGTTGTAAGTAGAGGCTCTTTGTACTGTATTATCTATCTCACTAATATTTAGGCACACATTTGATTATTTTATTTTATTTTACTTTATTTTATTTTTTGTCTTTTTGGTCTTTTTAGGGCCGCACCTGCGGCATATGGAGGTTCCCAGGCAAGGGGTCCAATCAATGCTGCAGCTGCCAGCCTACACCACAGCCACAGCAATGCCAGATCTGAGCCGCGTCTGCGACCTACACCACAGCTCATGGCAACACTGGATCCTTCACCCCCTGAGCGAGGCCAGGGATGGAACCCACGTCCTCATGGAAACTAGTCGGGTTCGTTAACCACTGAGCCACGACATTAGCTTTTTCCTTTTTTTTTAAATTGATGTCTTGTACCCTGCAACTTTGAATTCATTGCTTCTGGGATTTTTTTTTTTTCTTCTAGAATTTTTTGTAGTTGTTGCTGTTGCTTGGTTTGGGTTGACAGCCTTGGATTTTTTGGTATTTAATCATGTCCTTTACCAAAACAATATGCTTTTCTTTCTTTCGGTTTGTCTCTTTATTTAGACTTTTTTTTTTTTTGTCTTTTTGCCTTTATGTAGAGCCGCACCTGCGGCATGTGGAGTTCCCAGGCAAGGGGTCTAACAGGAGCTGTAGCCGCCGGCCTACGCCACAGCCACAGCAACGCGGGATCGGAGACGCCTCTGCAACCTACACCACAGCTCACGGCAACGCCGGATCCTTAACCCACTGAGCAAGGCCAGGGATCGAACCCACAACATCATAGTTCTTAGTCAGATTCGTTAACCACTGAGCCACGAAGGGAACTCCAGTTTAGACCATTTAAATACAAACTTACCGAAGACTTCAAATGCTGTTGCTATTGCTTTAGTTACAGTTGCTGTTACAGTTTTTCTAGACTCATAATTTCTTCCTCTCTTCTCTGAACATGATTACATTTTCCTCTATGCTTTTTCCTCCAACATTTTCATCAGGAATAGATGTTAGATTTTACTGATAAGCTCTAAAGTCTTTTGAAAGGATTATTTAACCATTTTTTCTAGTGAATATTTGTGGTTAGTTTTCTGTATAATATATTGTCCTTGCATTCCACTATTTGGTGATAGTCAAGTTATATATATTAGCAAATATATGTATTAACAAATATATATATTTGTTTGTTTTAGTGAACTCTACTGAAACTATTTTTGTCTCATAAAATAGGCTGGGCAGTACAAAATTCTTTTCTACATTCCAGTACAATTGAAGTAATATAAGGATGTTCTCTGAGGTATTTGGAAAAAATTCTGCACTGAATTCACTGGAGTTAAGAATGTAACTTTTGTCCCTTTTTTAAGGGCCGCACCTGCGGCATATGGAGGTTCGCAGGCTAGAGGTCAAATCGGAGCTACAGCGGCTGGACTACAGCAACATGGGATCCAGGCCCTGTCTGCAACCTACACCTACACCACAGCTCACGGCAACGCCGGATCCTTAACCCACTGAGCGAGGCCAGGGATCGAACCCGCATCCTCATGGATCCTAGTCGGGTTCGTTAACCACTGAGCCAAGACAGGAACTCCAAGAGTGTCTTTGAAAGACTCATTTTAATTAATTAATTAATTTATTTATTTATTTATTTATTTGATCTTTTGTCCTTCTAGGGCCACATTTGCGGCATAAGGAGGTTCCCAGGCTAGGGGTCTAATCAGAGCTGTATCCACTCGCCTATACCACAGAAATGCGGGATCTGAGCCACGTGTGCAACCTACATCACAGCTCACGGCAACGCCAGATCCTTAACCCACTGAGCGAGGTCAGGGACTGAACCCGCAACCTCGTGGTTCCTAGTCGGATTCGTTAACCACTGAGCCATGACAGGAACTCCTCCTTTTTCCCTTTTAAGGCTGTGCCTGGGCCCTTGGAAGCTCCCTAGGTCAAAATCGAGCTGCAGTTGCCAGCCTACACCACAGTCACAGCAACGTGCGATCCGAGCTGCATCTTCGAGCTCTGCCGCAGCTTAAGCCACTGGGTGAAGCCAGGGATCAAACCCAGATCTTCATGGACACTATGTTGGTATCTTAACTGGCCGAGCCACAACGGGAACTCCCATGAAGGTTTTCAATATTAGCTACTTAGGTGAATTTCAAGGACTGCGTCTACTTCTCCCTCCATGCCCCCCTTAACACAGCGTCCAGAACAGTACAGACTTAAGGAATCGATGCTGACACTCGAGGCTCCCCCGCCCACCACCTCCTTCCGTCACCTGATAAATATTGAGGATGACCTGATTTTGGTCTAGCCCAGAAAGAGCAGAAATGGCCCTGTGGGTTTGAGCCCATGGATTCGTGGGCTCCTCCCTGTCCCGGAAAAACCTTTATGGTCCTTGGGTTCCGCCGTGAGGAGGGAAGGCCCTGATATATTTTCTACTAGGTCATTTTGCTGCCGAAACTCTTCCCCTTGTCGTTTACTCCACTGACATCGTCTCTTCTCAGCTTGTTTCATTCTGATCTTTATATCCTGCCCCCTTTCTTTTTTTTTGGCCACCCCACAGGACCTGGAGTTCCCAGGCCAGGGATCAGATCCGAACCACAGTTGCGGCCTAGGGGGCAGCTGTGGCAACACCAGGCTCCTTTAACCCACTCTGCCGGGCCTGGAATTGAACCTGTGTCCTGGTGCTGCAGAGACACCACCAATTCGCTTGTGCCCCAGTGGGAGCTCTTCTCCTGCCCTCTCTTTACTGCTTCCTCTACAGGGCAAATCTTGCCACGGCACACAATTCAATGCCACGATTTGGGAGGGAGGTGAGGATTAAGCATAGAAATCTAAATTATGGAAGGGATTTCTTCTTTCATAAAGAAATGCAACTTTATTATTTTCAAGTACATACATAGTGCCTCGGACTAATGTCTTACAAAAGGTCACCAAATATAGGCCTTGCAGAGGTTTATCTAGCAAATACTTAAGAACTGATGATAATTAGCCCATGCAGTTGCTATTTCTAAATGGATATTCCTAAAGTGCCCGGAAAGTATCATTTTGGGAGACTACATATGCCACCCCAGAAATAGTGTTTATGCTCTTAATTTACTAAACAAATGCCATTTTTACGGATTGTGCAAAGATAAACTTGTGTTCACGGTCAATAAATCTCAAACGAATCAGGCCCCATTTCATTTTCCAAGCCCGAGGCAGCGACTCATTATTTCAAGGCACTTCTGATCAAGGAAAATTCCAGTGCAATGAAGTAAGAGCTCTTGGGAGGTGGTTTAGGGGCCTGATGCTTGTCTCTTGTGCTTCCTTCCTTTCTGCCTTAGGTCTCCCTTTTTCCTTAGGTGTCTCTCTCCCTCGCTTGGTTCATCAAGGTGTCTTTCTACACACAGTCCCAACGCCTTCGAAGCCGGGCTTAGAGAATGGGCGGAGCTGCCTGCAGAGCAAGGTGCGGACGGGGGGGGGGGGGGGGGGGGGGGGGGGGGGGGGGGGGGGGGGGG
>PVHT020000793.1:3792650-3827371 GCA_004024745.2 Catagonus wagneri | reverse complement strand
TTTTGAGGGTCGCACTTGCGGCATATGGAGGTTCCCAGGCTAGGGGTCGAATTGGAGCTACAGCTGCCGGCCTACGGCACAGCCACAGCAATGTGGGATCTGAGCCGCATCTGCGACCTACACCACAGCTCACGGCAACACTGGATCCTTAACCCGCTGAGCGAGGCCAGGGATCGAACCCATGTCCTCGTGGATACTGGTCAGGTTCGTTAACCACTGAGTCACGACAGGAATGCCTCTTTCCCTCTAATTGTCCAGAGCTTCTAACCAGGTCCATGACCTAAGCTGATTCTGTATGTCCCCGGAAGAGGGGAAGTTTCTGAGAACTCCATCCCAGGTCTAGCTGATGGCCGGGGACCTCATTTTCCGGGGCTGGCTGGGCAGTGCCTGGGAGTGACGCGGACTCATCTAGAAGGGCGTTGAGGGGGAGGGGCAGGGAAGAGCTGGCAGCATCCTTCCCAGCACCACGTGGGACTTCCGAGGACACAGCGATCTAAAGGGTGCGTGTGACCGAGAGCGAGTGGTGGAGAGAGCTGATTCGTCTGTGACACCTGGGCCTTGGGGACCAAAAGACCACAAACCAAGGGTCAGTGGGAACGCCACGGGCACGTGGGTACGGCATCCCAGTAAGCTCCGGGGCCGGGATGGCTTCCCGGTCCCGCCTCTGTGGCTATTCTGGCGACATGGTAATTTGGTGTGCCGGCAGTGTGCTCTAAAGGGCAGGGCACAGAGCTGGAGCCCAGACACCTGTGTCAGACGTCCTGTCATCGACGTGGTCTCTCCTTTCCTGTCCCCTCCTCCGCCACACCCCACCCTCCCACCTGTCCACCCAGCTCTCCTCTAGCGCTTCCTTGACTGGGAGACAGGCCAGCCTCTCCAACAAGCTTCCCTTTCTGGCCGCAGGCCCTGGCACTCACCAGGAGGGACCGTTTGTGACTTCCAGGCCATGGGGGGGGGGCTGGGGGAGGGAGAGGCAGGGGACAGAGTTGGGCAGGAAGCAAACGGGGAGGGGGTGAAGGTGGGAAGTGGGGTGAGGCTGGAGTGTTAAGGGGACACTGGCGATCTGAGACAGGTTAGATAGGTCCCTGTCATTCCACTTGATCTGTCCTAGTGGGAGCTGGGGGTGAAGGGACTGGGGAGGGCTGGGGTACCCCTGAATTCCTCAGGGAGATAGAGTGAAGCAGGATCTGGGGCGGGGGGCGCCCTGACACGTGGCGTCTAAGCTGATGGCTCCTGGTCAGACCCCTGAGCAACCACCTCAAACTGAGTTACCCACTCCCCCAACCCAGGCTTGTTCTCGCTCCCCGAGTCTTCCTCACCCCTCCCCCGCCCCAGTACCACCCCAGGGTTTTCCACCCTCCCCAGCGCCTTCCCTGCAACACCTCCGGGCCACCCCATCTTTCCCGGGCCTGGTTCTTCCTTCCAACGGGCTCAGTAGTATGTCTCCTTCTCCACCCAGCCTGTTAGAGAGATTAGGGGTTGCAGTGTGAGCTTAAAAGGAGGCCAGAGACAAATGTTCTAGGGGCCTGGGTGGCTGAAGCTAGGTGGAAGAGAAGCCTGGGGAAGGGGCTGAGGAGAGCAGCTATAGAAGGTGAACTATAAGCGAGAGTTAGTAGGAGTTTGGGGCTGGTAGCTTGCAAACTATTCCATTTAGAGTTGATAAGCAATGAGGGTCTGTGGCACAGCACAGGGAACCACACCCTATCGCTTGTGAGAGGACGTGATGGAAGATAGTACGAGAAAAAGAATGCATATGACTGGGTCACTTTGCTGTACAGCAGAAATTGGCAGAACATTGTAAATCAACTATTAAAAAAAAAAAAAAAGAATGGGGAGGGGACGCCAGTGAGCCGGGGCCATGGGTTAGGGGAAGCAGAGACTTGCATTCAGCACAGGTGAGGGTGGGCACTGAAAAATATAGGTGTCAACAGGGCCTGTTCGGGTAACAGAGGAGTTTCTAAGGAGGGAATCATCCATTGTCGCTGTGCAGAAATGGGGCCAGGGGCGTGATGGCTCCTGTGATTTTTCAGAAGCCAGAAATTTGGATTTTAGGTGAAAGCCCCTAAGATGTAGCTATTGGGCCAGTTAAAACAACACAAAACAAAACAAAACATCCGCACTGTTTTGGGCAGCCAAACCAAACCATATCCCATGTGCCGTATTTGGCTTGTAGCCACCCATCTTCCGCCTCCTGTAAGTGATCAAAAATGCTTGTTGGGAAAATAAGCACTTGGTTGATGCCTGTGAATCAGGAGGCCTGGGTTCTAGCGCCAGCGGGGCTGCTCCTGGCTTTCTGACCCTACAGGAGGGGTGAATTCACCTCTGCCCCGCTCTTTGTCTATAAAACGCAGAGGTGGGACTAGATGTCTTGGGAGGGGCCTCCGATTCTGATGTTCTGTGATTCCAGGTGGAAGGCGGAGGGCCTCAGAGACCGATTGCATGTTAGGTGGGACCGGAATCTCGGAGGAAGAGGGTGGGGAGAAGAGGTTTGGCAGAAGCAGGGGACGCGGGACGGCAGGCTCCCAGGACGCTGAGGGAAGGGCGCAAGGGTCTGCAGCAGGAGCGGAGTTGGGGTTTGCAGCCCTGCGTGGTGCCGGCCTTGAGGGGTTGGGGGGGCGGTGCGCTTGGCTGGGGGCCGGGTGAAGCTTGGAGGTGCTTACCCCCAGGATATCGGCGCAGGATCAGCTTTCGGACCTCATCGTAGATGAAGATGAGGAGGCTGTAGGGGAAGGCGCAGAACCACCAGGTGACCCTGAAGCAAACAGAAGAGAATGTCAGGAGCATCAGAGGTTGCCTGGAAGGGACCGGAACTTGGATCCGAGAAGGGGTCCCTTGTAAAGAGACACTCACTTGAGGGGGTACATGCGGAGGGCCACACCCATGCCCGGGCAGTAAGACAGAAAGGCCGCCAGTGCCGTCTCCTCCAGGAGCCCAAAAATCAGGATCTTGTTCCTGGAAAGACGTAGAAAGGAGGGTAGGTGGCCTTTGACGGGAGGGGAAGGAGGGGCGGAGATCCAGGGCGACCCCTGGTGGTAGAAGGGAAGACGCGCGAAGAAACGCCAGGAAAGGGCTCCACATGGTCTTCCCACGCCTTCTTAAACACCCTCTTCTCATGCTTAATGTGACCGAAGAAAGATTGCCCCTAAATTTTCTGCTTACTGACTTTACCTCTGATTGTTGTTTATAACACACACATTCATTCATTTAAAGAAACGTTTCCGGAATTCCCGTTTGCGGCTCAGTGGTAACAAACTTGACTAGAATCCACGAGGATGCGGGTTTGATCCCTGGCCTCAGCTCAGTGGGTTAAGGATCCGGCGTTGCCGTGAGCTGTGGTGTAGGTTGCAGACGCGGCCCGGATCCCGCGTTGCTGTGGCTGTGGTGAAGGCCGGCGGCTACAGCTCCTGTTAGACCCCTAGCCTGGGAACCTCCATATGCCGTGGGTGCGGCTCTTAAAAAAAAAAAAGAAAGAAAGAAAGAAAAGAAAAACAGAGAAATGTTTCCTAAGTACCAGGTGACACACCCTGTGCTGGAGATGCTGTGGTCAGTGCAAGCTTCCTTCTGGAGACATGGGGCCAGCTCTCAGGCAGCTTATTGTCTTGTTATTGTCCCAGGCACGTGGCCTGTAAGAGTGTCTCCCCAGGAAGATATTTTGGAAGTTCCTTTAGTTCAGGATAATGTCTGTCTCCTACCTTCTCTGCATCTCCTACAGCCCTCCTGGTAGTTATTCGTTGTAGATGTTTAGTAAAGAAGGGAATGTCTGGGAGTTCCTGTCGTGGCTCAGCAGTAATAGACCTGACTAGTATCCGTGAGGACTTGGGTTCGATCCCTGGGCTCGCTCAGTGGGCTAAGGATCTGGCGTTGCTCTGGGTTGTGGTGTAGGTCACAGACGCAGCTCGATCCCACGTTGCTGTGGCTGTGGTGTAGGCTGGTAGTTATAGTGCCGATTTGACCCTAGGCTGGGAACCTTCATATGCCATGGGGTGCAGCTCTAAAAGCAAGAGGGAAAAGAAAGAAAGAAAAAGAAGGGAACGTTTGTAAAATACTCAGAAACTGAAAGCTCAGAGATAAGGAGTGCTGACTCTATTATATCAGAATTGAAGAGCAGGATAGAGTGAGGCTCTGGGGACAGTGTCTGGCCACAGACAGGTGAGGTCTAGTCTCATTTCTGCCACTTAGCAGCTTCTGGTTGTAAGCAATGTTTCTTGCCTTCTCTGAGCCTCGTGTTTCTTCTCTACAGGAGATCCTATCTTAGTATTCTGGGATTGCTGGGAAGATTTGGGGAGATAATGCATGGAAAGCTGTCGAACGTGGTTGTATTTTATAATCTCATGCACTGCACTTCCTCATGGCTTAAGCCGGTGGTTCTCAAACTCTTCACTCACTAAGGACCCCTTTTACTTTTCTTCCATAAGGGCCACATTTTAAATGATTTCTGACTCTCCAACTGCATTTATTTACAAGTATTTCTGCATTTAAAATTAATTAGAAATAGGGGTTCCCTGGTGGCTCAGCAGGTTAAGGATCCAGCGTTGTCACTGCTGTGGCTCAGGTCGATGTGCTGGCACAGGTTCGATTCCCGGCCGGGGAACTTCCACATGCTGTGGGTGCAGCCAAAAACAATAATAAAATAAAATAAATTAGAAATATACATGGCTTCCAAACAGAACCATGCCTTTAGCCTGGATCACCCTACTTCATACTTAGGCTTCTGCCTGACAACGACACTGTAGGAAGCCTTCTTGGAGGAAGTGCTTGAGTTCCATAAACCTTTTTGGATAATACAAATAGTATCTCTGAGGACCCTGAGGATCCGAGACCCCAGGGGCAGGGCAGAGGTGCTGAGGCTGCCTCGGGCCAGATTATTGTTGGTATTAGTTCCCTTTCTCTGTCCCAGTCTGACTTTGGTTTAGTTTCTTTTCCATTTGCCTCTTGGATGCACAGGATTCAGCCGGTCTGCTTGTGCTCTCCTCTTGTGTGTCACCCACACTGCCCTGTATGGTAAGTCAGCCCCACTCTGCCTGCAGGGCCTTGGGCCCTCACTGCCTTGTCCTCACTAGTGTTTTTAGCTTAGGAATCTCCTTCCTTTGTGCAAATCTTTTTTTTTTTGGGGGGGGGTTTAGGGATGCACTCTCGGCATATGGTAGTTCCTAGGCTAAGGGCTGAATAGGAGCTGTAGCTGTTGGTCTATTCCACACTTACAGAAACACTGGATCCTTAACCCACTGAGCGAGGCCAGGGATCTAACCCACAACCTCATGGCTACTAGTCAGGTTCCTTACCACTGAGTCACGACGGGAACCCCAATGCTAACATTTTTATCTAACAGACATTTCTTCTCCCTCCCTGGGGTCCTAAATGCTATTAACTTCACCAGGGTTTTGGCAGTTTTTTTTTTTTTTTGTCTCAAACTAAGACATTGTGACAAAACTCATGTGGGAAATTGTGCCCATTGTTCGCAGTAGGAGAAAAGAAAGAGAAGGGGAGTGATACCTTCAGCACTAACTGCCATCCAGGCTGGAATCACAGACGAATCACTGAGTACCCTCCAGGTGCCAGGCTCTGTGACAGGCGAGCCCCCCAGTGTTGTAGCCGCAAGCGTGGGCTTTAGGTTCAGGGCTGGGTGAGCCATTCCCAGCTGGGTGACCTTGGGCACGCGATTTAACCTTTTCTGGGGTCTCTTATTCGTAAAGTGAAAATCATATCTACCTCACAGAGCTATGGCGAGGTCCGATGAAGTCTATGAATGAGTAAATCACACTATACGAGGGCACTGAACTTGACCCTGGGCAGCCTGCAGCCCCCACAAGCATAACAGCACCACCACAAGGCCAGTGCTACAAGCTATAGCTACCAGCTGAGTGGAGGGGGGCACAGGAGACCCTATATTTAGGGCGGGGCCGAGGGTGGGGGTGGAGGGTCATTAGAGTAGAAGGAAAGAGGTAGGGGAGAAGATGAAAAGGAAAGATGCGAGGAGACCGTAATGAAGGAAATTTTCGGAGCAAAATTAAAACCTATCAGAAATAGTCATAGCCTCTCTTCCTCTCCTCGCATCTGTTTCCGACACCGCTAGGATATACCTCCCGGCAACTGCAGTCTGAGACCCTAGCAGCAGATCTGGGCTGGGGGTTGAGGTGGGCGTGGCCACGCGCTCGGCGCTGTGGGCGGGGCCGGTGGGCGGGGCCGGCGGGCGGCGCTCACTTCATGCCCTGCTGGAAGACCGAGTTGCGGCGGGTCTTGCAGATGATGAGGTCCGCCCACTGCACCACCACGATGCTGGCAAAGAAAGCCGTGTGGCACGTGAACTCCACCACCTTCCGCTGCTCATAGGTCTGGGGGAGGGCGGGCGGAGAGAGGTGAATGTGTGAGAGGCAAGAGAAAGACCAGAGTGCCGGAGGGGCCCAGGGCAGGTGTTAAACCCTGGGCGCTCACTCCGCCCTTGGTCCCCAGTCCCACTGGCCACAACTGGCAGGCGTTCAGCCCCACCTTCTCATACGCGTGCATCTGCACTTACACTGCCCCACTCACCCACTCCTGTCCGTAGCTGTCCTCCAGGTCGTTCATGGATCGGTCGTCCCAGTCAAGGCGGATTCCCAGGAGCCGGGAAGGCAGGAAGCCGTTCTCTGCCAGGATCACGAAGTAGGTGAAGAAGCCGCCCAGCGCCTGGATCATCCCTGTGGGTGGCAGGCAAAGGGCAAGTGTCTGGGTCAGAGAAGGTAGCAGGATGGGGCCAGCCCCTCTGGGCCAGAGATCGATATCCCTGACTTCCAGGGAGCTGGCCCCTGTCCTGGAATTTTGCAGAGGGATCATCCCTCCAAAAGCTGGGAGAAGCGTCTTCTTGGGGTTCCCTCTTCAGCCCGGGGCGTGGCCGCACCGATCTGTCCGTAGGCCATGCTGATGAGTCGCTCATTCACCAGCTTGTCGGTCTGCGGGTTCCTCGGTTGCCGCTTCATGATGTCGCTCTCTGCTGCCTCATAGGCCAAAGAGATGGCAGGGACCTGAGGGAGGGGGCGGTGCAGGAGAGAGAGTGTTTGCAGGGAGACGATGGGAGCAGAGGACCATTCACAGTGAAGAATTCTTTTTTTTTGTCTTTTTGCCCTTTATTTTTATCTAGAGCCGCACCCGCAGCATACGGAGGTTCCCAGGCTAGGGGTCTAACAGGAGCTGTAGCCGCCGGCCTTCGCCACAGCCACAGCCACGCGGGATCCGAGCCGTGTCTGCGACCTACACCACAGCTCACAGCAACGCCGGATCCTTAACCCACTGAGCAAGGCCAGGGATCGAACCCGCAACCTCATGGTTCTTAGTCGGATTCGTTAGCCACTGAGTCAGAAGGGAACTCCCACAGTGAAGAATTCTTGACACGATTCACTTCTTAAGACCTAAGACCTCTTCACCTTCCGGGCCTTGTGCTCGTGTTCTCTGCCAGCCTTGCAGCCAGCTCAGCTGCCCCCGGGGCGCCTCTCCTTCCATCTGCTGCCCATCCCTGCCCACTGTGCCCCCTGGTGGCCTGCCCCCTCCGCCCCCGGCCTCACCATGTCCGTGCCCAGGTCAATGCAGAGGATGGTCACGGTGCCCAGGGGCAGGGGGATGTTGGCGATGATGAAGAGCAGGAAGGGGGTGATCTCGGGGATGTTGCTGGTCAGGGTGTAGGCGATGGATTTCTTCAGGTTGTCAAAGATCAGGCGGCCTGTGGGGAGGCTCCGAGGGCATCAGGGAGATCAGAAGGACCCTCCCCACCCCCAGCCCCTGAAGCGTGGTCACCCGTCCTTCTGACAGAGGGAGATTTTGTGTTTGAGGGAAGCTAAAAGCAGACGGTGTATGCCCAACATCCTGAGTCGAGTCTGTAGTTGGGGCAAAAGGCACGGGACGGGGGTGTGTCGACTCAGACAGCCCGGGCGCCATCCCAGCCAGTGTAGACTCCTCACCCTCCTCCACGCCCGTGACGATGGAGGCAAAGTTGTCGTCCAGCAGGATCATGTCGGCCGCCTGCTTAGACACGTCAGAGCCGGCGATGCCCATGGCGATGCCGATGTCCGCCTTCTTCAGCGCGGGGGAGTCGTTCACCCCGTCCCCCGTCACCGCCACGATGGCTCCCTGGCGAGAAGGGAGAGCCGGAGCTGGGGGGCGTGGTCCCTGCACAGCCTGGCCCCGCCCCCGGCCCCGCCCCCTCGCTCACCTGCCTCTGGCAGCCCTCCACGATGATGAGCTTCTGCTGAGGAGACGTCCGAGCAAAGACGATCTCCGTGTGGTTCTTGAGGATCTCGTCCAGCTGCTCCGACGTCATGTCCTTCAGGTCAGAGCCGTGCACCACACACGCCTTGGCTTCTCTGGGAGCAGGGGACAGGTCGGCCGATTGCCCAGAGCCTCAGCCGGTCCCACCGGGGCTCCCCACTCCCGGCTAAGTGGGGTTCCCCCGCCGCTTCAGTCCTCCTCTCCCTCCACGCCCGGTAACCTGTCTTTCCCCTCCTTCTCTTGGAGGAGGTGAGGCTCAGCCCTCAGCACGCTGCGGCGCCCCCATTGTCAGTACAGTGCGCTAGGCCAGGTGCCAGTTCCTTCATACCTACCTCGCTTCTAGAACCACCCGGCAGCCCTGATGCCACCCTAATTTTGTAATTGAGAAAATGGAGGCTCTGCAAGGTGAAGTGACATCTCCAAGGTTACACAGCTAATGGGGGGCCCAGCCTGGCCACGCCCTCATGACTGGGGAGCCAGAGGTCAGGACCAGGTCCCTGCAGGGGATGTGTCCCCGCCCTGGGGGGGGAGGGCTCCAGCCGAGCCTCACCTGGGGTTGACCTGGCTGACAGGGATGTTGAGCCGGGCAGCAATGTCCTCCACAGTCTCATTGCCCTCTGAGATGATGCCCACGCCTTTGGCAATGGCTTTGGCTGTGATAGGGTGGTCCCCAGTCACCATGATCACCTGGCAGGGAGGGGAGAAGAGAAAAGAAGGCAGCATTAAGGATTTTTATTTATTTACTTTTTTTGGTGTCTCTTTAGGGACACAGCCGAGGTATATGGAGGTTCCCAGGCTAGGGGTTGAATTAGAGCTGTAGCCACCAACCTACACCACAGCCACAGCCACGCCAGAGCCAAGCCACATCCGCGACCTACACCACAGCTCACAGCAGTGCCACATCCTTAACCCATTGAATGAGGCCAGGGGTGGAACCTGCATCCTCATGGATACTAGTCAGATTGTTTTCCATTGAGCTGCGATGGGAACTCCAAGGTTTTTGCTCCTTGTATTCCTTTCCCAAAGTCATAAGAGACCACTAAAAGGTGGACTGGTAGAGCCCAGCCAAAATAATGGAATTGTGTGTGTGTGTGTGTGTGTGTATGTGTGTGTGTGTGTGTGTGCTGTGGGGAGGAGGGATGGAGGGAAGGTGGCTGACAGGACAAGTTGTTTTTTTGTTTGTTTTGTTTTTTGGCCATGCCCACAAGGTTGGGAAGTTCCCGGGCCAGGGATTGAACCTGCGCCACAGCAGTGACCCGAGCCACTGCAATGACAAAGCCAGATCCTAACCGGCTGTACCACGAGGCAACTCCAGGAGAGACAAGCTGTTTTCGGGAGATCAGAGATAGTTTGCCTGAATGGAGGAAAGCCTCCCTGCCAGAGTAACAAGTTAGCAAGGGTCCCTTGGAAGAGAAGCCTCTAGGATTGTTTAGGAGTTTGGGTTTCGTGGGGTACGAAGCTATCAGAGCTGGAAAGACAGCAATGCCGGATCCTTAACCCACTGAGCGATGCCAGGGATCGAACCCTCAACCTCATGGTTCCTAGTCGGATTTAACCACTGAGCCACGACGGGAACTCCTCTAGCATGTCTTTAATTGGCACTCACGTGCGAATGAGACTGACTGCTCCAGTCCTGGTGCTTTTTCTTGAGCTCTCAACCGTATTCCCACTTTCCCTGAAACATCTCCCGCTGGGTGTCACAGATGCTTCCAGCCTCGGGTCCAATCGAACTTGAACTCTCCGCCCCCACCACCCCTGCTGAGCCCACCCGTCCGCTCCCCACCTTAGATGCCATCCCTCTCTCCATTCTTTCCCTTTGCCTCAACGTCTCTCAAGCATAACTACTCCAGTCCCTTAGTGGCTGCCCTGGTTTGGATCGTCACCTGGCCTGGACTACTGCTATGGGCTCTTCTGCTGTCCCCCGACTCCAGTTCTCCAAATCCAGTCCCTCCTCCATCCAGGTGGCCTCCTAACAGCTTGTCCTGCTCCGGGCCACCTGCAGCTGTCTGTGGCTCACAGCGAAAAGCCCAAGTCTGGCATTTAAGCGCAGTCCTTCCAGCTGGCCCCGGCCCAGCGTTCCGGTCTCAATCCCCAGGCCTCCTCGGCCACCCCACCCCTGCCGCCATAGAGTCCAGCACACACTGTTCCCAGCTCTTGACGCTCTTGATGTGCCCTCCACCCCCCCCCCCCCCGCCTTACGAAATGCTCATCATCCTTCGAGGCCCAGATCAAATATCATGCCCTCTGTAAAACATTGTCCAGTTCGCCCGCTTGGACTTAACTGCCCCCCTGCTGCTCTGAGTCCCCGTGGACATGCTTTCCCTGGCCTCGGTGACAGTTCTGATCACGGTAACAGGCTGCTTGGCGAGAAGGGGAGCACAGGCTTTCCGGATGAGCTGGCCGTGCTTCCTACCGCCCGTCTCCCTCTTACTGGCAGTTTTATTTTGGGAAAGCTACTTGCCCACTCTGAGTCTCAGCTTGTTTTATTTTTAAATGATAATGGTGCCTACCCTAAGGGACAGAGTGGTTGGGGGGTTCAGAACTCACATATATACACACACACGTATATACCTTCAAGCCCTCTAGCGTGATGGTTTAGAAACAGCCGATGCCTTTGTTCAGATCCCAGTTCTACCACTTACTAGCTCTGTGGCCTTGGACATGTTACTTTGAGCCTCAGTTGTTTCCCTCCATGTGAAAAAGGGAAGAATACCAGTGTTTACCTGTAAGGCTGTTGTGAAGATCGAATGAGATCCAGGTCTGGTGTTTGCCTGACGCATAGGGCCTGATGCATATAAAGCCTCAAGAAACAATGGGCCCTTTTTATTATTAGCGTGCCTGACCTTTGCTCTAAGGCCCTGGCTCTTACGACTGTGCTGTGATTAATGTAAAGGCATTTGTTTCCTCCTGAGGGATTGCGAGCTCCGGGGCCAGGCACTGTGTCAGGTTCATCTCTGCATCCCCAGTGCCTGGTGCGGGAGACAGGTTGATCTGGTGGTAGGTGGTGTTGAAAAAGGGGGGACCCGCAATGGCACCAGAATTGGTAACTGGACCAGTTAAGTGTGCTAAGGAGCTGCATCTTGGGAATAGGAAAATAACCAAGATGGGAGGGATTGGTGTGTGTGTGTGTGTGTGTGTGCTGGACTCAAGCACCTTGAACAGTGCTTGGGAGGCATAAATATTTGTTGAATGAAGAACGAATGTGGCATCAAGGAGCGAGTGGTCGTTGAGAGGCAATCGCAGTTGGACCAGAGAACCTGGGAGAGGTGTGCTTGGTGGGACGAGGGCCGGAGCTGGTCTACGGGGCTGTGGGGGATGGAGAGTGGGTTCTGGCAAAAGCCTGCTGATCGCATCCTGGGTGGCTAGAGGGTGAACAGCAGCTGGGAAGGGGAGGGCAACCAGAGACGGGTGCCTGACATCTGAATGGCATGAGCTGTGCCCTGAAGAGAGAGGCTGGGCCCGAGAGATGGGTCACTCTGAGCAAAAGGCACAAGGGTCAGAGTTCAAGGCAGGGGCCCCACTTCGTTGGCAGATGGATGGCTGGCTTCTCTTCTCCGTTAGTGGAAAGGAGGAGACCCGTGGCCTGGCTGTCTTCAGGGCAGCAGCCTCTGAGGCCGCTCGACCTTCGGTGTTTGGGAGGAGAGGATGGAAGGGACAAAGGGAGGCTGGTACCTTGATGCCTGCGCTCCGGCACTTGCCCACAGCGTCCGGCACGGCCGCCCGTGGAGGGTCAATCATGGACATGAGCCCCACGAAGCAGAGCTTCTCGGTGGGAAAGTTCAGCTCATCCGTGTCGAATTTGAAGCCCCGAGGAAATTTCCCAGAGGGCAGATTCAGTTGACAGAAGCCTGAAGGGGGCAGAAGGGAGGAGTGAGAGGAGGAAGGTGGCGACCTAGACGCCCCCTCATCCCAGGGAACGCTTTCTGGGCCCAGCCCCCTGGTTCTGGCCCCTCACCCAGCACGCGCTCCCCCAGTCCTCCCAGCTCCAGGTAGGCGTTCTGGAAGGCGTCCTGCATCTCCTTGTCCAGGGGGAGCTCTTTGCCCTGCACCAAGATGGAGGAGCAGCGGTCCAGGATACGCTCGGGGGCCCCCTTCATCACGAGCACATGGCTCTGGGGGCTGTCTTCTCGCTCGTGGATGGACAGCTGGAGAGAGGACAGGAAGTTACAGACGGGGCCGTACTTGTCTTGGTAGCTCCAGTGCCCAGCGTGGGGCCTGGGACAGAGCAGAGGCTGGTAAGGAAAACTCTGTTACCAGCCTCGATGGATCAAGTAACCCCTGATCCATCAACCATTGTTGACGTAGGAAGAATCTCCATGTGCGGATGGGCATTTGGACCTCATGGTCCTCACCCTGTAACCTGAGAGTCACCTTCCCACAGGGCATTCATTCACTCAACAAATATTCACTCAGATCAGTTAGGACAGGCACTGTGCTGGGGCCGGGTGGCTCTGTCATCAGCACCCAGGGGCCTGATGGCTCTGTCATCAGCGCGGCCCCATCACCATACTGGCCTCAGGGGAGCTTTACCCCTCTGGGTTTTACAGGATGTAGCTGCATTCTTGGCATTTAACTGATGGATGCAGGCTACGAGCTACCCTGAGGAAATTTCCCAAGCATGGTTCAACTGAATGGGACGGAAGGGTTGGGGGCCTGGGGCCAGAGGATGCTGAACCCTGGGAGGAAGAGTTGAGCGGGTGACAGGTTGTCGTAAAGGGATGACGATCTGGGAGCCGGAGGGGGAGGTCATGGCAGCCGGACATCTGATCACCCACGTTGCCCGGGGGATGGGACAGGCATCCGAAGACGTGATGCTCAGATGCCCCTTCTCCTCCTGCGGATCCCCCTTCGACTTTGTGCACCCCTCGCTTCCGTCCCTCCCTCCGTCTTCCCCTGACCCAGCTCCCCAACCAGACCTGGTACTTGTTGGTTGAGTTGAAAGGGATCTCCGCCACCTTGGGGTTTCTGTCCCTCATCTTCCTCACGGACCCGCAGGACAGCTCGATGCACTTGAGCAGAGCTGACTCGGAGGCATCACCGGCCGTGTCCCGCTGCCACCAGGGGAGAAATCCGTGTCACGGTTGGACAACGAACGAAGCGGGGAGGGCATGACGGCCCCGAGGCAGCCACAGGGTGCGAGAGGGGAAGCTGGGCGTCAGCAAAACGGGCAGACCGTGGGTACCCCTGACCCCTACCTTAGACACGGAGACGTTCTCCTGCCCGGCCTTGAAGACGGCACGGTTGCAGAGACCCGCAATCCGGGACAGGGCCGTCCACGTCGGGGATCGTTTGTCAAAAGTGGCCCCTGGGAGGACGGGAGGGAGAGGATTGAGCTCGGTCCCCGTCCTTGGAGCCCTCATCCTGGCCCATCTCCCTGCCACCCCAGTGCCCTGAACTCCCTCCCGTCCCCTCGCCCCTCCGGCGGGCGCGCCCCATCACCAGACTGATCTTCTGTGGTGTCGGCCTCGTGGATCTGGTTGTCGAACCACATGTGGGCGACTGTCATGCGGTTCTGGGTGAGGGTGCCCGTCTTGTCCGAGCAGATGGTGGAAGTGGAGCCCAGCGTCTCCACCGCCTCCAGGTTCTTCACCAGGCAGTTCTTCCGAGCCATGCGCTTGGCCGTCAGGGTCAGACACACCTGGTGACAGAGAGCAATAAAAAGGGCTCAGCCTGGAGCTGGAGGTGTCCGTGACCTTACCCCAGACCACGGCTCTGTCCCTTCCTTTGATCCAACTCCACCAACACTGTGACGGACCGAGGTTAAGTCCTGAATGTGTTCTGTTTTAGACACGCTGAACTGAGGTCAGGAGTGTATATTTAGGTGAAATGTCCCGGTAGGGAGTTGAAGATATTTGGCCGGAGCTCCAGGGAGGGCAGATCAGAGCAAGGTAGAGGTGTGTGTGAGCCATCGTCGCGGAGCAGGCACCAGGGACTGGGGGCACCCGGGGTGGAGCAGAGTGCTGACGTTTGAGGACCAGCGGGGGTGGGGAGGAGGAGACGCTGAAGGGGGCCGGGAGAGAACAGGGACAGTGATGTGTCGCTGTCATCAATGAAAGAGAGAATGCTACGCCCGTGGACAGCAGTATCCATTTCAGCAGCAGGGCTAAGGATGGGAGCTGAGAAAATGTCACTGGATTTGCTAGTCAGTCACCGGTGACCTTTGAGAGAAACTGTATGGGAGGGGTGGCCAGGATGGGCTTCAGACTGCAGAGGACGGTGACCAGTGTAAGGGGTGTGAGGAAAGGACAAGCTTTGGGATGGAAACTGAGTGCTAAGGCACAGCCCGACCAGAGAATTTTTTCAGACTCAAATTCCGAGCCATGCAGTAAAATGAGAATCAAATAAGTGATTTTAGGGGCTGGAAGGGAAAAACCTGCAGAGATGCCGTTAACCTCTATTGCCTTTTATTCATTTATTTCTTGGCCATGCCCATGGCATGTGGAAGTTCCCAGGCCAGAGGATGAACCCGCATCACTGCAGTGACAACACTGGGTCTTCAACTGCTAGGGCACCAGGGAACTCCCGAGCCTCTATCGCTTTTTTGTGGTTGTTTGTTTTTTAGGGCCACACCCGCAGCGTGTGGAAGTTCCCAGGCTAGGGGTTGAATGGGAGCTACAGCTGCCAGTCTACACCACAGCCACAGCAACACGGGATCCGCGCCGCATCCGAGACCTACACCACAGATCACAGCAAGGCCGGATCCTTAACCCCCTGAGCGAGGCCAGGGATCGAACCTGTGTTCCCACGGATGCTAGTCAGATTCGAGGCCAGGGGTCGAACCTGTGTTCCCATGGATGCTAGTCAGATTCGTTTCCGCCGAGGCAGGCGGGGAACTCCGAGCCTCCACTGCTTTTGAGGCAGAGAGGAAAAGCCCCCCCCCCCCCCGTGGCTCCTCAGCCTGACCGACTCACAGTGACGGTGGCCAGCAGCCCCTCAGGCACGTTGGCCACGATGATGCCGATGAGGAATATGACCGCCTCCAGCCAGCTGTAGCCCAGGATGAGGGAGAGCACGAAGAAGGAGACCCCCAGGAACACGGCCACCCCTGTGATCAGCTGGATGAAGTGCTCAATCTCCATGGCTATGGGCGTCCGCCCAACCTCCAGGCCCGAGGCCAGAGTGGCTATGCGGCCCATCACCGTGCGGTCGCCAGTGGCGATCACGATGCCCCTGGCAGTGCCTGCAACACAGGAAGGGACACCCGGTCGGGTGCCTTGGGGCCCCCAGGAACTGGAGTCCCGTCTTCTTTCCGGGGAAAGGAAAACCATCACAGAGTAAACGAGCCAAGGCCTCGGATCCGGGGCGAGGGGGGCCGGTGGGGTAACTGGCTCGGCTTCCTCACTTGGCTTCCTCTCCCTGCACAGATGGCCAATCCCAGGCTCAACGCAACCGCAATTATTATCTCTTATGCTTGGGCCTGGGGAGAAACCTTGCAAATAAGCTCGAAGTTCCAACTGAGGAGATTCAGTAAATGAAATAAAAAATATTGCTTGTGGTATTTCAGCAAAATCAATCCCATATTTGTTATCGTCCAAAAATATATCATGAACACAAAGGAAAGCACTTATGGATTTTTCCGGTCGCCTTAAGTTTTGCTTTCTCGACATTGGGCATGAATCTCTATAGAAGAGGCTGCGTAACTGCTAACCCTTAAATAGGTGTTCCAGGGACCTTCCGGGGAGGCGGTGGGCTAGCGTGGAAAGAGCATGCAGACTAGTCAACAGCCTTGTTTGAATTTCTACCTAGGGATCTTGTGTTTTTGTTTCTGTTTTTAGAGCCATACCTGCGGCATATGGAAGTTCCCAGGCTAGGGGTCGAATCAGAGCTACAGCTGCCAATCTACACCACAGCCACAGCAACGGCAGATCCGAGCCGCATCTGCGACCTACACCACAGCTCACAGCAACGCCGGATCCTTAACCCACTGAGCGAGGCCAGGGATCGAACCCCCAACTCCGCGGATACTAGTCAGGTTCGTCACCACTGAGCCACGACGGGAACTCCCCAGGGATTGTTTTAATAATTAAGTTAGACAGTGCTGAACTAGACCTAGCCCAGAGCCTGGCACACAGGTGGCACTCGGCAAATGTTAGCTCCATTCATTTCCTCTCCTCTCTTCAAAGCCAACGCAGAGTAAGCAATGGACGCATTTTACTAGGCATGGGTTTTTTCCTTTGGCTTATTTTGTTGTTTGTTTGTTTCTTTTACCAATTGTGGGAAAGCAAGAGCAGATTTCAGAATCTCAGTACATTAAACATTTGGGAAACAATTATGTGGTGATTTTCGCCATGATGCCAACTTGCTGAAGGAATCGAAAAGCCCAGAGAAACATAATACACTCAAGAGAAATGAGAAACAGGAAGGGAAAGGCACATGTGTGTGTGTGTGGGGGGGGTACAAGGCCTTCCTTGAGCCACTCTCCGAGCCCAGTGGAGGAGCCAGGCTGTTTGGACGTGTGTGTGTGTGTGTGTGTGTGCGTGTGTGTGTGTGTGTGTGTGTGTGTGTGTGTGTGTCCTGGCCTGATAACTGAAGGCCTGGGAATCTTGTCCATCCCCGGGGGTGGACAGACAGAACTCTTCCTGCGGGCAGGTTTTTCCCTGGACTCGGCCATGGTGACCCGGCCACTTCCCTGCCCTGCGGAGGGGACAGTGTCTGTACTACCCGGGGCTCCCTGACCCTTCGGTTCCCTCCTCCACGGCCAGGCTGCTAACAGAGAATAACGGCCACAGCCCCCATCCTGCCCCGGGGACCCGGGCTGCAGGCCCCTCCTTCCACTGGTGCTGGGAGAAGAGGCTTCGCAGTGGGCCTGCCTCTCACCTTCCACACAGTTGGTAGAGAAGAAACAGATATTGCGGGTCTCCAGCGGGTTCTCGTGGGTGAACTCGGGGGAGCGGGTCTGGGGCTCCGACTCGCCCGTGAGCGATGAGTTATCGACCTGAGGAGGGAGGGGTGAGCAGCCGTCAGCGGGGCAGCCACGCTCGGGCGCACGCCCGCCGCCTGGGGACTGCGGCCGCAGATCTCCGTGACACGAGAGACAAAATTACACTCGCCTTCATCACATATTTATAGCATTACTCAGCTATTGTCCCTGCGCGGGTTTGGAATCTGGGCTCTCACTGACTTCTTCTGTGACCTTGGCCTCATTGCTTAAACAACAGTGCCTCCCTTTACTCGTTGGGAAAATAGGAAAGGTGAGCAGACTTTCTGCCTTTCACAACTACAGGGGGCGCCACCGACCCAGCAGTCTATGAAAATGGCACCGTCTAGGGCTGCGCATGGCACAATTTGTGTGGCCACAGGCAACGGTCTGGCGTGACTCTACCGTTCTGGCAGAGTTCAATTTGACAGCGTGTGTGAATGCATGTAGAGCGAGCACCTGACACGTGATACTGCTGTGACTGCTGTCAAGTGAATGAATGTCAAAGAAAGCCCTGGGGAGCAGAGCGTTCCCAGCACACGGATACTAGGGGACAAGGCACAAGAACTGTGTGGAAGACAAGGTGTGGCCGGGCAGTGCGGGGCAGGCGTGGACATTGGGACCTGGGTCTCTCAAATTTTAAACCTCTAGCAGGCCCCTCTCAGCTTTATGCAGCTTTTCTCTCTCTCTCTCTCTCTCTCTCTCTTTTTTAGGGCCACACGTGTGGCACATGAAGGTTCCCAGACTAGGGGTCGAATCAGAGTTGCAGCAGCCGGCCTATGCCACAGCCACAGCAACGCCAGATCCAAGCCACATCCATGACCTACACCACAGCTCACGGCCACCCTGGTTACCTAACCCACTGAGTGAGGCCAGGGATCGAACCCACATCCTCACGGCTACTAGTTGGGTTCGTTACGGCTGAGCCACAACAGGAACTCCTATGCAGCTTGTTTTGAGACTCAGCCGGCCGCTCATAAGGCCCCTCACCTTACAGCCATGCGAAGAGATGATCCGGAGGTCGGCCGGCACCCGGTCTCCACCCTTGACCTCCACCAGGTCTCCCACCACCACCTCCTCCGCGTTGATCTGCATCTTCTCGCCTTCCCGCACCACGAGGGCTTGCTGTGGGGAGGCCCCGGGCACGTCAGGAAGGGTTCCTCTCTACCCCTGCCTTCCTCTTTTGCTGGCCTCCCACCTCGCCTCCCCCCCCACCAAGGAGAAGGACAAACCTTGCGCCCTTAGCGACAAACTAGATCTTGGCGTGGAGAGCTGGAGGGTCTTTTCTGCCCAAGCCTCCGTCTCAGGGCACAAGGAGTAGAGGAGAGATGGCTGGCTGCTCCCAGAAACCTCGTGCCCCAGCCCAGAGCCCAGCCCGGCCCAGCCCTCTACCTGAGGCACCATGTTCTTGAAGGAATCCATGATCTTGGAGCTCTTGGCTTCCTGGTAGTAGGAGAAGCAGCCAGTGACAATGACCACAGCTGCCAGCACCACACCCAGATAGAGCTGGTAAGAAGACAAGATTTTTTTTTCTTTTTAAGGTCGCACCTGCAGCGTAGGGAAGCTCCCAGGCTAGGGGTCGAATCGGAGCTACAGCTGCCGGCCGACACCACAGGCCACAGCAGCTCAGGATCCGCGCTACGTCTGCGACCTACACACACAGCTCACGGCCACGCCAGATCCTCAACCCACTGAGCGAAGCCAGGGACGGAACCTGCATCCTCATGGATGCTAGTAGGGTTTGTTATCACGGAGCCACAGTGGGAACTCCCAGGAGACAAGATTTGAGGGGCCTGCCCTTTTCCCAACCCTGAAGCGGCAGCTGCCACCCAGGATGAGCATTCAGTGCCACTTTTGTCTCCGCCTGGGAGTGAGAATGGTGGCAGAATATTCTCTCCAACCTCGCCCTCAGTGTAATCCTGAGCTTCCCAAGACAGGAGGGGAGGGGAAAATCATAGGGCGTTCCCAGGACAAGGACTTCTCTAGGGGTAAAGACTTAGGGATGCAGGCGAGCCCACCTAAGGGTGAAGGAACAGGGAGGGGCTGTTTCGGTCATAAACAGCTGCGTGCCTGTGTGTGTGTGTGTGTGTGTGTGTGTGTGTCGGAGGGGGCAGTTTATAGCTGTGTATAGAAGCCTCACCTCTTTTCAGCCTAAAGAGCAGAGGGGCTGTGGGACGGTCCATGGGGGTCTTGCTCCCTGCCCCCCACCCCCACTGCGCTGGAGTTGCAGGACCGCGGGGGACAGCGTGGTGGGCCGCTCCAAGGTCAGACGGGCTGGCTTACGTTGTCATTGGACGGCTCATCCTCCATGGCCGCCTGGATGCCGTAGGCCAGGAAGCAGAGGATGGCCCCGATCCACAGCAGGATGGAGAAGCCCCCGAAAAGCTGGCGACAGAACTTGACCCACTCTGGGGTTGTTGGCGGCGGGGTGAGGGCGTTGGGTCCATCCCGAGCCAGGATGTCCTGGGCCCGCTGGTTGGTGAGGCCCTGAGGGAGGCAAGGAGAGGGCTGGGGGCTCGGCTCCGGAAACGAGCCGGCCCCTCACCCCTTCCCACCAGCTCCCCAGCAGTGGAATGATGTCCGGGTGGAGAGAAAAATCCACCTGGCGGGAAGGTGTTGGGGGGTGGGCGTCGGGAGAGGCCAGGTGGAGGAGGTGGCATTTGCAATGGGTGTTGGAGGCTGAGGAGGACAAGAATAAGCCTGGATAAGGCTCCCCGGAAAGACGTCTTGATTGGTTCCTTCCCCTGCGCCATCTCTGTTCCTTCAGATTCCCGGCTTCACCGAGGATTCAAGGAGAGTCCTACGTTATATTTTTTCTTTTTCTTTTTTCTTTTCTTTTCTTTTTCCTTTCCTTTCTTAATTTTCTTTTCTTTTCCTTTCCTTTCCTTTCCTTTCTTTTCCTTTCCTTTCCTTTCCTTTTGGGCTGCACCTGCAGCATGTGGAAGTTCCCAGGCTAGAGGCTGAATCGGAGATGCAGCTGCCAGCAGACGCCACAGCTCCCCAGCCCCGAGGCCGCCTGGTACCGTCCCTAGAAGCCCCTTCACTCACCTTGGACAGATCCACTTGGTACTTGCGGCCCAGCTCATCCAAGGACAGCTTGTGGTCATCCTGGAAAAAGGAGAGCAAGTTGCTTTGGGGAAGGAGGCGGAGCGTGTGTGTCTGGACTGCACACGAGGGCACTGAAGGCACAGGGGAGAGGCAGGGGGCATGGGAGTCGGAGAGGGGGGGTGGGGGTGGTGAGAGCTCCCCTCGGTACCCGGGGCTCTGGGGGCTGTTCTCCCCGCACAGGAGCCCTTTTCCGTGGCCCCCTTTCCATGAGGGCCTCACCATGGCCACCTCCTTCTTCAGCTCATCCAACTCCTTCTCCTTCTGTTTCTTCTTGCCGCCTCCATTTTCCGCAGTGGTGGCTGCAGGCGAGTACTCGCGGCCGGCCTGCGGGAGGGAGGGGGAGCCCGGGGAGTCAGGGAGGACGGAGGCTGGAGCCTCTATTCCCACTGGACAGCCTGGGAGCCGAGGCATTGGGAGTGGGGGCCCATGGGTTCAAAGGGTGGTACAGGGTGGAGCGGACCCCGGGCCCTCAGGTTGAAACCTATTGGCAGAGCCATGGGGCTCTATACTTGAACTTCAGGGAAGGCTGAGGCGCTGAGGACTCGGGAGCCCACTCTTAGCAGTTTAGTAGCTGGGCTTCTGCTAAGATTTTGTTGGTTGGAAGAACCCTGCTATTAAAGCAAGGCAAACAGAAGTTCCTGTTGTGGTGCAGGCGGTTAACGAATCCGACTAGGAACCATGAGGTTGCGGGTTTGATCCCTGGCCTCACTCAGTGGATTGGGGATCCGGCGTTGCCGTGAGCTGTGGTATAGGTTACAGACTTGGCTCAGATCCCACGTTGCTGTGGCTTTGGCGTAGAATGGCGGCTGCAGCTCTGATTGGACCCCTAGTCTGGGAACCTCCATATGTTGCAGGCGCCACCATAATAGGACAAAAAAAAAAAAAAGTCTAGGTAAACAAAACAACTTTCGAATGCTATTTAGAAATCTGGAAGGGAGTGGGCAGGGTTGGAGGGGTCTTTGATAGGGTAGAAGCGCCCTGTAGGAGTGTCTTTTTCCCAACACCATGGCTGCTTTACTCAGAGCGGTATAGAGGCAGCTAGGAATTTGGGGGTAATAGTGCCTGAGGGGGTCCAGGGTCTGGTGGTGGCGTGTGGAAATACAACGAGCAGGGCTCACGGATGAGAATCAACTGTTGGAGCGACAGAGGGCGTCCACGAAATGGGCACACAGAGCGTCCTGGGAGCCCCCTCCATCCTGCTGGGCCGGCCTGCCTGCGCCTGGGCAAGGGGCACTTCACGGAAGTGGGAGCCTCCAAGCACACCTGGGTGAGAGGGGAACTGGGCCCTATTTGTCCAAAAATACAAGAAATTGTCTTTGAGGATAAATTTAAAACTGAAAATGCACGGGAATCCTAGGTCCAGGCATTCCTGGGTCCTCTGGTGAAATCAGGTGAGCATTTCATTTTTATTTTTTATTTATTTTTTTTGTCTCTTTGTCTTATCTAGGGCTGCATCCGCGGCCTATGGAGGTTCCCAGGCTAGGGGTCTAACAGGAGCTGTAGCCGCCGGTCTCCGCCACAGCCACAGCAACGTGGAATCCAAGCTGCATCTGCAAACTACACCACAGCTCACGGCAACACCGGATCCTTAACCCACTGAGCAAGGCCAGGGATCGAACCCGCAACCTCATAGTTCTTAGTCGGATTCGTTAACCACTGAGCCACGACAGGAACTCCAAGCATTTTATTATTTTATTTTATTTTATTTTATTTGTTTTGTTTTGTTTTATGCCTGCACCTGCATCATATGGAGGTTCCCAGGCTAGGGGTCAAATTGGAGCTGCAGCTGGCAGCCTAAGCCTCCTCTCTACCTACACCACAGCTCTCAGCAACGCTGGATCCTTAACCCACTGAGCGAGGCCGGGGATCAAACCCACAATCTCCTAAATACTAGTCGGGTTCGTAAGCCACTGAGCCACCACGGACACTTCCCAGGTGAACATTTGAATGAGTCTTGTGAGGTTGCCATTTTCCCTTCCTCTTAAGGGCCATGGTCTCCTCAGCACCCCCAGGCTTCCAGGGTCTCACAGGGAACTTCTGGGGGAGAGGGTGGGACATTCCTCCCTCCACGGGGAAGCTGTCTTGGGTGACAGGATAGAAGGGGGCTGGGAAGGCCTGGGGTGGCCATGACAAGTGCCTTCTCACTCCCTCCCCTCCCCCAGGCTCCTCTCCGCCCACTTCCCTCAGGATATCCTGTGTCCTTGTCGCAGAGGGTGGGGCTGCCCCCTTTCTGTCCTGTGCCTTCATCTCACCTAAGAGCCATGCCGGGGTTCCAGTGATGAGACTTCCTATACTATGGTTTTTTTTTTTTTTTCATAAAGAGGAGATAACTGGGTGGGATCTGCAGACAAGGTGTCCCCCCACCCCACCTTTTTTTTGGCAGGATAATTTTTTTTCCTTTTTAGGGCCACACCTGCGGCACATGGAGGGTCCCAAGCTGGGGGCTGAATTGGTGCTGCAGCTACCAGCCTACACCACAGCCACGGTAACTCAGAATCCAAGCCGAGTCTGCGACCTACACCACAGCTTGTTAGAACGCCGGATCCTTAACGCACTGAGTGAGGCCAGGGATGGAACCTGAATACTCATGGGTACTAGTTGGGTTCGTAACCCACTGAGCCACGAGGGGAACTCCTGGCTGACGTATTTTTAAAAACATTGGAGTTCCCGTCGTGGCTCAGCGGTTAGCAAACCCGACTAGCATCCGTGAGGACGCAGGTTCCATCCCTGGCCTTGCTCAGTGGGTTAAGGATCCAGTGTTGCCGTGAGCTGTGGTGTAGGTTCCAGATGCCGCTTGGATCCCGCGTTGCTGTGGCTGTGGCGTAGGCTGGCGGTTCCAGCTCCGATTGACCTGGGAACCTCCATATGCCACAGGTGCAGCCCTAAAAAGACAAAAAAAAAAAAAAAACCCCGAACAAACGGAAAATGTATTTTTAAAACTAGATTTTTGGAGTAATTTGGGGTTCACAGCAAAATGAGCAGAATTATAGGCTCCCCCATGCCTCCTGCCCCCCCGCCCCCCACATCGGTCCATTGTGTTACAGCGGACGAACCTACACCTACACGTCATCACCACTCAAAGCCCACAGTTTACACTAGGCTTCATTCCCGGTGTTGTACGGTGTCCGGATGTGGACACACATCCGCCCGCTAGTACACAGACTAGTCTCACGGTGCCCGGGGTTAGCAGACTTCTCATCAAAGAGGAGCAAGCGCAGCGGTGTGGCAGCTGCCCTGGTCAGAAGAGATCACAAATCTGGCTCCTGGAGAGACCGAAGTCTGACCCGTGAAATCAAGACCCGGGGTTGGGGGGAGGATGCAGAGAGCAGGTGTGCACCGTTATCATTGTCACCTAGGCGCTAATGATCTAGGAGGATCTGAGCTGTTTGCAGGCTGTGTTGCTCAAAATTACTCTTCTCAGCAAAGGTGACCCGTACATGGTGTGTTCCTTTCCATTTACGAATCAAGAATATTTTCTGCTTCCTAAAGGCTGACCATCTGCAGTTGGCGCAACACTGTAAATCAACTCTAATAATAATAATACCAATAATAAGGCTGATCGTGCTGGCGGGACTGAAGCAGTCCGACGAAGCAGTGGGGAGGAGCGCTAACTCTCCCCTCCCCAGGTGACCTGGGGGGCTCATTTAATTAAATGGAGTGGAACACGTAGGATTCACAAATCTAATGCTTTGTATTCTGTCCTTGGCGGGACAGGGCTGAGAAAGACATGAAACGCAGTGACAGGGCAAGAGGCAAGAGATCAGCTTGGCCCAGCTTCAGCGTGACCCCGTGGAGCTCCTAAGCATGCGCAGAGGAGGGCGCTGCCGCTGGGGGCCAGGGAGCGGAGCCCAGAGAATTTCTGTACCTTCAGGTACGAAATAAGGTTCATCAAACTTAAAGGCACGGTTTTAAAACTGCCGGCCACAGACCTACGTCGGCCACGTAGAGACAGTGGCTGAGCAAAGCAGCTCTGAGCAGTACCCCCTTTCCCTAAGCTCCCACCCCCATCTCCTGCAGGCAGGCACAGAGCTGCGGGCACACTGCCCCTTGCACACTCCCCCCCCCCCGCCCCCCAGTCCTGGCAGGGATCTTGGGCTCTGCGGCCAGGAGCCTGCAGAGATTTGGGGCCAGTAGGCTGCCCAGGCAAGAAAGAAAGAGAGGAAGCGAGGACCCCCCCACCCCTTACTGCCCCCTCTCCCCCAACACAAGTCCCCCTCTCCGGGCCTTGAATGCTCAAGGAGAACAGAGAGTTCTTTCAGGGCCGGGACAGAGTGGGGGCAGCTGGAAATCAGCCAACGCTCCCCCCACCGCTGCCGCTCTGTGGCGGCTGGAGCGGGCCAGGCGCCCTCCCACCAGGGCTGTCCCTACCCCCAACTCCCACGCTGTCTTTCACGGCCACGGCCACGGCCACGGGGTGATGGGGTGACAGGGAGGCCTTTCTTGGAGGCAAGGTGCAGAGGGAAAGAAGATGCGGATGGGGGTGCCTTCCCTCTTCAGGGGGTGCCAACCCTGAACTCCAAGCTCCAGCCCTAAGTGCGCCCAGGGCCCCATAGCCTCTCAGTCTGAACAGAGCCAGACCTGGCCCCTGACTTTCGGGGAGCCTGGAGGAGAAGCCTAGACCCCTGAAGAAGTCAAAGTCGAATTGCTTCTCAAGGAATCCTTGAGCTGAATGCACCCTATTCTAAGGTGGGGGAGTGCAGGAGTCAGAGATCCTGTGGCCTCAGCTGGGGACTCCCTTTCCCTGGGGAAACAAAAGATGTCAAGGTGCCGCTGAAGGTCCCAAGACAGTACATCTTCCCAGGGTCGTGAGCTCTTCCTCTGACCTCAGACACAGCTCTTTATAGACCCTTGTGAGTCGCCCACACAGTGATGTATGTGCTCACTCCTGCTCCAGGACCTGCGTGTTTGCGGATTTGTCTGCTGAGGCACAAACACAGGTGCTCATCAGTTCCAGCCTATGGAGAACACAGGTCATGAACACACACACACACACAAACACACACACACACACACACACACACACCAGTTCTATTTATAGCTCCCACCCTAACTCAGGAACCCTGGTGTCCAGGCTCAGAGTTTTCCCAGCTGCTAAACTCAGTGCGACACCCGTGTCCTTGCCTGACCCCTCCTGGGCCCAGAACCTTCCCCACAGCTCCCCACAGGCACCCCCTTTCCTCCGCACCCTTTTGGGGCTCCCTTCTGCCAGCATTCCACAAAAGGAAAGCCACGGGGCTTGGGATGTGAAGAGATTGGGGCACTTTTCTCCATATGGAAATTTCATTTCCAAGAATTCCAAGCCTCAGCCCCGGCCACCCCCACCCTCTCCATCCCCGGTGGCTGTTAATCTTCCCCTTGGCATATCCAGCGCTGCAGAATGCCACGGGCTGGGGTGGACCAAGGGGGGGGTGCCTGCAGCTCTCACCAGCCTCTGGGAAAGTCCTCAAAGTGCATGGCCTGGAGCCCGAGGACAATGCTGCCTGGGACAGCGGTGGTGGGGGGGTGGACCAGGGGCTGGGGGCATATAGCTCCGTCTGTGCCCACTCCTCCCAGCTGTCCCTGGAACCCAGGGCACCCCCGGAGCTGGTGTCTGGAAATGCTTGGTGACTCCGAAGCGGATGCCCCCTGCCCCTCTCTCCATCCTCAAACTGGACCCCCACCCGCTGAGGCTGGGACTCCTGGAGGAATGGAGGGTTTCGGGGCCGGGGGTGGCGAAGGCAGGGGGGATTCTCAGCACCAAATATCCTTCTTCAGCTGGGAGGCCAGGAGATGCGGTGAGAGAGGAGGGACTGTGGGCACTTGGAGGGGAGGAGCCGGGCAGAGATGAGGCAGGGGGTGGAGGGAGGGCTTCAGGGGATGCTGGCGGTGGGGCGGTGGGCTTCGGGGGCTGGTCCTGGGGTTGGTGGGAAAGAGCTCGGCGCTTGGGAGCAAGCAAGCGCCGCTGTCAGTCTGTCAGTCCGTGCACACAGTCCTGGCTGGGAGACTCAACACTTCCAAGTTCAAAGCAGTCCACTGCTCCTCCCTCTCCGCGTCCCATCCCCGCTCCGTCCTTCCCTCCAGCCTCCCTCGTCACCCAGAGGGCCGTCCTGCTCCCTCCGGAGCGAGCCCTGCTGGGATACTCACCCCACGGCCCATCTTGGGGCAGAGTGGCTGAGGAAGCTCGTCTGGAGAGGTCCCCGGGAGGATCCCAAGGCCACACCACCGGTCTGGGGCGCCAGAGACCCCGGCAGACAGGCAGAGACAGTGAGCAACAGGGTAGCTTTAAATAGGTCCCTCTCCCCCCTCTCCCCCTCCTTCCCTCCTCGGGAAAGAAACGTTTGTTGAAACAGGATCTCAGAGGACTCCTCCCCTCCCGCCCCTTAAGCAACTGGCCCGAGGCAGGTCCGTTTGTCCTGCCGAGCGCTCCCCCTCGGCTCCCTTCAGCCTCCAAGCCCCAGGGCCCGGGGCAGCCACTGCTGAGGGAGGGGAGAGGCTGTGTGTGGGGGGGTGCCCCTTGGGGAGGGTGTGGGGGGGTGACAGCCATGGCATCAGCATCCCAGAGGTCAGAGGCCACGCGATCTGACCCTGCCTTTTGCTTTCCCCATGGGGAAGCTGAGGCCCAGGGAGGCGGCACACGAACAAGACTTGAGCTGATAAAACAGAACCAGAACGCGGGTCTCCTGCGTCTCCATCTAACTTCCCAGAGAAAGAAACAGACAGTTCCTTCCACTGCAGAGCCTGTGGGAACCCTCAAGCCGGGAAGAGGCGGTGCTAGAACCCAGGGCCACCCTTGCTTATGAGGCTTCTTGAGGTCGGCGGCCTGATGAGGGCCAAAGGCAGCTCCAGAAGCAGCATGGGAGTTCCCGTTGCGGCTCTGCAGGTTAAGGACCTGACACTGTCTCTGTGAGGATGCAGGCTGGTTCCCTGGCCTCGCTCAGTGGGTTAAGGATCTGGCGTTGCCGTGAGCTGTGGTGTAGGTCACAGGCGCCGCTCAGATTCGCGTGGCTGTGGCTGTGGCGTAGGCCGGTAGCTGCAGCTCTGATTCGACCCCTAGCCTGGGGACTTTGGGAGAAGCCCAAAGAGAGGCAAATATGGAGCTTCTAAGAGCCATATAGGGGTCAGTATCCTAACAGGTGCCAGACCCGTGAACTAGAAAGGAGGGCAACTGTTTCCTTCAGGCAGGATGAAGGGTAGACAGACAAGAGCTCTCTCTGCCCTGGAGCGTGGGAGAAACTGACCCAGTGCCCGGGGAGAGTGAAGAGGCGAGGGGGCTTCGCCTCGGGCGGGGAGGGGGGCCTTGAACTGACACCAGCTAAAAACCAAGGGTAGACGAGATGTCCAGGATGGGACCCGCTGGTCTAGGGCAGGTGTCCCCAGTTATTTGCTAAAAAAGAGCCTAGGAATCAGGGCCAGAGGGAGGAAGGGGGAAACCAGAAGGGGCAGAGAGAGAAGAAAAGGTTCTACTGCTCCTTCTCCTGGGAGCGGGCAGAGGACAGGATCCTCCTGGTGGAGGGAAGCCAGCGGATGGGGGCAGGTCTGAGCCCTGAGCTGATTTCAAAGGAAGTTAGGACAGGAGGGCTCAAGGCCCCAGGTGTCTGCAGGCTGGGCGGGTCCCTCTTGGGCCCCACGGGGGGTGCGGGGGGCACTCGCTCCAGAGGAATTATCGACATCTCTCCCCTGGCAAGTCCACTCTCAGGGCACAGGGCTTGAGTCTGAATTCCCCAAATAACCGGCCTCCTCCAGGCCTGCGGCTGGGACTTTCCCATCCCAGGATCTGGCAGGTCACACCCCACCTCTGGCCTCCTTCTCCTTCCTGGGATAGCGCAGGAAGGGTGGGTGGGATGGGGCAGGCACCTTCTCTGCACGGGCCCCTCTAAGTGACCTTGAATTTGGGTCTAGGGAGAGCTCGCAGTGGGAGGAACCAACCCGGGGAGGGGGGCGGACAAGATATCCCAGTTCCAGCCCCAGCGTCCAGAGGAGTGAGAGAAGTCCCTCAAGATGTCGCAAGAAGGCTTATGGTTAGACAGCGGGAGAGACGGCCTGAAGAAGTCAGGGTGACCCACAGGTGGGGCCGGTCCACACGAGGGCCGCCTTGCCCTGGGGTAGGGGGACGGGGGAGAATGACTTGGGATTTAGGAAGCACCTGCTCCTTGGTTCCTGACTGGAGCTGGTGGGTTCTCTTCTGCCTCGCCCTCTGCGAGGCACCCCACTGTCCTGAAACTGAGGGCGTGTAGACACGCCGGGCTCACAGTTTTCTTCCTCCACCCCCCACTCCCGCTGGCACCTCCCAGTACTGCCCGGTCCTTCCAAGGCCCTGGCACTGGTCCCTGCAGCCAGGTCCAGTGCCAGAGGGACTGTGCCCTCCCTCTGTGCGTGGAGCCTGGTGGAGGGGTCCCCGCCTCGCCCTGCCCCAAGGGCGCCGCTGCACACACATCCGGGGCTCGGACAAAAGACAGGGCGGACAGGACCTCCAGGGCCCGTTGCTCATCCGGATGGTGCGTCCTGCCCAGGACGGTGTGGGGGGGACTCTGAGAGTCCGCCCCCTCCTCCTCCACTGTGGACTTCCGACTCCGGGCGTCATCCAGTGTAGACACTGGTCCTTTGATCTGGGGTGCCTGGGTCGGGCTCCTGCTTCCTTTGGACACAGCCAGTGAGTGGTGCCAGGTTGGATCAAGGCCCTCGGGGTGAGAAGAAGCGGAGAGCTGGGAAGGCGGGTGTGTGTGCGCGCGTGTGCGTGCACGTGTGTGCTTGTGTGTGCGTGCACGTGTGTGCACGTCAATGACCGGGGCTGGGGGGAAGGATTGCGTGGGGGACGATGTGTGCGGGGAAGAGATGGCACGAAGGAACCAAATGGTAATTCCAGAGGAGACGGTATGGCCAGGCTGGCGAAAATCAGCGTGGGACCCCGGCGTGTGCGCGTGAGCGCGCGCGCGTGGCGGGCGGGGAGCCCGTGTGGAGCCGGGTGGGTGTACGTGAGAGCCCATGGGAGAATGCGTATGTGGCCGGGGAGGGGGTGGGGACGCCGCTCAGCTGCAGATGGGCTTTTCAAGGTCTCCAAGAAACAGTTTTGTTTCCTAAGTGACTGGCCTCCTGGGGCCTCCAGCCCAGACTTGAAGGTTGTTTCAAGATCATGAAAGAGAGAGGGGGAGGGCGAGCAGGAGGGAAAGAAGCACTGGGAGCCTCTATCAGTGCCACCCTCTGTCCCTCCTCCCGCCCCCTCACCCCACTTCTCTGCCCCAGTCCCATGTGGGCCCTGGGTCTCCCCCCCATCCCCCAGCCCCCAACTCCCTCCCCTGCTTCTCTCCAGCCGCCAGCCACCCCAGCGGACTCTCATCCCCTCGCCTTCTTCAGGGCCTGTGGTCTTGACATCACCGCCAGGCTTCCAGGGTCCCCTGGAGGAGTGAGTGAACGTGTCTCCCTTCCAGGGGAAGGATGTCTTGAGGTGACAGGATGGGCAGGGAGCCTGGGAAGGCCTGGGGTGGCCGCGACAAGGGTCCCCGAGGAAAGAGGCCTCTTCCTCCCTCTTCCTCTCCAGCGCTCCCTCCTCCCACTTCCCACAGGTTGACCGTGATCTTGGGGTGGGCAGGTTGGGCTTGGAGCCCCAGCGTGGCCGGCCAGCTCCTCTGCTGCCTCAGCTGTCCCTCTGGACCGCAAGGGCCATGTAGGATTTTCTCTCTCCTCTTCCTGTGACGTCTGCACCTGTTTCCTTTACGGCCTCTCGTTTTCAATCTGCTCAAAACGGGCTCTAAAAACCTCTTCCTCTGTCTCTCATTGGGTCTGTCATCTTAAATCTTGCCTCCAGATCGTTCTTTTTTTTTTTTGGCTTTTTGCCTTATCTAGGGCTGCACCTACGTCATATGGAGGTTCCCAGGCTAGGGGTCTAACAGGAGCTGTAGCCACCGGCCTTCGCCACAGCCACAGCCACGTGGGATCCGAGCCGCGTCTGCAACATACACCACAGCTCACAGCAATGCTGGATCCTTAACCCACTGAGTGAGGCCAGGGATCGAACCCGCAACCTCATGGTTCCTAGTCGGATTTGTTAACCACTGAGCCACGACGGGAACTCCAACCAGATCATTCTTATTATCCTTTTTATTGTTGCAACCACATTATACAGAATTCAGAAAATGGAGAAAAGAGCCCCCAGCAGGCAGTTCCTCAGTCCCTCTGCCTCTGCTCCAGGCCCCCCTCTTGCCCTCTTTACTGCTCTCTGGTTGGGATAGCTCCATGTTTGTGTCCCGGATGTGCAGGTGGAAGTCGGAGGGAGAAAAAGGGAGGATCAGGGAGGTGGCCCAGAGGACCCGGGTCACTCCTCCTCTCCGGCACCACGGCCCAGAGCCGCTCTGTGCCCGACTTCCCGCTGCCCTCCCTGCGGCCTGCGCCGTGGTCTAACGCAAAGGATGCACGTCTGCAAGCCAGGCCGCCGAAGCTGGTCCCGGTGGGACCACTTGTGTGGCCTTAGACGAGACGCATTCCCAACTCTGGTCTTGCTGGTGCTTTTTTTTTTCTTTTAAGGGCCGCACCCGCGGCATATGGAGGTTCCCAGGCTAGGGGTCGATTTGGAGCTGTAGTTGCCGGCCTACACCACAGCCACAGTAACATGGGATCCGAGCCACTTCTGCGAACTACACCACAGCTCACAGCAACACCGGATCCTCAGCCCACTCCAGGGATCGAATCCGCGTCCTCGTGGATACTAGTCGGGTTCATTACCCCGAGCCATGATGGGAACTCTTGGCGTTGCTTCTTCATCTGAATAACGAGGAACAGAGCTGGAAAAATCCCTGAGATCTCTTTGCAGCTCTGATGATCCCCAAATTCCAGGCTAGTTCCTCCTCAGACTATGGCTCAGCTCAGGTGCATGGGAGAAATTACATGTGGTTGTATATTTTGTTTATTAATGTGACCCCCAGAAACGTGTCTTATCCCTTCAAATCTTGATGTAGAAAAGGAAGCACACAGGGTTTGGGCAAAGACTCCCCTGGCTTCTTTCCTTATTTCCTCCTTTCTTTCCTTCCTTCCTTTTCTTCCTTTCTTTCTTTCCCTTTCTTTCTTTCTTTCCTTCCTTCCTTTCTTTCTCCTTCCTCTTTCTTTCTTCTTTCCTTCCTTCCTCCCTCCCTCTCTCCCTCTTTCTTTCTTTCTTTCTCTCTCACTCCCTTTCCTTCCTTCCTTTCTTTCTTCCTTCCTTCCTTTCATTTTTTGGTCTGCCCCACAGCATGTAGAGTTCCCTGGCCAGGGGTCAGATCCAAGCCACAGTGTCAACCTAAGCCACAGCTACAGCAATGCTGGATCCTTAACCCACTGTCCTGGGCCGGGGATCGAACCTGTGTCCCAGAGCTCCCAGGACACCGCCGATCCTGTTGCACCACAGAGGGAACTCCTACCCTGCTTTCTTACAGGAGCCCGAGTGAGACGGGGAAAGCTCTGGCCATCTTTGGGGGAGACGGGCAGGGCTGGGGGCGAGATTGGAGAAATCTGACATCTCTCGGTAGGCATTGGATCCACAAACAACAGTTGAGTCTGTTTCCAGAGATTCTTTGGGCTGGGAAAAGTCCGCTAGGGATAATGTGGAAGATGGGGGGTTAAGGGGCCCTGCTGAGTGTAGGGGGCAGGGGTCACAGCTGGGCCCTCCAGGGTTCCTGTTTGCCTTTGATTCCATCTGGGCAGGGAGGGGGCAGCCCCCAGCCCCCTGAGGCAGGTTTGCTTTGGCCGGAGATCTGACCCAGCCACCGGCCTGGAGCACCCCGCCTCCCTGCTCCCCCTATCAAGAGGCAGCCAAGCTCCCCAGCCTCCTCCTTCTCCCCTGGCCAGACCCCGTCCACTGGGCCCAGGAGACAGCTCTGTTTGTCTCCTGTCCCCTTTGGCGTTCCGGATGCCTGGCAAGAAGAGGATGCCCTGCAAACATCTGGTGCACGGGGCCGTAGCCTTGCTCCCCACAACGGGCACTCCTCGGGGGAGCTCAGGGGAGCTCAGGGAGCTCGGCCTTGCCATGCCTCGGTTTCTCTCCACCCCACCTCTTGGGGAGCTTGAGCATCCGCAGGGACGCCTTGGTCCATAGTGCAGGCTTACCGCATCCTTCAGGTTTTCTCCCAGCATTTCCCCCCACCTTTTTTTTTTTTTTTGTCTTTTTATGTCTGCATCTGAGGCACATGGAAGTTCCCAGGCTAGGGGTCCGATTGGAGCTGCAGCTGCCGGCCTATGCCACAACCACGGCAACACCGGATCCCAGTCACATCTGCTGCGACCTACACCGCAGCTGGCTGCAACGCCAGATCCTTTAACCCACTGAGCGAGGCCAGGGATCGAACCTGCAGCCTCGTGGATACTGGTAGGATTCTTAACCCTGAGCCACAGCAGGAACTCCCTCTCCCAGCAGAGTGTACTGTGTGCCAGCTTCCGTGAAGATCCTGTTATGTACAATCAAGGCAAACGGGGTCGCCACCCTCACGGTCCTTTTGTCAGAACCTCACACCTTCCAGTCTCCAAATCCCTCCACCCCATTCCTTGACCTGGTTGAGCGCTCAGGAATATGCTTCCTCGCCTCTAGCGCCCCGCCTCCCTCCCTCCCCCCACTTCCTTACCTCCGGTTCTGCTGAGTGAGAGGGGGTGGCCCGGGCTCTGCTTCCCACCCAGGCAATCCTCCCCACCCACAAATGCAGGAGCAAAGGCTGGCCCATGGAGTACTAGATGTCACCCCTGACTGGCCCGGAGGGAGAGCAGAGGCTTGTCACATAGGACTCACTCCCACATAATCGAGCCGTGTCAGCTTGAATTAGTCCTTCGCTTCCTATCAATAGAGCAAGGTGGCGGATGGGGTGGGGGGTTCTAACTTCTAGCTGTTTATTAATGTCCCGTGCCTGGGCCCCACCCCAAGGATCGCGTTTTAATTGGTCTGAGGTAGCGCCCAGCCCTCAGTATCTTTTAAAAGCTCCCAGATGATTCGGTGTGGAGAAAGGGTGGGAACCAACTGGGTCTAAGATCGCCAGCTCATCAGAGCTATCAGTTAATGGGGGACCATGTGAGCACTTTGGCACTTTCCATGAGTGACTTAACTGAATCCCCATAACAGCTCTGTCTTATAGATGGGGAGACACAAAAGACCCCAAGACGCTGACCCAAGTAGGGGAGCTGGGATTCAAACCCAGGCAGTCTGGTTCTAGAACCCGCATGTGTAACTTCCATGTTATAAGGATCTGCTCTGGGTTCCTAGCCCCAGGGGCACAGAGGCAGAAACCTCCAGGCTGCAACAGAGAGAGTGAAGCCTGCCCGGGGGAAACGGGGAAAGAACCGCACAGCTGGCTGCTGGCTACAAGCTCTTGCCTTTAGACAGTGATGGGAGCTTGGAGATGGATGAGATGGTTTTCATCTAGAAGAATGAGGAGGCCTGCAGGGAGGAGGTGGCATTCTAGTTGGGCCCCGACGGGCAGGTAGGATCCGGCTCAGAGAACCAGAAAGAGCGTGTTCCAGCTGGAGGAAACCAAAGGAGCCCAGGCACAGAGGCCAGAGCACCTAGAATGCAAAAGAACATGGGAGCCAATACCGGCCATGGGGCTGGGAGCCTTTCATGGGGGGCCTTGAGCACCAGACCGAGCCCTATTCTAAATGACGGTGTTTCCTAAAAGGCTCTGATGACAGCAGTCACCTAGGGTGTTGGGTACAAATATAGGAGAGCTGGTCCCTCTCTTAGAAATTCTGATCCGTAAGGGCAAGGATGGGAACTGGAAATCTGTATTTTTACACCAAGCAGGATTGAAAAATATTGTTGTAAGCAAAATGAAGTCGTTTTAATTTTTCGAGCAGGGGGGTGATGTTCTCAGAAGACTTTTTTTTTTGGTCTCTTTGCCTTTTCTAGGGCTGCACTCGCGGCATACAGAGGTTCCCAGGCTAGGGGTCTAATCGGAGCTAGCCGCCGGCCTACACCACAGCCACAGCAACGCGGGATCCGAGCCGCATCTGCAACCTACACCACAGCTCACGGCAACGCCGGATCCTTAACCCACTGAGCGAGGCCAGGGATCGAACCCGCAACCTCATGGTTCCTAGTCGGATTCGTTAACCACTGAGCCACGACGGGAGCTCTGTCAGAAGACTTACTGATTGCAGTGTGAGTGTTCATGAAAGGGAGTGTGAGAAGAAAGACACAGGGAGAGGTTATGGCAATAATTTAGCCAAGAAGTGGTGAGCACCTGCCACAAGGTAATGGCAATGACAGTGATGAGAAAGGGACTCTGGGAGGCAGAATTTCAGGATCTAGCTACTGATTGTAAGCGTATGAGGGAGGAAGGAGCTGGAGATGGGGGTGGATATTGGTGCAAAGTTAACTAAAATAAGGGTATGGAAGAAAGGAGGTTGTGGAGTTTGCCTGTGGTGCAGTGGGTTAAGGGTCTGGGGTTGTCACTGCAGGGGCGTGGGTCACTGCTCTGGCTCGGGTTCAATCCCTGGCCGGGAACTCCCACATGCTGTGAGCTTGGCAGGAAGG
>PVHT020000793.1:3641123-3791650 GCA_004024745.2 Catagonus wagneri | reverse complement strand
AGCTACTGATTGTAAGCGTATGAGGGAGGAAGGAGCTGGAGATGGGGGGGGATATTGGTGCAAAGTTAACTAAAATAAGGGTATGGAAGAAAGGAGGTTGTGGAGTTTGCCTGTGGTGCAGTGGGTTAAGGGTCTGGGGTTGTCACTGCAGGGGCGTGGGTCACTGCTCTGGCTCGGGTTCAATCCCTGGCCGGGAACTCCCACATGCTGTGAGCTTGGCAGGAAGGAAGGCAGGCAGGCAGGCAGAAAGAGAGAGAGAGAAAAAGAAAGAATGAAAGAAGAGAGATAAGGAATGAAAGAAAAAGAGCAAGAAAGAGAGAAAAAGAAGAAGGAAGGAAGGAAGAGGGAAAGAGGAAGGAAAGAAGGAAGAGGGAAAAAAGAAAGGAGGTTGCATGGGAGAGAGTTTCAGGTGCTGCTGGCAGGGTTTCCAGTGAAGGGGCTCAGTGGGCAGTGAAACGGGGAGCCTGGGAGAGAGGACAGGCTGTGAAAGTCTCCCGCACAGAGGTGACCACTGAACCAGGAGAGCGGAGGAGAGCACCGAGGGCCCTGAACAGCACCTTGGGTCACATCCAGGGCAGAGAAGGAGGGTCTGAAAGATGGGGAAGCAGACAAACCAGCGCACTGGGGGAAACAGACCAAGTAAGAGCCCCGGAAACCCAAAGAGGAAAAAGGATAAAGGATCAAGACGCTAAACAGCTTCAGAGGCTTCAAGAGGCCAAAGGGGAAATAGCAGCTGCTCACTTTCGGGGGAACTCAGAGGTGCCTGGGGTGACCTTTGAGAAAACCATGTCCCTAGGAGCTAGAGTTTGGAAATTAAATTAGGAAGGGTTAAGGAGCACGGGGTGGGAAAGCTGAAGCAGGGGTGGAGGTTATCCTTTTCCAAGACGATTGCAGGAAATAGAAGGAAAAAGACAGTGGGGACGAGAGAGCAGAGGGGGTGGGAACCGGGAGACGGGACGGTTCACTTAGAGGAATCTCCCTGCCGTTGCTTTGCTGCAGGTCCCACTCGGTCACGTGTCTTCACTTTGATCTTAGCAAGGCACCGTGACCCCTACATCCTCATTTTGTCTTCACAAGGATCTTCCAAAACCACGAGGTCAAGACCATGCTAATCCCTGTATTTCCGCTCAGTGAAGCCGAGGCTAGAGAAAGCCAGTAATGGGGAGTTCCTGTTGCGGCGCAGCGGAGACGGATCCAGCTCGTATCCGTGAGGATGCGGGTTCGATCCCTGGCCTCGCTCAGGAGTGTTGCTGTGCGCTGTGGTGTAGGGCGCAGATACGGCTAGGATCCTACCTCGCTGTGGCTGTGGTGTAGACCGGCAGCTGCAGCCCCTAGCCTGGGAACTTCCATATGCCTCGGCTGGGGCCCTAAAAAGGAAAAAAAAAAAAAAAAGTTCAGTAATGGGACAGAGGCTGCACAGCTGCTAGATCCAGGGTCGGGCAAACCCACGCTGTCCAGGTCTGGAATCCCAGCCCCAAGGGTTTTGCCTAAGTTGAGAACAGCAGAAGTTTTGTTTTTACATGCCTGAACCCCTGAGGGTAACCTGCTTCGTACCCCCAGTTTGGGGTTCGTTCTATTCAGTCACCTTTTGCCAGGGACACCTGGTCAGGAGCTGGCCATCCTCAGAGGCCACGCTCGGTGCCTCAGTGTCCCCTGGAGCGGGCCATGCTGCTCACCTGGACTCCCCCTACCCCATCCTGCCAGCCAGCTGGACCTCTACCCTTGTCGTTCCCCCAGACGCCAGCTCCTATTCGGATGGTGGTTTACCCTATGCCGAGGCTGCAATGGCAACGTGGTCAGGAACTGCTGTGGGGTCAGAAGGCCTGGATAAGAAATCCTGGATCTGGAGCTCCCTGGTGGCGGAGCAGGTTAAGGATCTGGCATTGTCACCGCTGTGGCTCAGGTCACCGCTGTGGCATGGGTTTGACCTCTGGCCTGGAAACTTCCACCTGCCATGGTCACAGCCATAACAATAATAATATCAATAACAATAACAATAATAATAATAATAAAAGAAATCCTAGATCTACGACTCACTGGACAGAAACTTAGCTCTCCCGAGCTTCAATTATCATCTCTAGCACATAGGGTTGTTTTGAGAATTCAAATGCTCAATGCCTGTTCACTACTATTTTCTTTTCTTTTCTATTTTGCTTTTTAGGGCTGCACCCGAGGCATATGGAAGTTCCCAGACTAGGGGTCAAATTGGAGCTGCAGCTCCCATCAATACCACAGCCACAGCAAGCCGAGTCCTCAACCTACACCACAGCTCACGGCAAGGCTGGATCCTTAGCCCACTGAGTAAGGCCAGGGATCGAACCCACGACCTCATGGATACTAGTCGGGTTCGTTTCCGCTGTGCCACCACGGGAATTCCCCACTACGATTTTCTGCCCTTGCTTTTCCATGTCCTGATCTTGGGACTGCAGTTTCTTCCCAGCCTCCTTCGCTCCCCAGAGGACAGAGCTCAGCCCTTCCCAGGCCACCCAGAAAGCCAGGCCGTTATTTGCTGGGAGCTGGAAGGTCTGGACTCTGAAATAGGAGGAGAAGCTTTCTGTCCACTGTGGATGGAAGGGACCAGCCTAAGACGAGGGAGGGGCTCCAGAGGGAGTCCCAGTGCCTGCTGCAGAGGCGGTCTGGCCCCCAGGGAGAAAGGACACGGCTTGCCTCTCTCTCACTCACCCACCTGCTCCCTCGCTTGCTCAATGGCTTGGCACACGTTGGTGGCGTTTCTGCTCCTTGCCAGGCACTGCGTTAGGCCTGGAGGCCGAGCCAAGAAGAGCCAACCGTGGCCTTGAGCCGCTCCCAGCCAGCACAGAGAGGCCGCTATAAACAAGGCCTGGGATGACAATGCAGAGTGGAAAAAAAGCCATCAAAGGGCCGAGGACGGGGTGCGGGGGAGGGCGCGTCAGCATCAGGACCCCAGGCCCACTCGCTCCCACTGCGAGCGCCCTCGCCCCCACCGTCCCATCTGTTTCTTTGTTTTTGTAGCTTTTCTTCTGGCTTTGTTTTCCCTTCTCTTTCCCAACAGAGAGGCTTTGGAAAAATTCCACCCTTGTTTCAGTTGGACTAGGGGAACAGGCACTTGTCTACTCCTCGGCCAGGAGAGCCGAGGAGTGCCAGGCTCCTGGAGAGCCCAGGTGTGGGCAGTGGGGGGCAGGGGTGCGGAAGAACATGCAGCACCGGGGGACGGGGGACGGTGACAAGCAGCGGCTGAGTGGCCGTGCCCCCAGCCGTCATCCCAGACCCCTCTTCACATCCCTCTGTCCCCTGTAGCAGCTGAAGGGGAGAGTTAAGGCCCCCTTCACCTCAGGGGACCCCATGAACCCCAGTTTCCTCCCTCTTTCCCCACCCGCTTGGAAAAGGGTGCTTGGAAGGGCTGGAACCCCAATGTCATTGGGCTCTCAGGAGGGCTCTGTGCGTGTGCGTGTGCGTGTGCGTGTGTGCTTGCCTGTGAAATCCCCTCGCCTCTTTCTCCCCGCTCATACCAACATACGCACACCAGCACACACATGCACACACACACACACACAACCCTCTCTTTGATTCCTCTTTTCCTGAGCTTCATCCAACAAATATTTATTGAACACCCACTATGTGCCAGGAGCTGGAGATACGTTGGTGGAAAAAGGTGTTTATTTCAAAAGGTTGCACAGGCACCAGTATGCATATGCTTGTGCATGTGTGTGTGTGCATGTGTGTGTATGTGTGCGTGTGCATGTGTGTGTGTGTGTATGTGTGCATGTGTGTGCGTGTGTGTGCATGCATGTGTGTGTGCGTGCGTGTGTGCATGTGTGTGTATGCGTGTGTGTGTGCATGTAAGTGTGTGAGGGTTAGGGAAGCAGGAGGAAGAAGAATGTTAGGAACTTAAGTTCAGGAATAAAACAGTTTGCTTTATCTGTGTGTGCTTTCAGGACCCCACCCTGGGCATATGGAAGTTCCCAGCTCTGCGCAGCAATGGGAACTCTAAGCAGGTTGCCTTTGAATCCAGGTGCCAGCCGGGTGACCTTGGGTAAGCAAATAAACTCTCAGGGCCTCCTGCTCCCATCTGCAAAACAGGTGACAATTGGACTCGCCCTCGGGGTGGTGGTGAGGGCCCGGTGAGTGAGCGCGCATGTGCAGGGTACCCAGCGCAGCGCCTGGCGCACAGCAAGTGCTTAGTAAGTACTAGCACTGCTGCCTCCTCCTCACCTGGCTCCGAGCTGGGTGTGGACAAACTTGGGAATGACCTGTTCTCCAAATCTGTCTCTTGCTCGCTGACTCAGAGGCAGCCACCTGGCGCCGAGCAGCTCCTGCCTCCGGAGGCTCATCCATACCACGCAGCCCACGAACCGGTGTCTAGCCAGACCGCTGCCATCTTCTGCCCTTGATCGAGCCCCACTCCCCCGCCCCAGCTGCTCGGGGTGGAGAAGAAATGATATCACACAGCGGGGGTTGCCTCGGCCGCGGTGCCACCCTCCCGTCATGTGTCTGCACCATCGGCTCCCCCTTGGCTGGCTGGGGACGAAGAGCAGGCACGTGGGAGCATCTGGGTTGGAACCCCCCAGCCCTGCGGGACTGCGGAACAAGGGACTTGTCAGGGGAGGCAGGGTGAGGGGGTTCCAGCGGAGAGGGATCCATCCGTGGCATTCCAGAGTGGGCAGCAGCTGGCACTGACCCTGGCCTGAGTGATGGCAGGGCCTCTCCAGGAGTCAGGGCCAGGCTCGCAGTGGCACTGTGCCTCCCCTGTCCTCGAACAGCTGTGCCGCCCCCTTAGCAAAGCGTTTGAGAACTCGGGAAGGAATGTGGGCTCGGCCAAGGCAAGAGCAGGGTTCAGGGGGTCGACACACACCACACACACAAATATGCACAGTTCCCCCATGAGGGTGCAGGTGCCTGGCTGGGGGGTGGTCTGGTGTGAATGCATGGGTACGGAAGATGGCTTTGTGGTTGTGCGAGTGGGGCTGGGTGTGAGCGATGTTTGTGTGTTTATCTTCGTGTGCACCCAGGTCCCTGTGTGAGAATCTCCGTTTCAGTGAGTTCTACGTGAGCTGAGGGCCAGCATTAAGGTAGGTTTTTGCTCCATTTCGGTCTTGTCTCTTGATCCTCTTAGCAAGTCAGCACAGAGAATTTTCCTTTCTGGGAGGGTGGGAAAATAAGGCTCATGGGACAGGATGGGTCAGGGCTTTATAAACACACACAAATCACAGGACATTCCCGTGTGTGATCTTCGGCTCCCACCAAACTGGGGTTTACGACCATTAAAGAGAGGGAGAGCTGACGGCTGCGTGTGCGTTTGTGGCACTCCTAGATGTCTATTGTCTGGTGGGTGTGTGCGCTGGTTTCTTGGTGGTGTTTGTCGCTGTCCCCAAGGTGCTCTGTGTTGCTGGAGGGGGGGAGGTGTACTTGAACACACATGCTGGTCCATGTTTGTCTTTAAGAAGCCATGTAACAGGGCTTAGAAGCACCAGCTCCTCGCACTTAGACAATCCAAGGTTCAAGTCTGAATCTGGACAGAAACTAATCCATTAACCTTGTCTTTTCTTCCTTCCTTCCTTTCTTTTTTTTAGGGCCGCACCTCGCATATGGAAGTTCCCAGGCTAGGGGTGGAATCGGAGCTGCAGCTGCCCAACTACACCACAGCCACAGCAACGCCACTGAGCAAGGATCGAACTCGCATCCTCATGCATACTAGTTGAGTTCGTTAACCGTTAACCGCTGAGCCACGACGGCAACTCCTCATCCATTAACCTTGGATGCGTTCCTAAACTTCTGTGCACCTCAGTCTCTCCATGGGGATAATAATAGCACTAACGTCACAAGGGGCTGAAAGGATAAATGAGATCATGTTACGTACGCGGCCCAGGTCAGAATATGCCAAAAGCCCTGTCTGTGATGTGCCTCTCCGAGAACCGTGTCTCCCCCGGGGTGTGACTGTCACGTGTGACAGCTCAGCCAGTGCACACACAGCTTTAGGGCACAGCGTGGGTCTTAATTATCTTTAATGATTCTCAGGACGCCTCAGGGCCACCTTGGCGCCTTGTACATATGTCATCTTGAGGGGAAATTAGTTAAAAAAGCCTGTGAAACATAGGCCTGGTGCCTGATGTAGGCCCACGCCTGGTGGTACGGGGTTGGGGGCGGCGAGTGGGCAGCTGGTGACGGCACAGTGACAACAGCCCCTCACGTGTCCCCTCAGCCATGTCTCTGCAACGCCAGGCTCCCACCGTCGTGGCTCAGGCTGGCCTGAGACTCAGGGAAAGGCAGCCTTCCTCCTTTCTCTGTTTATCCAACCGCGGGCATCCGCCCCAGCGCTGACTGAGACTAGGTGGCTTTTTTATGGGCCAGAAGGGGGGGGGGTGGTACAGGAAAACTCGCCACTCCCCACCATATATCTTTCTCTGCAGCACGTGCCCGTGCTGTGTGTCTGCGCACTGCTCTGCTGGGGGTGTGACAGCTTTCTGTCTGAAGCTCCCCTGTGTTATCGTGGCTACGTGCATGTGTCCATATGTGTGACTGTGCCTCTGCCTGGGCTTCGCTCCCCTCCCATTTTCCCCGTTACATAAGCGGCTGGGGGCCACTCAGGCCCGGGCTACGGGCTCCCCCTGCTGGCGGTCTCCAGTACTCACAGGCTGGGGAGGAGCAATTGGAGAAGCTGGGGTTCTAGGGGTTCTAGGGCGTCATTTCCCCTGGAGCCCCCAGCCCAGCCCTCCATGCCTGCCTGCCCTCAGCTCCCTCCCAGTCCCAAGCCCTAGGTGCTCTCTGCTCCCCAGGTGTCCCTCTCATTACACTCATCCTGGGGGTTAGTTATCACTTGCTTATTGTACATCTGCCTGGCACCACCGTATGCTCCCTGAAGGAAACACTTCTTTCTGCCTGTTTAGGACGGCATCTCCAAGCACCCAGCACGAGGCACAGCCCAGTCAGTATTTGTTGAAGGAAAAGCCTATGTAAGCCCACACCTGATGGTGTGTGTGGAGAGGCTTGGAAAGGGAGACACTGGGGTGTTGGAAAATTGGGGACTTTGGAGACAGATAGGACTGAGCTCCTTATTCTGCCTTGGCCACTTAAAAGCTGTGTGGCCTTGGACAAAAGGCTTAACTCCTCTGAACCTTAGGTTTCTCATTGTTAAATGACACCAGCTGGTACAATATGCTATAAAGACTAGAGGTAATATCCAAAATGGCCTTATTGTGCAGGCGTCTGTGAAAATGAGCAAAGGAATCCTAAATCAAAATGGAGTCGGGGAGTTCCTATTGTAGCGCAGCGGAAAGGAATCTGGCTAGTATCCATGAGGACGCAGGTTCGACCCCTGGCCTCGATCAATGGGTTAAGGATCCGGCATGGCCGTGAGTTGTGGTGTAATTCGCAAACGCGGTTTGGATCCCATGTTGCTATGGCTGTGGTGTAGACCAGCAGCTGTAGCTCTGATCTGACCCCTAGTTTGGGAACAGGGAACTTCCATATGCTGCCAGCGTAGCCCTAAAAACCAAAAAAACAAAACAAAACAAAACAAAAGGAGTCAGGAAGCCATGACTGGAACGGACATTTTCAGGCGTACACTCAGAAGCCCAGTGACCCTGTGCATGATTAGTACAGTCAACTCCAAATGTTTCTGAGATTTCCGATCTCCCTTTGTGTGTCAGATCCACCTGGGTAGGCTTCAACTCTGTGCTCACCAATGGGTTAAACCAGGACCTCTCTCTCTTGGTTAAGGCAGCCAGACTGGACTGAGAAATAGGTCCATTCCAGACTTAGTTAATTTGGCAAACCGATGAGCCTGCACCCTAAATGATTATGCCAAGAAAAAGACCATTAAAATCCTTAATCTCCAGCTTCAACAGATGGAGGACTTTAAGCAAAAATCCTCCTGTCTTGTCATTATTGAACGGAGCCAGGACATTTTTTCCCCTTGGCCGCACTCGCAGCATGTGGAATTTCCTGCATCAGGGATCGAATCCACACCACAGCTGGAACCAGAGCCACAGCAGTGACAGCACTGGACCCTCAACCTGCTGAGCCATGAGGGAACTCTGAAGCCAGGACATGAAAAAAAGACTGCTGTGAAGGCTCTGGGAGTCTTTAGTCACCGAACCTATCTTTCCAGTGTCCTTACACTTCCCAGTGTTGGGACTCTGAGGAGTCACAGGGGTTTTCCCCAGCCCTTCTCCAGACTGGGAATAACCCTTTTTGTGTCTTTTTTAATATATAATATCTATCGAGATTTTCAAATTATCATTTAGAAGCAGATTTCCCTTGTAGAAAAACTAATTTTTCTGCCTTTCACCAAAAATAAGCTCTCAGAGGAAGAAAAAAAAAAAAGGGAAACCCTTCTTCAGACTGGGAATAAATTTTTGCTGGAGCTACTATTAAACAGCCCCTGCTTCATAGTACTAAAACTATTCAAATCATGGGGATCGCTAATAAACTTCGACAAGTCAAGAAAAGGGAGTTCCCTTCATGGCTCAGTGGCTAACGAACCCGATTACAAGCCATGAGGTTGCGGGTTCGATCCCTGGCCTCACTCAGTGGGTTAAGGATCCGGCGTTGCTGTAAACTGTGGTGTGGGCGTCAGACGCAGGTTGGATGCCACGTTGCTGTGGCTGTGGCTGTGGTGTAGGCCGGCAGCTGCAGCTCTGATTCGACCCCAATCCTGGGAACCTCCATATGCTGCCAAGTGCAGCCCTAAAACGCAAAAAACCAAACCAAAACAAAACAAAACCAAGTCAAGAAAAAACATTAAATCCAAAATGCTTAGTGCATTTTGAACAAGAGTGAACAGGGCATACCCCCAGGACCAGACTGGTGATGACAAAGTGACATGCTGTTTAAAAAAGGCCACTATCTAGAGTTCCCGTCCTGGCTCAGTGGTTAATGAATCCGACTAGGAACCATGAGGTTGTGGGTTTGATCCCTGGCCTCGCTCAGTGGGTTAAGGATACGGCATTGCCGTGGGCTCGGATCCCCCATGGCTGTGGCATAGGCAGGTAGCTACAGCTCCGATGAGACCTCTAGCCTGGGAACCTCCGTATGCCACAGGTGCGGCCCTAGAAAAGACAAAAAAAAAAAAAAAAGCCACTATCAGGTACTGTTAACCAATGCTTGCACCACTAAACTCCAAGGAATGGGCTCTTGATTCCACGTGTCACGTCTGAAGATAACACCAAACCCTGAATGGACTCGTATCCCAACTCGTGATATAAAAGTAAAGATTTTGGAGTTCCCGTAGTGGCTTAGCAGAATCTGTCTGGCATTCCTGAGGATGTAGGTTCAATCACTGACCTCGCTCAGTGGGTTAAGGACCCGGCGTTGCCATGAGCTGTGGTGTAGATCATAGATGTGGCTCGGATCTGGCATTGCTGTGGCTGTGGTGTAGGCCGGCAGCTGCAGCTCTGATTCAACCCCTAGCCCTGGAACCCCCTTATGCCACAGGTGCGGCCCTAAAAAGACCAGAAAAAAAAAAAGTAAAGATTTCTAAGAACCGATGATTATAATAGCTGAAGGAAACAGCTCTCCCAGGATGGCTGGACCAGGCCTGAATATCATTTCCCCATTCCTTTTTGCCCTATCTTCTCCCTCTCTTACTGGGAAAGACGATGTTCTTATCCATGGTTCCTAATCTATTGCCAAAGCGGGAAACTTTTCTGATTATTGGATTTGTTACCAGAAACCCCACTATGTTCCTGACAGTGTGACCCTCTAGTATTAAGTCTGCTTACTGTAACAAAATCAACCCTCTCTCTGCAGCCTTTTGGGACAAAATCCACAGAAAAGAATTGCTTCTCCCTAAATATTCCCTGAACACCACTAACTCTTGGCTCGAAAAGACCAGTTGATAAATTCCAGTTAATGGCACTATTAATAATAGTCCTATGTGTACCACTTGGCTTTAGCCTTGTTTGTGGCAAATGAAACTCTCAATGGGCCTATGAATGTCTGGGAAGCTGGTGAATGGAAGGCCAATGTTTACTGGGATATTTAACCACCCCTGTTAATATCTATAATAAATCAGAAGCTTCCCACTGATCTTTCTCATTCAACCTTCATAAGCATCTTAAATGGGAACTACCTGGATCCACACATTACTCTGGCCTTGCCTCCATAGCAAGAGTCTACCCCGTTGGGTCATAGTGCTAACGAGCATATGAACATAAATCTCCTCCTAATATTAGAAGAGCCAGATGATTCTGCAGTCTAACAGTGCCCACTTAACTCCTTGGCTGAAGTAGTTGTGGGCAATCAATAGCCTTGACTTTGAACAAGGTGGCATTAGCAAATACCACCTGTCGCATATGGGCAAATGCCTCCAGAGGAGCAGAAACTCAGTTGTACAAGATCAGAGAACAAGTGCATTTGCTGTTTGTTCAGTTGACTACCTTAGGGTCCTGATTGAAAACCACCCTACAGGAGTTCCCATCACGGCACAGCGGAAACAAATCCGACTAGGAACCATGAGGTTGCGGGTTCGATCCCTGGCCTTGCTCAGTGGGTTAAGGATCCCACATTGCTGTGAGCTGTGGGGTAGGTCACAAACGAGGCTTGGATCCTGCTTGCTGTGGCCGTGGCGAAGGCCGGCAGCTGTAGCTCCGATTAGACCCCTAGCCTGGGAATCTCCATATGCCATGGGTGCAGCCCTAAAAAGCAAAAAATAAAATTAAAAAAATAAAAATAAAAACATCCTACAAACTGGATTTGTCATGTTACTTTTTTTTTTTTTTTTAATTTTAGGGCCACAGTTGTGTCATATGGAGGTTCCCAGACTAGGGGTCGAATTGGAGCTGTAGCCGCTGGCCTACACCACAGACACAGCAACGTGGGATCCGAGCCTTGTCTGCGAACTACACCACAGCTCATGGCAATGCTGGATCCTTAATCAAGTGAGCAAGGCCAGGGATCGAGCCTGCTTCCTCATAGATACCAGTCAGATTCGTTTCTGCTGAGCCACAATGGAACTCCTGTCATGTTACTTTTATTTCTGTTTTCGTAATTTAAAAATTTTGCACCCATTGCCCATCCAGCCTCTGAAGAAAGCAAACAGAATATTGACTCGACATTTAGAAATGATCTTAAGAGGGAAAAGACCTGAGAGTTCCCTCTTTCTACTCCCCTTGTTACTCAGATATGTCCTCCGGTGGTTTCGCAGGGCGCTATCCTTCTGATGTGGGATATGACATCCAGGAAAGGCCCATCCTGGTGCCAAGGGACAAAACATAATTCTGCTGAAATTGGGTAACCTGACTCTTGATCAGTGTCACTTTCAAGGAAAGGTTATGATTAAAAGGGGGAAATGTGAAAATGAACAAAGGAAACCCATGCCAAAATGGAGACAGGAATCCATGAAGGGAGGGCTCTCATGCACATATCACTCACCACAGCTTACAGATCCCAGCAGGAAGAAAGAAAGTTTCCTTCTGAGCAACAAGTTGCTCATCGCTTGAAGCCAACTAAAAAGAAAACTGCCACCGCCCTCCCCAGTTTCCTCCTAAACCTAGCAAAAGCTGGCCTTCCCTTGGTCTCTTCCGTCCTGCCTATGGTTCACTATAGTTTCTTTCAAATTGCAATTTATCTGCTGTTCCTGAAGAAACTCATTCTGGCTAGCTTAAGAGCTTGTTATTTTATTTTGAAGATCAGCATGTCCCATAAACGGCATCTCTGATGATGTTGAAGATCGGCAACCTCTCCCATCTCTCAAGCATCATGAAGGCATTATGTCCACTCCGCTCCTAAATAAAGGGAGAGTTGACTTTCCTCCAAAAGCTTCCCTATATATTTTGGTTTTCGCACAGCTCAGTCTGGCCTGTGGATGAGTTTAAAAGAAATGAACCCGGAGCAATCAAGCTATGGCTATGACAAAGTAGGAGGAAAAAGGCACCCTGCTGTCCTATTCCCCGGCTATTCCTAGAAGTATTGAGAGGGGAGGGATGGACCTCTGATTCCCTCAAGGGTCCCCAGAATTTTGCCTCAGAATTTCTCTGGCCTCTCCAGGATTCTTGAATGTGGCCTCAACCGAGCTTCTCATCTGATCGAGGCACTGGGCCAGGTTCGGGGAAGAGAGTCAAGAAAGATCTGGTCTGCCTGCGTCACCTCCTCTCTCGGGGCCTGTTTCCTCCTCTGTAAAATGGAGTGAGTGAAAGGGTTGGGGGATGAGTAGGGACGGATGGAAGTCTGAGGATGAAAGCTCTGGGGTTAGCCCCTGCGGATGGCCACTTCCACAGCCTTAGCTTTGCGGTCCTGGCAGTCCCTTTCCCTTTTCTGGCCCCGCCCTTCCAGCTCCTCCCCACAGCCCACGTTTTTTATAATTGAGGAAGAGACAGAGTTCCTAGGAAAGAAGTCTTTTTCCATTCTCCCACCTCTGGGGCAGGGCCCACCCCTCCCAGTGCAGAGTGCTGTCCATTTCTCCTCGCTGGAACTAGAGGCTCCTTCACTTAAACCCCAAGCTCACCCTCTCTTTAGGTCCGAACTAAACCTCTCAGCAGCAGTTTAAATAATTCACCCCCCCCATCTCCTATTTAGTGTTATCCTGTGCCAAGCACCTTGGTACATTATCTCAATTAATGTCACAAAAGTCCTTTGGGGAGGACGTCACCCACCTCAGTTTGCCAACATGAAAGCAGATAGGAGGAGGTTATGCAACTTCACCAGGATCACCAACCAGGAAGTGACAGAACCCAGTCAGCCAACCCTTCTAACTCACGTCCTCTGGTTCTGCCCCGAGGGGGTGGCAAACAGGTCTCCAGTGACCTTGCTGAGCTCTGAAGCGCCCTACGGCCCAGAGCCTCCTAGTTTCCGCCCTTCCCCATTTCAGCAGGTTGGCCGAGAGGCCTAGAGGATCTGGGAAGACAGTTTGATTCTAAGTGTGTAGCTACAGTCACCTCACCGACCGCAGGGCCCCTGCACCCAAATGCTCAGGGAAAAGCCGAAAGGCGCAGGGCACGGGTACAACCTGCAAAGCTGACGTGGATGTGGCTAAAGCCAGGTGCAGCCGGCTTCCGTGGGCTGGGGTCGGGGCGGAGCCTGGGCCCAGGGGGGCGGGCCTGGGCCGGGGTCAGGGAGGAGCCAGGTACGGAGGCGGGGCCTGCGCTCGGGCCGGCGGCGGGGCGGAGCCTGAAACAGGGGCGGGCGGGGCCCTGGCCGAGGTCCGGGACTTGGGTCCAGGCACACCCGGGGACCCGAGCGAGGCCAGGGTCAGGAGGGGTCGGGGCGGGATTGGGGACCGGGGCGGAGCCAGGCCGGGGCGGGAGCCGAGGGCCGGGGCGGAGCCGGGGCCAGGCCGGGCGGGAATGGTCTTCCCAGTTGCCGAGGCTGGAGGGAGAGCAGTTGGAGGAGGAAGGGAGGGAGGAGGAGGGGAAAAGGAGGGGCCTGGGCTGCTCCCACTCCGCTCCGCTCAGCTCCGCGCACCCACGCCTCGCTGCTCCGCTTCTTGCCCCTCACCCGGGCATGCGCCCCCCGAGCCCCAGGCCACCCAGAGCCCTCGCCGCCCCCCAGAGCCTCCCCAGAGCCCGTTGCGCAGGATGGGCGCCCTCGGTCCCAAGCCGCCGCCGCCGCCGCTGCTGCTGCTAATGCTGGGTAAGCCCGGCTCCCGGCCCCGCCCGGCAGGTGCCTGCTACCTGGCGTCCAGTCCTGCCCGCCTCCCCCAGCATTTCGGAGCCCCTCGCACCCCCTTTTCCATCAGGCGCGCCCCCAGCCTCGCCGGCCCGGCGCTTAGCTGCCCTCTGAGGCCGCCCGCCGCCAAACCAGTCTTGGGGCGGGCCGGGCGGGGGAAGGGGGGCAGGCTTAGGGTCGAAGGTTCCCAATCCTAGGCCCTGAGCTGGGGCACAGTGAGGACCCAAAGAGGTGCCGCTCCCCGGGGACCGCCTGGCCTCAGAGGTCCAGGCCCCACTTCTTAGCTGGCATACTCAGGTCTTGGGGTCGCTGCGACTCCGCTGCCTCACACTCAGCTCCAGGCCCAGCCTGAGCCTTGCCTGCGTAGGCAGTGCCTGCCCATCTTCGTAATTGCCCGAGTTGGCTGGAGGCCCAGGGGCTGGTTCTGCCCACGCTCTTCGAAGGAAATCTCCCCGAATTGCATCCCCCACACCAACTTCATCAAAAGTTGAGGGCAGTTCCATCTCCACCTTGAACCAGGTCCCCCTTTGCCACTCTTTTCCTCTCCTGGATGGCACTTGGGTCTGTAACCTCCCACTGGTTGTTACACCCCCTTAGTCCCAGTTTCTCTGTCTCTGGAGAAAGCAGGCTCCATGGAGACTGCTGCTGAGATCTCCAAGCGCCCTTGTGTCTGTTGTGGGTGTTCACGGTGGGGTGTCCTGGGCCACTGCTGCACGGATGCGTGCGGGCAGTGAGGCTGCACACGGGCAGTGACTTGTGGAAACATTTTGGGCCTGAACTGGAGGGGCCTCCCTGTGGGAGTGCTCTGGTGATACTGCTTGTGCAGATGTTCAGGAAACCGAATCCTTGAAATAAGAGCACAGCTGGGGCGTGGCTTGGGTGCCAGGATTTGGAGCTGCCATAGTTAAGGCAGAGGCCGACATAGCCCCAGCTGCCTGTTTCTAGACCAGAGCTCCATCACAGTGCCAAGCAGCCTCCCTGTGCTGCCTAGGTCCCCGGGCCCTTTGGGACTAGAATGAGTCCTGTCCTTGGGGCCCTGGGTGGGAGGCAGGAGGAGGTACTGAAGAAGGAGCTGCATGGCCTGGTTGCCTAGCACTCGGCCCGGTTTTCCCCAGTGGGCAGCACAGCGGGGAGCAGAGGGGAAGTGCCGAATGCCCACTGCACACACGGGCGCTGACTTTCATTTTGAAGATGAAAGTAAAAGGAAGTAACTCGCCCCAGACAACCCATGTCGTGAATGTGGGGCTCAGATTTGACCCCCACCCATCTGACTCCAAAGCAGGACCCTGTCTTCCTTCCATCTTCTGCTAACACAGAGGGGAACTGGCTGGGGAGAGAGAGGCCTGGCAGCTGGTCTCCTAAGGCTGTGGGGGTGACTTTCCCACGGGGATCTCCAAGCATCAGCAGTTGTGGAGTCAGGGAGATGGGAGGGGGCCCTCCTGGGTGGAGTCTGCCCAGAGGCCAGGCAAGGTGTCAGCTGGCTGTCTCCGCCAGCACTCTGATTATTCTGATTATGAAACACCCTCGGGCAGAGCCCTCCTGAGTCACAGGCGCACTCACCATCTGAATGGAAGCTCTTAGCTCTCCCCCAGTGTAGAAACCGAGGCTTGGGACTGGCAGGGGCTGGTCCACACCAGATCGCTGGGGATGGGGCTGGGACTGGACTTGGATCTCCTGACTATCAGCTTGTGTTCTAACCAAACGACCACAAGTTTCCTGTACAGATGTTCAGACCCCAAGCTCTCCCCGTGACTCAGCCGCAGGAAGACGGGGCTGGTTAAGAGCGGGCTCAGGTGGGGAAGTTAAGGGGAATGCTTCTGGGGGAGCAGGAGGGCTGTTTCACTACAGACTTGGTGTTTTCCTCCAGCCCCTGCGCGTAAGCCCCTGGGAGTGCCCCTGGTTGGGGAGGTCAGTGCCCTCGGTCCCCCCCCCCCCAGAGTTCCCCATCGCCTCCCTGGCTTGTCCCTCTGCAGGGGCATGTGGCAGCTAGCCAAGGATAGCAAGAACTTGCCCAAGACTTTATACTTCTCATGCCTTACCTTTCTCATCTGTAAGATGAAAGCAGAGGGCTGACCCAGCCCGCCCTCACTTTCTGGGGTTCTGTGATCTGGGGCTGTGGAAGGATGGCAGAGAGAGGGAAGAAGCTGGGCCCTCCAAGGCCACCAGGAGTATCTGTGGGGTCTGGGGTAGGGCCTGGGGGTGGGGTGAAGAAGAGAATTTTGGCCTTTCAGAGAAGAGAAAGATGGGAAGAGGCAGCTGGGCTTTACAGCTTTCCTACTGAAAGGGGAGCCGGGAGCTGTATGTAAATGAATGTACACCATATGCAAATGAAGGTTTTGCTTTGGGAGTTAGGAGGGGTTGTGTCAGCTGGGCCTGCTGGGAAGATTGGCAGGCACCGGTGGGGGAGGGGATCTTCTGCCCCCCCCCTCTGCCCCGGAGGCCAGGGCAGAGGCTGGTTCTTGCCCCATGAGCCTCAGCTGCCTGGACAGCCCTGTGGGGAGAAGCAGTGAGCTCATGGCACAGCTGGAGCGGGGAGGGATTGTGTGGTGAGAACTGACTGCTCTGTGCCCAGTCCTGCTTGGGCCACTGGCTCCATTGTCTGGAGTCCCCTGGCCCAGGTGACACAGCTGAGCCAACCAGCCCTTCTGAGCCAGACTTTGCCAGCTCCCTTTGAACAAACAAGGGGGACATATGGTCTCAGGATCCTTGAGCTAGAAGGCTCCCCTGGCCAGGCCCCGCAGACACGAGAGTGGGGAAATAAGGGGAGGGAATCAAGGTAGAGCTGGGACCCAGGAAGGTTAAATCAGGAAGCAGATACACTCCTTTTCACCCTTGGGCGCTCTGCTTCTGACCTCCCAGTAAGGGGGTGTTTCTGGGCTTTGAGGCGAATCTGGCTCTGTACCAACAGCTCAAGACCCGCATGTCTTACCTCCCAGCATCCTTTCCCTGTTCCCAGAACAGGGCCTAAGCTATAGGCCAGCTTTCTTCGGGTTCCCTTTCCTTTTGCCAAGCAGAGGCCAAAAATGATGCAGGTGGTGTGGGGAGGCCGTGGGTACCCAGGCGTCTCTGACCTCTCCCATCCTTTCTTATAGGAGTCGGGTGCTGTGCCCGGGAGGTGCTGGTCCCTGAGGGGCCCCTGTACCGCGTGGCTGGTGCCACCATCTCCATCCCCTGCAACGTCAGTGGCTACGAAGGCCCTGCCCAGCAGGACTTCGAGTGGTTCCTGTACAGGCCTGAGGCCCCAGAGGCTGCCCTGGGCATTGTCAGTACCCGAGATACCCGGTTCTCCTACGCTGTCTTTGGGCCCCGAGTGGCAGCTGGTGAAGTGCAGGTGCAGCGTCTGCAGGGTGATGCCGTGGTGCTCAAGATTGCCCGCCTGCAGGCCCAGGATGCTGGCATTTACGAGTGCTACACGCCCTCCACCGATACCCGCTACCTGGGCAGCTACAGTGGCAAAGTGGAACTGAGAGGTGCTGGGCCCTGGGATGGGGGTGGGGCCGCGCGCTCCCAAAAGGCAGAAGGCCAGGTCCGGGGGGACCTAAGAGGAATCTGAGGCCCAGCCAGGTTAAGTGACTTGCATCAAGTCACCCAACAAATTAGCGGCCAGTCTCGGACTCTAACCCAGGTCCCTTCACCCAAGTCCACTGCTCTTTTCTATCAGGCCACTTCCTGGGAGAGGGGGAAAGTGTCCTTAAGCCATCCAGCCCCCTTTCTGTGCCCTGATCAGGCAGGGGAACCAGAGAGAGTGAACACACTCCATTCCTGGAGATTCTAGGATCCAGATCCGGGGGAGGGGAAGTGAGACCACGTGACATTCTCGCTCTCTTAAGTTTCTTTGTCTTCCCAAAAGGAAGACAGAGCCACTTTTCTGAGTATTTCAAACAGGGGTCAGTCTCAAACCTAAGGGTGAGTAGGCGAGGGACTGGCTCTAATGAAATTCAACAAATATTTATTGGAGTTCCTATTGTGGCGCAGCGGTTAATGAACCCAATTAGTATCCATGAGGACGCGAGTTTGATCCCTGGCCTCGCCCAGTGGGTTAAGGATCTGGCGTTGCCATGAACTGTGGTGTAGGTCACAGATGTGGCCTGGATCCGGCGTTGCTGTGGCTGTGGTGTAGGCCGGCCGCTGCAGCTCCGATTCAGCACCTAGCCTGGGAATCTCCCTATGCTGCGGGTGCGGCCCTAACAAACCAAACAAAAAACACAAGTATTTATTGAGCGCCTGTTGTGTGCCCAGCAACGTACTTGGCACCACTGGGTTATAGAAGAAATGGTACAACACGAAGTCTCTGCCTTCTAGGAGCTCACAGCCTATTTAGGGAAATAAGTTGTAGTAGAAAACAGTCACAGAAGTTGACAGCTCCCAGCCTTCCTCACTCCTGCTGTTCTCTCCAGTTCTTCCAGATATGCTGCAGGTGTCTGCTACCCCCCCAGGGCCCCGAGGCCGCCAGGCCCCGGCTTCACCCCCTCGCCTGATGGTGCACGAGGGGCAGGAGCTGGCACTGGGCTGCCTGGCGCGGACGAGCACGCAGAAGCACACACACCTGGCTGTGTCCTTTGGGCGAGCCGTGCCCGAGGTGCCGGTGGGGCGAGCGACTCTGCAGGAAGTGGTGGGACTCCGGCCCGACCTGGCCGTGGAAGCCGGAGCCCCCTATGCTGAGCGGCTGGCCGCAGGGGAGCTGCGGCTGGGCAAGGAGGGGACTGAGCGGTACCGCATGGTGGTGGGGGGCGCCCAGGCGGAGGACGCGGGCACCTACCACTGCACTGCCACCGAGTGGATTCAGGATCCCGATGGCAGCTGGGCCCAGATTGCGGAGAAGAGGGCTGTCCTGGCCCACGTGGACGTGCAGACACTGTGTGAGTGCCACGCGTCCCATGGTGCCTGCTGGGAGCCGCGGTATCTCAGTAGGGACGATGGCCCCAGGGGCACTCGAGGGCCATCACCTGACTCCAGGGAGCTCACCTTCCCTCCGGTGAACAAGCCCATTAGCATCAATCCCCGTTAGCGTCTGTACCCAGGATGCGCTCTCTCTGTTCAGAACCTGGATGGGAGGTGGGAGGGCCACGGCTGAGATGAGATGAGATCTTTGGGTCTGGGCGACGCGCAGCCTGGAAGCTGCTCCTGCCCAGGAAGGAGCCACGGCTCGGGGAGTCAGGTGCTCTCTGCCCTCCCCTGCCTCCTTGACACCTCTTCCCCTCCGGTGTTCCAGCCAGCCAGCTGGCAGTGACAGTGGGGCCCGGTGAACGTCGGATCGGCCCAGGGGAGCCGCTGGAGCTGCTGTGCAACGTGTCAGGGGCCCTGCCCCCACCGGGCCAGCACGCCGCTTACTCCGTGGGCTGGGAGATGGCACCCGCGGGGGCGCCTGGGCCTGGCCGCCTGGTTGCCCAGCTGGACACAGAGGGCGTGGGCAGCCTGGGCCCTGGCTACGAGGGCCGGCACATTGCCATGGAGAAGGTGGCTTCCAGAACCTATCGGCTAAGGCTGGAGGCTGCCCGGCCAGGGGATGCGGGCACCTACCGCTGCCTTGCTAAGGCCTATGTCCGCGGGTCTGGGGCCCGGCTTCGTGAAGCAGCCAGTGCTCGCTCCCGGCCCCTCCCTGTGCACGTGCGAGAGGAAGGTGAGAGGAGGCGGGCTGGGCCCTGTTCAGGGTTCGGGATCTGTACAACCTTTCCCTTTTTTTTGGACGGGGTGCTTTTAGGGCTGCATCTGCGGCATGTGGAGGTTCCCAGGCTAGGGGTCTAATCGGAGCCACAGCTGCCAGCCTATGCCAGAGCCACAGCAACGCCAGATCCGAGCCGCATCTGCAAACTACACCACAGCTCACGGCAATACCGGATCGTTAACCCACTGAGCGATACCAGGGATTGAACCTGCAACCTCATGGTTCCTAGTCGGATTCGTTTCTGCTGCGCCACAACAGGAACTCCCTTTCCCTTTTTTTTTTAACATCCTTTTTTTTTTGGCCACCCCATGGCATATGGAGTTCCCGGGCCAGGGATCAGATCTGAGCAGTAGTGCTGCAGCTGCAGCAATGCCAGATCCTTAACCTGCTGTGCTGGGCCGGGGATCGAACCTGTGTCCCCAGCGTTCCCAAGATGCTGCTGATCCCGTTACATCTTGAACCTTTCGCTCTGTTTCCACGCCTGTCCCTCACCATCGGCTGCCTCCATGCCTCAGCCTCTTCAAAGACCGTGGAAACATCTTAAAAGTTTCTGGGGTGCTGCTCGGACAGCGGTCCTATCCCCATGCCCCCTGACCTTTCACTTTCTGACCTTTGCTCTGCAGGTGTGGTGCTAGAGGCTGTGGCCTGGCTGGCAGGAGGCACAGTGTACCGCGGGGAGACCGCCTCCCTGCTCTGCAACATCTCCGTGAGGGGCGGACCCCCCGGGCTGCGGTTGGCTGCCAGCTGGTGGGTGGAGCGGCCAGAGGAGGGGGAGCTGAGCTCTGGCCCCGCCCAGCTGGTGGGTGGCGTGGGCCAGGACGGTGTAGCAGAGCTGGGGGTCCGGCCCGGGGGAGGCCCTGTCAGCGTGGAGCTGGTGGGGCCCCGAAGCCATCGGCTGAGACTGCACAGCTTGGGGCCCGAGGATGAAGGCGTATACCACTGCGCCCCCAGCGCCTGGGTGCAGCACGCCGACTACAGCTGGTACCAGGCGGGCAGCGCCCGCTCGGGGCCTGTCACAGTCTACCCCTACACGCACGGTGAGTGACGCCTGCCCGCCCCTCCTCGCTCCCGCCGCCCTCCAGCCCCCGCCCCTGTTCTTCCCTTTGCATCTGATCCCCTGCTAACGGTCCCTGTTCTACTTGTCATTTCACACGGAGAGTCTTGAAAGCTCAGCTTTCAGCCCTTCAGCGCCGCTCTGCCCAGGGTCCTGGTGGTGGGGACTGGCTTCAGTACAGAGGAGCCAGGGAGCTGATCCGGGAAGGCTCTGCCAGTGGGAGGAGGTGGTTCAGACCGCTGCACAGAGATGGTGCCGGCACATGGGTTGGGACCATGGGTGGAGGGCAGTGACCGCTCCAGGCTGAACGCAGCCATCCTCTCTCGCCCAGCCCTGGACACCCTGTTTGTGCCCCTGCTGGTGGGTGCCGGGGTTGCCCTAGTCATCGGCGCCACCATCCTCGGCACTATCACCTGCTGCTTCATGAAGAGGCTGCGGAAACGGTGATCCCCCGTTCCCCAGGTGAGGGGCGAGAACCCTGCATCCCCAGCCCCGTCTCCCCAGGTCCTGAGACGAGCGGCTCCCTCCCTGGCCCCAACTGGAGAAGGAGCAGCCCCCCTCAGCTGTGCCGGGGCCCTGTGAACGGTGAGGGCCAGGAGGGAGCCACAGTCCTTAGCCCACTCAGTGCGCTCTCCACTTTTGCAGGCGTGACTGTCTTCCAGCCCAGCTGCCAGCCCGCCCCTGGTACCTGGAACCCCCCTCCCTCTGCCTGCCCTGCCTTTAATTTATTTGACTCACTCCCCACCAGAGTGGGGGACGTGTCCCCCCTTCCCCGCTCCTTCCTTCTCCAGCTCCTCCCTCTGTCCGGCCTTCTGTTCCTGGTCCCATACCGGGCCCCCAAAGGAGGCCATTCCCTGTCCCAGAATGAGTTTTTCTAAAATGTGAATAAAGTTGTTTTATAAAATCCAGGGCTGGCTGTGTCTTCTCTGCCATGAGTCTGTAAGAGGCGGGAGTGTGGGGCAGGGAGGCTATTGGCGGCCGACAAGCTCTTCTGAGCGACCTGGGCCTCTCTTCCTCCCACAAACACCATCTGGCCTCTGTGGACCATGCCACCCACCCCAGGAGGGGACACCTGAGTCCCATCTGCTGTCTGAGCTGTCACTGCTGAGCCAATTCCTATTAGGACACCGGCTTGGGGAGGGGAGCAGAGAAAGGGGGGGGTGAGTTCCAGCTGAGCATGGCCTCCACCCCCCCACCTCTCCGAGGTTGCAAGGCAGCGGCTTCCAGGATCCAGGGCCTTTTTCTGCCCAGTTCCCGCACTAGGCAGTCTCATCCTCTAGGTCAGGCTAATCTTGGGCCTGACTCCTCCCTCCAGCCCCTGGGGCCTCTGTCTTTTCCTCCTGATCTTCATTATTCTGTCTGACAGCAGCAGAATGGAAGCCCTAGAACGCAACGGCTGTCAGAGGAGCCCCTGCAGACACCGCCCCCACAGCCTGCAGGCCCCGCCCCCTTGCTTCGCCCCTCCTCCTGGGCCCTGTTGGGGGGGCTCCCTGTATTTGTGGCTGCCTAAGGGTTCCTTGATCCTGCACTGCATCTCCAGGGGCACACAGTCTACCTCTTTCGACTCAGTTACTTAAACATTTATTGAACATTACTAATGCGCTAAGCGTTGTTTTTACAGATGGGGAAACTGAGGCGCAGAGAAGTGATGTAATTTGCCCAGAGTCCTAGAGCTAATTAGGGACCATGTCAGGATCAGAACCCAAGTCTCCAGACTCCTGGCACCGTACACAGTGGTGCCCTGAGCGGTGGCTGAGTGGCAAGGAGCCGTGTGGCAGGGTCTTGGTGCCTTCCATCCAGGCGCAGTTCCTCTGGAGGGGTTCACCACCGTGTCAGCGAGTGTTGATATCAACAGCCCATTCCCTCGTGTCCAGACTCTGGCTCTTTCACCAAATTAAACCCAAAAGTGCTCCTTATCCCACAAGCCAACATTTGTTCTTATGGAAACAGCCGGTGCCAGAGTTCAGGGACCTCACCTTTGACTGATGGTGACCCAGGTGACCTTGTGACCTGAGGCAAAGACGTCCTCTCTGAGTGGACCCAAACTGGCATGGGCTCCCTCCGCAGTCCCCTTTCCTGCTTCCAGGAGGCACAGCGTCCTGCAGGACCCACCTTCCCAGCCTGGAATGGAGCACACTGGGGTGCTTTCTCCCAAGGGACTCAGAGTTTTATTAAAGGACAGGCGTGGGGGCAGTTCCTGTAGTGGCTCAGCGATAATGACGCCGACTAGTATCCATGAGGATGCGGGTTTGATCCCTGGCTTCGCTCAGTGGGTTAAGGATCCAGCGATGCCGTAAGCTGTGGTGTAGGTCACAGATGCAGCTTGGATCCGAGTTGCTGGGACTGTGGCTGTGGTGTAGGCTGGAAGCTGTAGCTCCCATTAGACCCCCCCAGCCTGGGAACCTCCATATGCCGTGGGTGCATTAAAAACAATTAAAATAAAATTAAATTAAAATAAAATTAAAATGAAATTAAATTTTAAAAAAATCATGGACAGGACTGAGGTGTAGCCAAGACCCAGGATGGGAGGTCACGATGGGCCAGCGCTGCGGGAGGGTGTGCCCGCGCGTGCGTACACTTCTCTCCCGGCTGCGGGTCCCTCTACCTCCTCCCCCTACTCAACTTGCCCTTCACCATTCTGGGGGCGGGCAGGAAGGGTGTCCCTGGTGACTGTGGTGACACCAGGGACAGGGTGCACGTGGCATGGAAATACTTCTCTGGGGCTCCTGTCCTAGCTGGGCAGACAGCACGCTGCAGTCACAGCCGGATGTCTGGACTTCTTGCTTCTCTCTTACATGATTCCTGCCACATTCAATCCTGCCTCCTAGGTTCTATGAGGCATTCCACCTTTGGCCTCTGATGCCTTCCTGCTCCAGCGCCCCACCGACTCCCCCCGACCCCAAGGCCTCCTGGCTGCTTTGTCATATCTGTCTTGCCTACTTATCTTCGCCAAACACCGCTGCAAACTTGTCAGCGCCCTATTTCCACTGATGGGTGAGTCCCTGGGCCCAGAGATCAGCTCTTCAGCCTGGGTTTCAAAGTCCCCTTTCCCCCCGCAGCACAGTTCATGCCCTACAAGGAGCTTCATCTTCTCCTTGGCTTGATGCCCTGCCTCTTGGCAGGACCTCCAAGTCTGCTTAGAGTGGGGCTTCTCAAAGCGCCTCTTCCAGGGGTGTCAGCACGACCTGGGACTTGTCAGAACTGCAAAGTTGCGCGAGTTCCCATCATGGCCTGAGTGGTAGCGAACCTGATGCGTATCCACGAGGATGGGGGTTCGATCCCTGGCCTCGCTCAGTGGGTTAAGGATCTGGCGTTGCTGTGGCTGGGGTGTAGGTCACCAGCTACAACTTCAATTCGACCCCTAGCCTGGGAACTTCCAGATGCCGCAGGGGCGGCCCTGAAAAGGCAAAAGAAATGCAAAGTTTTGGTCTCCACGCCAGACCTACCGAATCAGAAACTCTGGGAATGGGGCTCAGCCATCTGTGCTCCCCAACCCCCCTGGTGAGCCTGAGGCCCATCCAAGTTCATGACTGCTAGCTCAGGTCAGCGCTCTAGGCCTGACCCAATTCCTATCTTTCTGATTCCCAAGCCCTCCCACCCCCTGCTCGGAGCCATCGCCCAGGTTCTCAGTTTGAAACAGTTGCCACAAGCATATTTCTCTGTTTTTCCCACGTGCACTGTATTCCCAGAACAGGAACGTGGTCTCTGTCGGACTTCCCACACTCGCCCGGGTCACAGCGCTCTGTCCCCAGTGGGCAACCAATGAACCATGTGAACGGCTCCCTCTCGCTGTGCCCCAAGACCAGTTCTGCTTTGCCAAGGGCCCCGTGTCCCAGCTCCAGTGGACTTACTTTCTCCATCTCTCCCCTGGCCCTTCCTCTTCGGAGCCTCTCTCTCTGCTCCTGCCTCTGCAATGGTACTTCTGAGACCTGACGCCACTGTCAGAAAATCACCATCCCCGGCTCGCCTTTCCCAGGCCCAGGGCCCCAGCTCCAGCATCTCCCCCGTGGCGTGTTTCCCTGTACTCATGGACAGGGTCGTTTCCGTCCTGCCGAGCTGCCTCTTCACCTTTCCGCCTCCCTCTCAGCCTGTCCCAGTGGTGGGGGTGGAGCTGGGAGGGCACCTTCCTCATCTCTGGCCACCTCCGTCCAGCTTTCTCTCCTCTGGGTCAGCGTGGGCTACTGCGTCCAGCGAGACGGGTGCCCCGTATCCGGGGAGGCTGGCCGAGGAGGTGAGCGGGGCCTAAATCCAGCCCACACTCTGCTCCCCAAGCCGTGAACTCTGGTTTGGGGGGGGGTGTCAGTCTGGAAGAAAAGGGTGCCTTTTGAGAATTTTCACGAAGATGCTCTGTGAGTTAGGGGCAGCCCCGAGTGCAGCACCTGTCTGTCGGCCCATTTCTCCGCCCACCAGCTGTCTCTATCTGCTTCCACCTTCCCATCCGGCCTGCAGAGGTCTATCCTTCTGTCCATCCATCCGCCAGTGAACAGATGCGAAGAACAGAGACAGGCTGGTAAGTTCATCCATCCCACCCCCACTCTCCTGCCATCAGGATCCCTCCCGTCCGTGCTGGATCCTAGAGCTGAGATTCCGAGCGGCCGCCCCAGCTTTAGTGCATTCTCAGGGACCTTGCCTGCTTCCTTCTCTACCTCCGCCCTCCAGCTCTCCAGGTACCCGTGTCTGGCCCTGCCACAGGGGTCTGCAGGAAACAGGTCACACCTTGGACTCACTCTCTGGGGGTGGCAGGCAGCCGTTCTGCTCTTTGTCAGCCCCCGCCCCTTCGCTCGCCCCCTCCCCGGCCCCTTCCTCCTCCACCTTCTCATCCAGCCGGCTGGGGATCGACCAATAGAGATGGGCATCAAGGCGGGCTGCGGCCTCGGCCAGCTCCCGGGCGCTGCACGAGGGTGTGGGCACCTCAAAGGTCTGGTGGAAGCTGGCATAGTCCACCTCGTAGAAGCCATCCTCCAGGGTCAGCACTGATGTGAAGCGGTGGCCCCACAGCACCTCATCCACCAGGTAGGAGCTCCGAGCTTGGCATGTCATTCCTGGGGGGAAGGGCACAGGTCACGGGGATCCCACCCAGCCTTCTCTCTCCTGCCTCACTTCACAACTCTATTTCCAGTTCCCGAGTCCCTCCCCAAGCCCTCCTCCCACCCCCATTTTGGTCCGACCTACTTTCTCCACTTCACCAACTCCTGTACTCGCCTAGCTCCCTCTCCTCTCCATTCGTCCCAACTCATCTTACTCTCCAGACCACATTCTCCCCTTCTCGCCACTGGAGATACAAGTCAAAGAAGTTTAACCTTGAAACTGACCTTAGGGATCATCTAATCCAACTTCCCTCTCCGCACAGGGCTCCCCACTGAAGCATTCCCAATAACAGGCATCTAGATTGTACTTGATTACCTCCCAGGACTGAGAGCTCACCACCTCACAAGGAGCCCACTCTTTTGTGTGATGGTTCTAGTACCCGGTGGGTTTTTTTTGCTTGTTTGTTTGTTTGTTGTTTGCTTTTTAGGGCCACACTTGCAGCATATGGAAATTCTGTGGCTAGGGATCAAATTGAGCTGCAGCTGCTGTCCTAGGCCACAGCCACAGCAACGCCAGACTTGAACCACATCTGCGACCTATGCCACAACTTGTGGCAACACCGGATCCTTAACCCACTGAAAGAAGTCAGGGATCAAACCTCTTGGATTCTAGCTGGGTTCTCAATCCATGGGAGCCACAACAGGAACTCCTGGGGTGTTCTTTACACAGAGCTAAAACCCGCCTCCATTAGTTTCAGACCCCTGCCATACGACACACCTTCAAGTATCTTAAAGCGGGAATCTCAGGTTCCAACGTGTCTTCTTCAGGCTGAATATCCCTGTCTCTCTCCATCACTGTTGATGTGACCTGGCTTCTAAAAATTTCACTGTCTTGACTGAAAACCTGAATGGCCCAGGAAGATCCTCTGAGCACTTTGAATGTGACAAAAGCCCCAGATGTGGCCTGATGCATGCCTAAGAGGGCGCTCACCACCTCTCTCTTCTGGCCATGATGCTTTAGCGAACAGGCCCAAGATTACATTACATAAACATTTTTGGAAGCTGTAGCATATTGCCTGTGGCCAACTAAAACCCCCAGTTCTTTTTTCACCAGAGCTCTTCCATGCTGTGCTTACATAAGTGATTTTTTTTAAAGCCTAAATGTAGAACTTTATATTTATTCCTTTTAAATGTCATCTTGTTGGGTTTTGGCTCATTATCCTTGCTTTTCAGAAGCATTTTGGATACTGACTCTCTCACCCAAAATATTACCATTCTCTCCAGCTTTGTCTCTCTAGAAAAATCCAACAAGCGCCCATCCCTATCTCCTTCACCTCCAACTGCCCCCGTCCTCGCCACAGGCCTACGTCCTGTGTTCCCTGTGGGCTGGGCACACGCATGGAGGCAAGTGCTTCCTCTAGCCCGGGGTCTCTCCTACCACACCCGCCCCAGCTCCTGTCCACCTCCGAATGAGGCGGGGCAAAGAGTGAACATTAGCCAACCAGAGATGGGCCCTCAACGCTGAAAGCCCTGCCCTGAGCCAACTCAGGGACATTCGTATTCTTTGTTCCTTGGGTGATGGCTGGAATAGGAAACATCCAGTGGAGGAGGGGAATAAGAGGCAAAAAGGACACTGGGGAGAGAGGGGCCGAGAGGAAGCGAGGGAGGGGCTGGGAGAACAAAGGGAGAAGATCATTGGTTGGGCAGAGACTTCTCATGTCCTGGCAAAACCATGCCAGCTGATGAGGTGCAAGGAAGCACCTTGACATGACAGGGAAGCGAGGGGGGCTAGAGGGAGCATTGGGGGGAGAGGGAATGGGGAACACTGAGGCAGAGAGTGGTGAAGTAGAGGCTCAGTGCGAAGGGCCAGGAAAGGGGTTTGAAGGCACCCATCTGAGAGCAGCCAGAAGAGAGCAACACAGGCAACAGTGGCAGGAGCTGTAGGGCCCCCTGGTGGGCCTTCAGTTATTCATTTGCAGCTTTCTTCTACTTCTGGATCTGAAGTCCCCAAGGGCCCATTAGCTGCCCCTGCACTGGTCTTGTCCTACCTGTTCCCAAACCTTTCACTGGTGTAAACTTGCATTGGAGGTTCTGACATCACAGGTGCATTGCTAGTTCCTTCTAGAAAGGGGCTTAAAGTGTTCAGGTCTTCTATTTTCCTTTGGATGGGTGGGGAAACTGAGGCAGAAGTAGGAACAGCTATCAACCTCTCCTTAAGTTCCAGCCTAGGAATAACTCAGGCCATTCAAAACCTTTGTCATCAAATACCAGGGGCCTGGGAGTTCCCACTGTGGCTCAGCGGGTTAAGAACCTAACTAGTATCCATGAGGATGCGGGTTCCATCCCTGGCCTTGCTCAGTGGGTTAAGGATCCAGCATTGCTGCGAGCTGGGGTGTAGGTTGCAGATGTGGCTCAGATCTCACGTTGCTGTGGCTGTGGCAGCTGCAGCTCTGATTTTACCCCTAGCCCAGGAACTTCCATATGCCCCAGTTGCGACCATAAAAAAAAAAAAAAAAAAACCTCCAGGGATCTGCACCTCTCAGCAATGAGGAAAGCTGGGAACGTAACCCCTCCTTCCTACTCTGGCTTCTTAAAAACCGAAGCTAGACTACCTATGTCTAATGCACACGTGGCCACTTATTTAGCCTATACCTGTGGAAAACTTAACCTTTCACTGGAGCAATCTCCTCTCTGAAAAATGAGCACAATAACTCGAAGTTACCTTCATGGGGATTCTTCATGGGGTTCAGATTAAATGAGCTCAGAGGTGTCAAGTGCTTTGGAACCGTGCAGAGCACTGAGAAAGCACTGGGTATTAGCTGTTATTATTACTCTCCCCTATTCCCAGTGACACAGACCTCTCAGGCTAGGGCCACTTTGAAGGATTCCTCCCAGCTTCCTCTCGGCCCTCCGTGGGATCACTCTGTTCACACACACCCCAGCCCAGGCTCCCCATCTCACCCCAACCTCGCATCTTCCACCAGGCTTCTCCACCCGCCACTCCGCTTTCCTCCGCCCTGCCCACCTTCTCGCCCCGCCCCTCAAAGTCCAATTCCCCGCCCACTCCGCTCCCCTCCTCCCCCTGGGGCCCCGCCCGCACCCGTGGCTTCCACCATGCCCTCGAGGATGACGACGATCTCGAAGTCGTCCCTCTCGAGGGCGCGGCGCGACGCCTCCCAGAAAGGGCTGGCGGCGTCGATCTCATGGCTGATGACGAGCGGCGAGACGAGGAAGAGGCGGTCGTCGCCCGTGTCGAAGCCCACGCTGAGGTCGGTCTGGTGCAGCGGGATGAACTCGCCCTCGAGCGTCTGGCGCGAGCGGATGAGCTTGGCGCGGATGGAGGCCTCGACGATGTGCGACGAGCGCAGGTCGCCCACGCGGAACATGAGGCAGAGGCGCCCGTCGCGCAGCGACACCACGGCGTTCGAGGAGAAGACGAGCGTGGCGGCGCGCTTGTTGGGCTGCGAGATCTTGACGAACATGCAGCCCACCATGAAGGCGTTCACCATGGAGCCCAGGATGGCCTGCAGCAGCAGCAGCACGATGCCCTCGGGGCATTGGTCGGTGATGACGCGGTGCCCGTAACCGATGGTGGTCTCCGTCTCGATGGAGAAGAGGAAGGCGGCCACGAAGCCGTTGAGGTTGTTGACGCAGGGCGTCCACGCCGTGTCCTCCAGGTGCTCCAGGTCGCCGCGGCCGTAGGCGATCAGCCACCAGATGGCGCCGAAGAAGAGCCAGGTGAGCGCGTAGGCCAGCACGAAGAAGAGCAGGCTTAGGCGCCACTGCAGGTCCACCAGCGTGGTGAACAGGTCGGTCAGGTAGCGGTACGTCTCGCGCACGTTGCCCTGCTGCACGTTGCAGCGGCCGTCCTTCTCCACGTAGCGCTGGCGGCCGCGGCGCCGCGGAGGCTCCTCGGGCCCCGGCGAGAAGGCGGCGTTCTCCTGCGCCATGGCCGTGACCGCGGCGGGGAGGTCACCCCCCGGGGGGCGGCAGCGGCGGCGCCGGGCCTGGAGGGGCTGAGAGGTGGACCCGGTTAGCCGACCGGCGGGAGAGGCCGAGACCCTCCGGGCCTGCGCCGGGGGTCGGGTGGCCTGCCACCTCAGCTTCCGCATCAGTAGGGTGGGAAGGGTATGCACAGCCAATCCTAGATGCCCCCGCCCCCGGTTCCCAGCATGGAGAGGATCACATGGGATCGTGTGTATGAGCTGAATCGCACTCTGCAAGACCCTTTCTTTTCAGGGCAACGGGGAGGAGAGTTCTTGGGCCCACTGCCTCTAACTGGGCTGTGCAGCGCCTGACCGGCACCCCTAGGCTGGAGGTCCAGGCAGGGAATATCCTGAAATCCTTAGACTGTGGGCTCCTTGGAGGCAGGTGATTAATCTTCCTCTCCTGGGCAGAGCCCTCTCTGCCCGAGGGCCGCCCCCCACCCCGCCCTGGCTAATGTCAGTGCAGCCCCCTAATCCCAGCTCTTGAGATTCAACCTGCCACCTAACCAGGCTCTTTTGAAGTTCATCCCAAGGCTGACATGGAAAGGCTTTCCCATTCCTCCCTCCCCCGGGCCTCACTTACTCTGCCTCCTCCCACATCTTCTTCCTCAACAAGCTTACCAAGGAGAAATGGAAGTGGTGGAAAGTACGCAGAAAATCTCCAGTGGGTAAGGGTTTAACCTTCCCACCCTGGGAAAAACCCACTGAGCAACCTGCCTGCAGACCAACCATGACCATGACGCCTGTAGTGTCAGCCCCTGGCTTCTTTCCACGGTGCAGACAGCCTGAAAATGGGCAAGAGGGCTAGAGGATATGAGATCAACACAGACAGCCAGGGTAAAGGAAACACCAAGTCCATCAGGGTCAGGCTTGTGGGCCCTCTGGTGTCCTATTCCTTCAGGAGCCACTGGGCAGGTAAGTGCAGCACAAAGCACCTGCATTTACGTCCCCCCTCCCTTCAGTTCTCCCCCCACAGCCTCCTACCTCCATCGACTATCCTCATTACAGCCCCTCTCCGTACACCCCGAATCTCACGTTTGAGGGAAGCCTACTTGATTTTGCTTTAAATTTTTCCACTTGAGGACCTCTCTGAGCTGCGATCGGCCCTGAGAGGGAGACGTAGAGCCCTTCCCTAGGCACCGAGAGGATATGGTTCCTACGAGGAAAGGTTAAGATTAAGGACTGAAGGTTTTTTTAGCCTTTCCTTCTTCCCGAGAATCATCCTCTTCCCCCACTCCAGGGAAACCTGGGCTGGCTAAGGTGGGTGGGGTGGTGGAGGGGAAGAGAGTGACATAAGGACCACAGATGGCCTGGATGTTTGACCATGTCCTGGGGAGAAACCGGCTGGATACGTTAAGTCCAAACCCAGCACTCCTGAATTTACGTTCTGGAGCAAAGTGCTCTGCAGCCGGAGCTTTGGAGGGGTGCGTGTGTGTGCGCGCGCGGGCATGTGTGCACGTGCGTGTGTGTGTGTGTGTGTGTGTGTGTGTTGGGGTAGAGGGCAGGAGGAGAAACCACAATGAGATGGCTTGAAGTTTAGGGGCACCTCCTACATTTATTTTCCAGGAGGAATCGGGGGATACAGGGACCAGAAGCCCCGATGCAATGGCAGATTGGGGTCTTCCCCTCCCGCAGCGGTGAGCTTCCCCTTCCCTCCCCGCAGCCCAGGAGTCATCTCTAAGCGTTGACTGGCTTAGAGATCACGGGTCATGCAGAACAGTACCTGGCCGCACTTATTCCAGCCTCAGCCCAGGTGGGCTTCCAGATGGTCTCTCGGGGTCTTAGGTAGTCTGACCCCTCCCCAATCTGCCTGCCTGACTCTCTGCCCAGGTGTAGGGAAGAAACCCCAGAGTCTGATGGCCGCCCCCCCCCCCCAGAACCCTCTCACTCTCCATTGCCCTGGGGAGCTAAGTGAGCCTGACTTTGATCGCGTCCCATCTCTTGTCTTCCAGAGCAGGGGTGGCATTTTTCTCAATGTGGGAGGAAAGGTATGAAGTTCTTGCCTCTAACCTGGGCGCACTCAGATTTCTACACCTTCCCTCCAAAGATTCCTGTCCCTCCAGCCTATTCCTCCTCCTTTCGTGTGCATGCTGCAACCCCTTTCTAGAAGACCCCGGTGCCTCATTCCCCTGGGTCTCCCTTTCTCCCACTCGAGAGTGCCGGCCAGCAGGGGGCTTATTTTGGGGAAGGGGATCTGGTGAAAACACCCTCAGGAGTCAGCTCTTCCCAAACCCCCACTTGCCTTGAGAAAAGGGGCCCAAACCCAAGTCCCCCGCAACTCAACTCACAGCGTGTGGAGAGGAGAGCAGCCAGCAGCAGAGACCCCTGGGGGGGGAGCGTCCATGCCCCTGACACTGCCCCCCCCACCCCAGCCCCTTTGGAGAGTGGGAGCCGCGGGCACCGCTGTTTCTCCTAAATGTAGCGGCAGCTCTGACTAGGACTTGCTATCTGTGTCATCCCCACTTCCCAGGCTCCCCTGCTCCTCTCCTGTTTCCACAGCAACCAGTCTGGCGACAGCTCTAGAGCATCCCCCTCCCCTCCCCAGTCCTGGGTACCACTAGAAGCTGATCCACACGCCATAGCTATTTTTAGCCAAAGTCCCTCCTTCTGGACAACTCAGAGCTCGCCTCCTCACCCCCTCAGGAAAAAAAAAAAGAAATAAAGAAAAGCTGGCATGCTGGCTCTTTCCTAAGAAGCTCCTTGCTCTGGGAAAATACGGGTCCTGATGTGTTTGGGAATAAGGCATTTGGTGTCCTGGGGATTCACCTCCAGGTGGACCTCTGGGCGGACGTGCTGCTCACAGTCTCCAGAAGGAGGTAGCTAGAGGGAAAAGAGACCTAACCCAAGAAGAGAGGCAGGGTCAGGGCTTCTAATCTGTGTCATGGATTTGCAGTGGCCCACAGGAGACACTCCACTTCCCTCAGTCACAGTCCCTCTGCTCCATTTTTCACAGGATGCGGACATGTGCAAATAGCCTCTTTCCGCCCACTTCACAGGGCGTGGAGATCAAATGAGGCAATATAAATAGACAGGCTTTGAAGTGTAGTTTGTTAATGGTGAAAGGTCTAGAAACACTCTAAATGTCCAACAGAGAGAAAAGGGCAAGCTAGGCCCCACTAATTCTTCGTTTAACAAACTTTTGTGGAGTTCCCGTCATGGCTCAGCTGAAACAAATCGGACGAGCATCCATGAGGACGCAGGTTCGGTCCGTGGCCTCGCTCAGTGGGTTAAGGATCCGACGTTGCCGTGAACTGTGGTGTAGGTCGCAGACGCGGCTCGGATCTGGTGTTGCTGTGGCGGCCACAGCTCCGATGCGACTCCTAGCCTGGGACGCTTCATATGCTGCGGGCGCGGCCCTAGAAAAGGCAAAAAGACAAAAAAACAGAAACTTTTGTGGAACCCAAATGCCAGGCAATGTGCTAAGTGGGGATGGTTACAAAAATGAAGAAGTCCCCGCCCATCGCGAGCTCATGGTTCAGCAGAGGAGAAAGACACACGAACACAGAGTACTAACGCTGCGGCTGAGGGTGCACTGAGCATCAGCTCTGAGCTGGACCCGCCCCTCATTCAACAACCTTGACAGCTACCCTGTGAGATCGGTATGCTCTTCTCTGTAGACGAGAGAACTAAAAATGAGAGAGGCCAGGTGACGTACCGAATGTCACAGAGTTGGATGTTGGCAGAGATAGTAGTCACACTCACACAGCTGTGTCACACACCCCCGTGCTCTTCTCAGAAAGTCACACTGCCTCAGCAATGCAATCTGTGGCAAAGCCATTTAATTGGCTGCTACATTCATGTATGTAAATGTGCACACAGGGACACTGTGACGTAAACACCAGAACATAGGAAGTTCCTATTGTGGCTCAGTGGTAACGAATCTGACTACTTGTTCGTGAGGTTGCGGGTTCCATCCCTGGCCTTGCTTAGTGGGTTAAGGATCCGGCGTTGCTGTGGGCTGTGGTGTAGGTTGCAGATGCAACTCGGATCTGGCGTTGCTGTGGCTGTGGCGTAGGCCAGCAGCTGTGGCTCTGATGCGACCCCTAGCCTGGGAACCTCCATATGCTGTGGGTGCGGCCCTAAAAAAAAAAAAAAGGCAAAAGAAAAAGTTAAAAAAAAAACCCAGAACATAAAAGTATTCTTACACATTGATTATAACTGTGTAGAAATAGCTGTAGGATGATTATAACTGTGTAGAAATAGCTGTAGGAGCTGATAAAACTCTTTTAAATTGGAGACATGGAAATACTTCAGTGTTCACGCAGAGTGGTGGACAAATGCCACGTGTTGTAATTATCAGTATTATTATACCCAAGGTCCTGCTCGATTCTTCTCCAAATGCCTTAAAATTGGAACAGGAAGATAGGAGCTCGAGGAGCAGGAAGAGGGAGAAATGGATACCGGCGGGTTAGAAGTTCCTGGAATGACCCAGCAAGGCGGCAAAGGTGATACCGAGCAATGCAATCTCAGGAGGCAGGAACCTGGGTTCAGATCCCCACTCTGTCCACTATTAGCTGGGTGCTTTAAGCAAGTTCCTTAACTTCTCTGAGCAGTTTCTTCACCTAAGAACTGAGAACAACTGTATTATCCATCTCTCGGGGGGTTGTCATGACGAGTACATGAGGCAATGGTCGGCGCATTGTTAAATACTTGGTAGATGCTAGTTATGATTCCCCCCCTACCGGACCCCATCTCAGGCATCTCCCGAAAGCCACAGCCGCCCTGTGCCTCCTTCCTCTCTTCTGGCACCACCCCATGAGACCTGCAGGGGGCACTCCTGGTACACTGCCCTCCTCTCCCCAGCCCCTCTCGCCTGTGTTTCTTGTTCCAGGTGGAAATACCGAGTTTTCAGCCTGCGATTGGCATCAGGAGGGCTGTTAAAGCCCAGTCAACATCTCTGTCTCCTGGGCCTGGCCCTGTCACCTGAGCCTTGGGACTGCTAGTCTGCCCTTCTCTGTCCTGCCAAGCGGCCACTCACGTTGGTTCCACTGTGCCAGGAGCTCAGAGGGAAGAAACCGAACTCCTGGGCAAGAACGCATTTGCATAGAACTGTCCCCATTTCCTGAAGGGGGAGATCACAGGGCTGGCAGGACCCGCAGAAGAAGCATCAGCCAGTCCCCTGCCTCGGTCCAGGCCGCCTTAAGTGTAGCCTCGCTGAAGGAAGGAGATCACTACCCACTCGACTGCTTTATAGATTCTGCAGGTCCTGGACTTTAATCTGGTATCTAACCTCAATTCCTTGTTTATCATTGAACTTGAACAGAGCGAGGGGAAAAAAAAGGTTGTCTTAGGTACCAGGAAGTAGAAAAAAAGGCAAGATTCCAGCTTTCAGGTATTATGAGATAAAGAAAGCAACTTTACAAGGAATCAATAAAATATGTCAGTACTGTTGTGATGATGGGAGACTGGTTCGGAACTGGAAAATTTTGGGATTTTTTTTCTTTTTGTCTTTTTAGGGCCACACCTACGGCATATGGAAGGTCCCAGGCTAGGGGTCAAACCAGAGCTGCAGCTGCAGGTCTTCATCAGAGCCAGAGCAATGCAGGTTCTTTGTAGTGTTTGTGTCCTACACCACAGCTCACCGCGATGCCGGGTCCTTAACTCACTGAGCAAGGCCAGGATCGAACTGGTGTCCTCATGGGTACTAGTCGGGTTTGTTACCACTGAGACACAACAGGAAGTCCTGGAACTGGAGAATGAGCAGGTGGGGCACAGCTGGGGCCACATTGCTGGTGTATAAAGAACTTTGCTGCAGAATAGAAAAAAGGAACCCTCTCTGGGTAGCTGCATTCCTTATGGCATGTGGCAAGTGGTATTTCAGGGTCAAAATAAATAAATAAAAAGGGGAAATCCAGGAGTTCCCATTGTGGCACAATGGAAACAAATCTGACTAGTATCCATGAGGATGCAGGTTCAATCCCTGACCTTGCTCAGTGGGTCTGGGATTTGGCCTTGCTGTGAGCTGTGGTATAGGTTGCAGACGCGGCTGGATCCCGGGTTGCTGTGGCTGTGGTGTAGGCCAGCAGCTGCAGCTCCAGTTAGACCCCTAGCCTGGGAGCTTCCATATGCCAAGGGTTCGGCCCTAAAAAGCAAAAAAAAAAAAAGGTGAAATCCCTCCAGTTAGACACTCCTCTGAGCCACAATGCAAGGACTAGCAAAATGAATGCAGTTCAGTCCTCAGTTTCTGCAAGTGGCTTTTGTGCAGTCCACAAACTGTACAACTGTATGTGGCAGCCCTGAGATCAACCAATCTGAAAAGGTTTCCTGGAGCAGTATTATGAGACTTCTTGGCTATGAGGTTGGAGGTGGGTGAGGAAGCATGTGGAGAACACAGAGGATGGTTCAGGATGTGAGTTCAGTGGAGCAGGGAGGCCAATTGGGTAGATTTTAACAATTTCTATATTCTGAATTCTAAATTCAAGGGAGATGGGGACCTAGAAAACTCAGAGCAAAGGAAGCATAGGTTTGCAGGTGTGAAGGTGGCTAGGGATTAGAGTGAAACGGGGAGAAGGCGAGCAAGGTCCAGGACAGATGGAGTCCCACTGGGCTCCTGGGGCCGAGGGCCCCGCCGGCCTCCCGACTGTGTTCAGCAGAGCAAGAGGATCAGTGCCTTCTCACACACCTGTCCAGCTTGCTTTATAGGATTGGGTGGAAGTGGACCAGGATTTAAAAGTCGCGGCATCTATAAATTACGGCATTTGGAGTGGATAAGCAATTGGGTCCTGCTGTATAGCACAGGGAACGATATCCAGACACTTATGATGCAACACAATGGAGGATAATGTGAGAAAAAGCATGTATATATATGTATAACTGGGTCACTTTGCTGTACAGCAGAAATTGACAACATTTCTGTTTTCAATCAGAAATCAACTGTAATTAAAAAATCAACTATAAACTATAAAATCAACTATAATAAAATTAAAAAAAAAAGTCATGGCATTTAGACATAGTCCAGAATGAGTCCTCACTTTACAATGTAAGGGCCGTGTCCCAAGCACTTTACAGGAAAGGGATGGGTCCCAGGAGCACAGACAGGACTGAGCCCCAGTCCTCCCAGCTCCTGGTCCCTAGTGGATTCTCTCTTCCCTGTTGCCTTCCTCTTACCACCAGGTATTGGGTGTTAAGGGACTTTCTAGCCATTGGACCCAATTAGAAAGGTACTAGAGGAACCACCTAGTTAAAAGAAATTCTGGAAACAACCCTTTGGTAATGTGATTAAGCATCTCCTAACTCGTGTCTTATAAACGTGCGTTTGTGTATGTTGCGTTTACCGAAAGGAGGTGGTGAGTCTAAACAAAGATCCATCAGTGACTGAGGGGATGTGGCTCAGTCCCTCCCTCGGATTTCTCCTCTGTGGTTTGAATTATCCAACTACTAGTTGCCCTACTGCTAATGGAAAACTGTTCAGCCTTGCGGGGCCAGAACACTAAAATACCCCTGGGGATCCTATGGAGAGCATGGTCGGTGACGCTGCCATTTGCAGCCTGTACCTGTGACTCTGAAGTGCTGCCTGTTCTGAGCCTCCCTCGTGCCTCCTGACCCCAAGTTCCCTTCACCCCTCTGTCCGCACTGGCTTTTCCCGGCAGAAGCCCCGGCTGCCCCGCTCGTGGATGCTTCTTCCCAAACAGGTTCCTCACCCCAACTCTTCTTGACGCCCCGAGGGTGCCCCTGCCCCCTTACGAACAAGGTAGGAGAACAGATGAGGCCAAGGTGAGTCGCAAAGGAGTCACTGAGAATAACGAAGGCCAGACTTGCTAAAGTGAGGAAGGAGAGGGAGGTCCTCAAAGAAACAGGGGTCACCTACCTGCCATTTTGTGTGGCAGACACTGGACATCAACACCCTGGCAAATTTTTCATACAGTGATGTGTGTGCTCTTATTGACAATTAAGATTAGGTTTCGCCCATGCAAATTCACGCTAGTATTATCTTGAGACAAGCTTTAGGGCCCAGCGCACATGGATTCATATTCCAGATCTAACACCTAGCTGTGTGAACATAGGTGAGCTACTGCATGTCTCTGAACCTCAGTTTCCCCATCTCAAGTAATATGTTTATCTTGCATAGTAAACACAAATCTGAATTTATTATGCTATTTATTTTCTCTCTCTCTCTCTTTTTTTTTTTTGTCTTTCTGCCTTATTTGGGCCGCACCCGCGGCATATGGAGGTTCCCAGGGTAGGGGTCTAACAGGAGCTGTAGCCGCCGGCCTTCGCCACAGCCACAGCAACGCGGGATCCGAGCCACGTCTGCAACCTACACCACAGCTCACGGCAACGCCGGATCCTTAATCGACTGAGCAAGGCCAGGGATCAAACCCGCAACCTCATGGTTCTTTGTCGGATTCGTTAACCACTGAGCCACAATGGGAACTCCTTCTTTTTTTTCTTTTTAGGGCCATACCTGTGGCATATGGAGGTTCCCAGGCTAGGGGTCGAAGCAGATCTGTAGCTGCCAGCCTACACCACAGCCACAGCAATGCAGGATCCGAGCCGGGTCTGCGACCTACACCACAGCTCACGGCAACGCTGGATCCTTAACCCACTGATTGAGTCCTGGGATCAAACCTACGTCCTCATGGATGCTAGTCAGGTTTATTAACCACTGAGCCAGGATGGGAACTCCTCCTATGCTCTTTATTGTTGATTCCCTATTGAGCTCCTAGTGACTGTTCAGGAACTTCTCTTTTGCAAAAAGACCTAAAAATTAAAAACTGATGTTTGATATATACAAAGGAATGTATATGATGGATATCTGTATAGACATCACAAAACATAATTTAAGAATAAGACCTCTATTTAATTCACTCTTTTAAAATTAGAAAATTACAGAGTTTCCGTTGTGGCTCAGAAGGGTTAAGAACCTGACAAGTATCCACGAGAATGTGGGTTCAATCCCTGGACTTGTTCAGTGGGTTAAGGATCCGGTGTTGCTACAGCCATGGCTTAGGCCAGCAAATACAGCTCTGGTTCCACCCCCAGCCCGGGAATTTCCATGTGTCGTGGGTACAGCCATAAAAAGAGAAACTTAAATTAAATTAAATTAGAAAATTACAGTGTCATTCAAGCTATCTGTGTACTTTCCCCCAATCTCTGCACACCTGCTGTTCTAGACCTTCTAAACACTAATCGCCCAGTCCTGCCACTGCTCCGAGTTTTATATGTGACTTTTCTGCTCTACATAAAAGTGAAGATCCTTTGGCACGAACCTCTCCAGACACTTCTCCTTCACCACAAGATGTCTCTTTATGCTCCTGCCTTTTTTTTTTTTTTTTGTCTTTTTGCCTTTTCTAGGGTCACACCCTCAGCATATGGAGGTTCCCAGGCTAGTGGTCTAATCGGAGTTGTAGCCGACGGCCTACACCACAGCCACAGCAACGCGGGATCTGAGCCGCATCTGCGACCTACACCACAGTTCACAGCAATGTCGGATCCTTAACCCACTGAGCGAGGCCAGGTATCGAACCTGAAACCTCATGGTTCCTAGTCGGATTCGTTAACCACTGAGCCACAACGGGAACTCCCATCTCCTGCCTTTTGATTCTTTCTTCCCTCCTCACTCAGAAAAATACCCCAAGTGTTGAGCTTAGGCATTTGGACTGTGACCTGTAAGCAAGGGCCAGCCATTTGGGATTTTGATCCAAGGGCACAGGGACTCCGTATTCACAGAGGAATACAGGTTGCCTCTTCCTTTGAGACTGGAGAGAAGGGTGAAGGGTGGGTCAAGGTCCTGGGCTGCTAGTGATCTTCCCGAAACTGGTAGTGGCCGTGAAATGAATAAGCACATCCTAGAGAGACAGAATAAAGGGAGACTTGATAGAACTTAGTGGCTTAGTTGACCTGTCAGTGAATGGAGCATAGGGTCAGGGTGAAGACGAAGGTGAAGATCTAGTTTTTTAATGTGATCGAGTGGGAGAAACAGAAATAAGGAAGAAAATCATGAGAACTCCCAGCCTTGGGGAGGAAGACAAGTTCAGTTTGGGGCCTGACCAGTTGCGGCAAGCAACTGGAACGTGGAGGTAATGCTCTAAAGAGAGCCTAAGGGTGAAGAGAGAGGTTAGGGTCTAATTCAAGGACAAGAGTCGGGGCCATGTAAGTGATGAAGTCTCCAGGGGCGGGGCACTGAAAGAGAACATAAGACTGAAACTCGGGAATTGGAGGGGGAAGCAGCTGTAGCTTGGGGTGTGTAGGGGTAGTGGAAGAAGATGAGGCGAGAATGACACCAGGTCCAGGTCCAAAGAGGCCTTCTCTCCCACGGGGAGGAGTTGGAACTTTGCTTATAGACAGTGGGCAGTCACTGAAAGTTTAAATCGGGAACAGACAGATTTGTGTTTCAGAAAGACTGGGGTTTCTTCTTACAGGAAGGATTTCATGAGCTGAAAGATTAAATTAAGAGTTAGTGGAGAAAGACCAGGGGTAGACATTAGAAAGATGCTGAGGTGATCCTAGTGAGAGGCGATGGGGTTCTGGACCCCTGGCATGTTGATGAGATAGAGAGGAAGGGAGCAGAACTTAGGTGGTTTAGAAAATAGATGCACTGGGATTCCCGTTGTGGCTCAGCGGAAACAAATCTGACTGGTATCTACAAGGATGCAGGTTCCATCCCTGGCCTCGCTCAGTGGGTTAAGGATCTGGCGTTGCCGTGAGCGGTCGTGTAGGTTGCAGACGTGATTTGGATCCCACGTTGCTGTGGCTGTGGCGTAGGCTGGCAGCTACAGCTCCTGTTAGACCCCTAGCCTGGGAACTTCCATATGCCGCGCTGGTGTTGTGGCTGTGGCGTAGGCCCGCGGCTACAGCTCTGATTAGACCCCTAGCCTGGCAACCTCCATATGCCACGGGTGCGGCCCTAAAAAGACAAAATAATAATAATAATAAAGGAGGAAGCCTTGATTAGCTAAGGGGGATGAATGAGGTGAGGAAGGATGAAGGCTCTAGGATTGCTGCCATGTTTCCCCTTGAGTCAAACCGTTTTGCTCACCTTCAGATTAATCTTCCTAACATTCTGCTACGGCTTTGTCTTTGCCTCTGCTCAAGAAAGCTTCAATTGTTCTCCATGGCCTTTAGAGCTGACCATGAAAGGGCAGGGCTCTACATTTACTCCCCAACCACAAACGCTGGGCCTGTGGTGCTTACCTTTAGCCTGTGCCCTCCCCAACGGGGGCTGTTGGAAATGGACGTTTACTCCTCATATGCTGTTTAGAGTCTGAACTAAACTAAGATTTCAAGTTTCTTTCCCCCCCTTTTTTTTGGCCAACATGTATATCAACTCAATATGATAACGCTGGTTACTAATTAGTAGTTAAATATCTATGATGAACAAAAATGGGAAAATAATGGCGTTCCCATTGTGGCTCAGTGGGTTAAGAACCTGACGTTGTCTCTGTGAGGATGTCAGTTTGATCCCTGGCCTGGCTCAGTGGGTTAAGTTTCCGGCTTTGCCGCAAGCCGTTGGGTAGGTTGTAGATGCAGCTGGGATCTGATGTTGCTACGGCTGTGGTGTAGGCCGCAGCTGCTGCTCCAATTCAACCCCTGGCCTAGGAACTTCCATATGCTGCAGGTGCAGTCATAAAAAAGAAAAAAAAATGGGGAATGTTCCTTGATATATGCTAAGATTGATTGTGGATAACCTCTCAAAACGTGGAGTCAGATAATGAAAGACATCTTTCGTGATGAAAAGGTTAAGAACCACTACCCCCTATTCTACTCCAATAGACCCCTCTGTTGTTGCTTCACAACCTCCCAGAACTTGGTGACTGCAGTTCCCTCTGCCTTAAATGCCCTCCCAGCATCTCCCGGTACCTGAATACTCTGCATTCTGTAGGGGCCTTATCAGACTTCATGTCTGTTCTCCCACATCTGCCAGGATCCCCTAAATGGAGCGATCTTTTCCTTTCTGCAGCCACCAGCACTTTCTGGGCTGTAGGGCTGCTTGCTGTGCCCTCTCAAGATCAAGCCACTGCAGGTGGGGGCGAAGTTCCGCGCATTTTCATCCACGACCGCGCCCAGTGCTTAGAAAATTCATGAATATGGTGCTGAAGGCTATAACCCCGTGGTTCCCCCGGAGCCTGCCCCTTTGGCGCTGCCAGAAGGGCCACTGGGCCAGCCCTGAATTCATTTCCACATCATTAACTCGACCCCAGGCCCGCCCCTGCCGGTTCCCGCTCTCGTTCCCCATCCCTGACATGACCGCTTCCTTTTTCTTCCTTTTCTTTTCCCCCTGTCATCTTGCCAGCTCGGCTTCTATCGCTTTCACCTATCGTCTCTCCATCTCTTTTCTCCCTGAGTCTGTCTGGGTCTCTGTCTTTGGGTGTTGCTTTCTGCCCTGCTTCCCCAGCTGTCTGGGCTCCACTTCGTTGTCCCTACGCCCCGCCCGCTGCCCAAGCCCCTCCAATCCCAGCAGCTCAGGCCTGGCGCTCCACGTTCCCATTGGCGTCCGCCCGGCCCCCCTCCAAGTCCCTCCATTCACGCAAAGTTTGGCTCTGCGCTGCGGAGGGAGGGGGCGGCCCGGCCCGGCCCAGCTCTGCCCCCGGCCGGCCCGACCCCGGCCCCGGCCCCCGGACCAGCCCTTATCTGATCCCAGCTCCGGGTTTAAGAGTCCCGGCCCTGCCCGTCGCACAGCTCCGTTCCTCACGCCTGCCCGCCTCGTCTGTCCGTCTGTCCCGCTGCCCAACCGAGGGGCCACTCCAACCCAGGTCCAAGGTAAGACCCCGGCTCTGATGAAGGAGCACTGCTGCCCCGGCCGGAGACCTGTCACCTCACTTTCCAGAGATACCGGGGTTCCCAGCCCCTCAGCCCCTACCCTGGCTGGCCTCAGTGGTGCAGTCCTATTCCCCAGCCTCCGGCCATCCATCAGCGGCCCCAAACGGACCCTTCTGGGACGTGCTCCCCAAGAAGGGAACTTTACCCAAGCTGGTCACCTCAGCACTTTAGGCTAAGAAAGGGGCTTTCCTAGTGCCCCTGCCGACGGCGCAGACCTGCAGTTGCGTCACAGCCCTCTGACTAGTACAGTGACCACCACATATAACCATGCACCCCCACAGGCACTCCGGGCAGAGCTCCCTGCGCCCAGGATCATCAGGTTACTCCCACTCCCATGCCCAGCCCCTTCCCCCTCCCCCACAGTGACACTCATGCAGTGACACCCACTGATCACTCCTTCACACATGGGAGGAAAACACCTACAGCTCAGATGAGGGAGTTGCAGCAGCCTGGTGTGACGGGGACCCTGCCCGTCCGTTTCTTCCCTCCATTCTGTCTTGCCTCCCACTTCAAGGCACGCCTCCCCATTAGTACCCACAACCCCCCCAACACACACACACACACACACACACACACACACACACACACACACACACCTGTTTCACACTGAGATCCCCAAGAGGTGGACAGCAGGGTCACCTCTGTTAGAAGAAGACAGGGAGATTGGCTTCCATAATATCCACCCTCCAGAAGAGCTGCCCCCTCCCCACCCCCTCCCTTCTCCCCACCAGGAAGTGGCCAAGGGCACCTGTGTTAGGAAAGAGTTGAAGGCTGGAACTTCCTGATTTGAGGGAAGAGAGCTGAGCCCCGGGATGGATAGAAGGAACAAACCGGGGAAAAGTGGGAGTAGGGCCTCTGGTATCTTGAGATCTCATTCTTGTTAACGAAGTGCCGCAGGCAGAGTGAGGCAGATGGGGAAGCCAGTACAAATTTGGACCCCAAAGGGGACCTAGACTTAACACCGGATCCAGTTGCTTATGGATACAATTTCTGGTTAAAGATTTTGGACCCGTCTGCCTTGGCTGTGGTGCTTGAATTCCAACCCCCACCCCCACCCCCCACCCCAGGATTGCTTTAGGTATTTCTGGGTGGGAGAGAGATGATGATGATGGCAGATCTGGTCCCTTCTCTGAGTGACAATCATTTAGGCGTGAGGAGGGCCTGGAGTGAGGATCAAAAAGGCAGCCTGAGGAGGGACCTGCAGGCACCACTGAATTCCATTTAGTTTCCTCTCGAAACCCTCTCCCGAATCTCTAAGGATTTCTGTTCTGTTGCACGTTCCTGGCATGACAATGGGCATCATCCAGTGCTAATTTCTCGTGGTATCGGCTGGGTACAGGGGGGACCGAGTACGGAAGGAACCAGGTGTCCTGGCTTAGAGCTGGTTCGTCGGGGAGGAGGAAACGAGGGGGGAGGGGGAGGGAAGGCATGACGCCAGGGAGAGGGGCCAGGGCCGGTCCGCGGAGGCAAGAGGCATGGCCCAGGCAGTGCCAACTCCTTTTCCCCGCCCTCCCGTCCTTTGGTGGTGGTGGCGAGGGAGGGAGAGAGGGGGTGTTGGGGGTGATCTGGGCCAGTCCAGCCTCCCAAAGCCCTTGCCAACCTGGGTCCTGAAAGGAGCTGCTGTTTTCTGAGCCATCCCCCCCCCGCCCCCCACCCGGAGCTGAGCAGCCAACTTGTCTCAGTGGATATCAAATGGCAATGACTCCACTGAGTGGAGGGGGGCGGGGGGGGGCAGGGTTATGGTGCCATTCCTTCTGTGCTTCTAATGCAGAATCCCAGTGCTGCCCCCTACCCCGAGGGGAAAAAACCTGCCTCCCCAGCATCGGCCCCACATCCGTCTATGGACACCCATGCCCACTGGCATCCCCCACCGCCTTCTCATGCCCCCGCTGGACAGCACCGCATCCCTGCACTTGCCCCTTTGCTGCTTTGTAGCTCCAGCTTGGTTGGTTTGGGCAAGAAGGGGAGGGCCTGGCACCTCCTCCCTGAGACCTCCCTAGGGACCAGGGAAACTGGGACACTGGGGTCTGGGTGGGCTTAGATGAAGTCCTCTGGGGTCAAGGTGAGATTGGTGGGGAGTTCCTGTCATGGCTCAGCGGTAATGAACCCGACTAGTAACCATGAGGATGTGGGTTTGATCTCTGGCCTCGCTCAATGGGATAAGGATCCAGCGTTGCTATGAGCTGTGGTGTAGGTCACAAACACAGCTCGGATCCTGTGTTGCTGTGGCTATAGTGTAGGCCGTCAGCTGTAGCTCTGATTGGACCCCTAGCCTGGGAACCTCCATATGCAGTGGGTGCGGCCCTACAAAGACAAAAAAAGAAAAAAGGAAAAAGAAAAAAGAAAAGGTGGGATTGGTGGAATAAGGGTTTTAGGGATGGGGGAGCTGGTGAGTCATATACAAAAACCCACTTCTCCAAAGGAGAAAAGCTTCCTGTACCTTTTAGCAAAATGCTTGGTTTCTGCACACAAGATGGAAGATAGGTTGAATTCTCTGGCGTCGGTGGGAAGGGAAAGAGACATTGGGCAACTGAGCCCCTCAACTTTCCTGCCAAGGGTTATTTAGGACGGAAGGAAAAAACCCTCCACTCTCCCTCCCCCGCCCCCGGCCTAGATTCTTCTCTTGCCTGACTGGTCAGTGCTAGGGAGGATGGGGCGGGGAGGCCCTGGAAGGCACAGAGAGAAAGGACAGTTCAAGGCACCGCTGAGATGAAACTGATTCGGAAGCCAAGTGTCTTAGCACCCCAGGAAGGGTGGTCGGCAGGGGCGGCTCCTGGCAATCAGAGCTTTCAGCGTTTACCCGCATCGCCCTTTCTCTCCCACAGGCTGACTTCCGTGCTTTTCTCCCTTCATCCAATTTGCCATCCCGGCTGTCACCACGCTCACGGGCACGGTGCAGCTGAGTGCCCCTCTTCATCCCCTTCCCCCGTCAGATGCTCAAAAGGGCACAGAGAAGGGGACTGTGGGAAGACCGGTCCCGTGGGTGCCGGCCAGCTGGGAGCCGGATTTAAGGTGGTGGGAGAAAGGCGGGCCGCGTCTGGAATGCTGGAGAGGCGTAAGGACTGGACTGTGCGGCCTGGGGAGAGAGGCTGGAGAAGCAGGGCCTTGAGAGGACCAACAAGCACCCCGGGCCTGGAAAAAGGCGGAGCACGGAAGGAGCGGGTAGGGCCATTCTGCTCCCCTTCCAGCGGCAGTAGACGCAGTAGACGCGCGGACCCGGGGAAGGGGCAGGGCTGCCGCTGGAAGGACTTAGGCTGGATTTCCGGAAGCGTGTCGCGTATGAGGAAAGACCTCTGAACCCAAAGAGGGAGGCCACCTTCTGGACCCAAACAAAAACAAAACCCCCAAACCACAAAAGCCCATCATTAAGGCTTCTAAGGGGAGTTGCGAAGTTCAGAGAAGGACAGGGATTCTTGAAACGGTGGCCAAGAGGCCTCCTCTGGAGGGAAGGTTCGACCGCGTGTGCCGTCCCAGGCCCCTCTCTGCGGCCGCAGCGGGAGAGGGGCAACAGTTAGGCGCGGAGCCTTGGAGTCAGACTTCCTGGGCTGAAAATCCTGGAAGTAGCTACACATGTCTGCTCATGCTTGTAATGGGGCTAAACTGTAGTTACGGTTTAAAAGAGTCCGTATTTGGAGTTCCCATCATGACTTATCGGGTTACGAAACTGACTAGGAACCATGAGGTTGTGGGTTCGATCCCTGGCCTCGCTCAGTGGGTTAAGGACCTGGCGTTGCCGTGAGCTGTGGTGTAGGTCGCAGATACAGCTCAGATCCTGTGTTGCTATGGCTGTGGCGTAGGCTGGCGGCTGCAGCTCTGATTCAATCCCTAGCCTGAGAACCTCCATGTGCCCAGCATCCTCCTTAGTGATCTTCTTGCCCCGCCCTTCTTCCCCCTCGATTCCCTCCCTTCACTCCACGTGGAATTATCACTGCGACTGTCATCATGAAGCATCAGTTTGATCTTATGCCCCTTTCCTATCCAGACATCTCCGGTGGTTTTCACATGAAAACTCCCAATCATTCTTCAAGATACTTTATATCAGCCTTTCCCCCATCCCCTCAGCCCCCCATCTTTCGGGACCCCCATCTGGTCTGCCCTTTTCTGGGGGGAACACACCCCACAGTGATCCCCGAGCCACACGCCTCTGCCCTGGGCCCTCGTACGGGCCCACCCCTCCCGCAAATCTCCATCCTCTCTGCCTGCTCTGTCATCTTGTACCCCTCTTCTGCAGCATCCTGCCTGTCCTTGTCCTTTGCATCCATGACTTTGCACAGGATGGCCATGAAGCAGTATGTTGGAAGGGATGGTCTGTCTCCCTTATTGGGGGGGGGCCTCCTCTAGGGTGGGGCTAGTGCCTCTGCAGGCTGCAGACCCCCTTAAGCAAAAGGCGTCTTTCCTCTTTGGACCCCTCCGTTCGCAGGGCACAGAGTGCCTCTGACCAGCTTGACTCTGGGTAGGAGACCTTTCTGGTCGCTAATTCTGGGGGAGGGCCCTGACTTGAGAGGCTTAGGCGTGTCCTAGACAATGGTGTAGGCCACACCCTATTATCCAACTCTCCAGGGAACCCCCAGAGAAACTCCTCTGCCACCGACCTCCCCGCCCTCTGGAGACAGTTTCACCCTAAGATTATAAGCAGCAGATGAAGCACTGCTGACCCCGACACAAAAGCCCACGTGGCTGTGCCTAGACCCCGTCTCTCCTGAACAGAGGACGGGTTTGTCCAGAGGGGTTCTGGGGTGGGAGAGGGGTAGAGGTCAGAGTTCAGCCTGGGACAGCCCCGTTGTCTTAAGCAAACCTCTGGGGGGCGGGAAAAGGGGGGCTGCATGCCGGGATAGCTCTCAAGTGGTGTGCAAGCCTGACCTCTTAGCATCATGCCCTCCCTGGGACCGTCCCCTCAGCTCCACCCCTGACGCTGCTCCCAACCTCAAGACCTGGGCACACACCTTCTCTCTCCCTGGTTGACTCCCTGATGAAAAAGACAGGGGCAACTGGCGAGGGGAATGGGAGAGGATGTCTGAGCATAGGGCAGTGATTCTCAAACTTATTGATCTCCAGACCCCTCACATCTTTTTTTTTTTTTATTATTTATTGATTGATTTATTTACTTTTAGGGCTGCACCCACAGCATATGGAAGATCCTGGCTAGGGGTCTAATTGGAGCTGTAGCTGCCGGCTTGCACCACAACCACAGCAATGCCAGATCCAAGCCACGTCTGTGACCTACACTGCAGCTCACAGCAACACTGGATCAGTGACCCACTAAGCGAGGCCAGGGATCGAACCCGAGTCCTCATGGATCCTAGTCGGGTTCGTTACCACTGAGCCACAACTCCAGGACCCCTCACATCTTAAAAATGATTGAAGACTCCAAAGAGCTTCCGTAATGTGGGTTATATCTATTGATAGGTTAGTAATGAGAAGAAACAAAATTGGTAAAATCAATTCATTTAAAAATTAAAAAAAAACCATTTTGCATGTCAACTTCAATGACATATTTTTAATGAAAAATAGCTATACTTCAAAACAGACGGAAGAGTAATAAGTGGCATTGTCTCACATTTTCACAAATGTTTTTAATATCTGGCTTAATAGAAGACAGTGGTATTGCATATCTGCTTCTGTATTTAATATGTTGCAATATCATATTGCAATGTAGCTTCTGGAAAACTCTACTGAACACTCATGAGAGAATCAAAGAGAAAAAAAGCAAATAACATACTAGCATTATTATGAAGATAGTTTTGAACTCATGGAGCCTCTGGAAGGGTCTCAGGAGCGCCCAGGGTCCCTGGACCACACTTTAAGAATTACTAGTCTTGAGGAACCTCAGAAAACAGTTTCAAAAAGCCCTTGGTGATCTGAATATTCTGGTTAACCTCCTTCAGCTGCCCATGGTCTTGTGAGTGTGTTCACCAGGGAGACAGCATGGGATGGCGATTAATCATGTGGGTTCTGGAGACAGACCATCTACTGAGCTTGAATCTCAGTCCTATCACTGACTTGCTGTGCGGCCTTGGACAAGTTGGTAACATCTCTGTGCTTCAGTTGTCTCATCTATAATATGGAGCTTTCAAAGGGTCCCTACTTTTTAGAATTGCTGAGAACTGGACAATGTAATACTCGAAAAGGCCCTAGCAGAGCGCTAAACCCACCACTCATGGGCCCAGAAGGCAGGGCAATGCAGCAGTGACCCCTTCCTCCCTGCAGAAGGGGGCTTCCTGAACCAGAGAGGAAAAGTGACTTGTGCAAGGTCCCGGGAAAAGTTAACAGGGTTGTGGGGCCCTGAACCCAGGAGTTCTAACTCTTAGCCCTACCTTCTCCCCACCTGACTTCCAGTGTGTGTGTGGGGGAGCGCAGTGGGGGTTGCGGGGGGTGGGGGAACCCAAGGGCCTGGGGTGGGGTGGAGCAGACCTTACCTTTGCCCCAGCAATCCCAGGTGTGCCCTCCAGGGCCAACAGAGTCAAGCAGGAAGTCTTGAGTGGAGGGCAGGCAGCCGGAGGACTTCCTGACACCAACAGCAACTGAAAACCAGGAGAAGACATTCCTAAGCCCAGAAGGTTTTTCTGTCTTGTTTGGTGGGAGCGGTTCTGTAAAGTGGCCGCCGCCCTCTCTCCGAAGGGTTCCTGGCCCAGGGCAGAGGAAGTCTGTGATTGGGCAACGCTGCTTCTCCTGTGGTGCCCCTTCCCTGCTCACTGCCCACAGCGGGCCCCTTCCCAGATGTCACCTCCTCTCAGCTATCCCAGCGCTCTGGACCCTTGGTCCCTTTCCTGGAGGCTCTGAACCTGCCTCTTGGGCTGTGGTGCCACATGGCAGTACCTGCATCTTGGGAGAAGCAGCTGGTGGTGCTGAAGGTGCCAGTGGGGGTGGGGGAGGGACTGACGGACCCCTTCACGGATGATGGAGAGGGACACACACACACTGGTCCTGGCCCTTTGGTCTGTCAGTCAAATCCCCTTGGGCTAGGCTGCAGGCACCCCACTGTCAGAAGCCGGGCCGGAACACCCCAGACCCAAAGGCACACACCCTGAGCAGAAGCATTCTGGAGGGTCAGACCCCAAGCCTGACATCTCTGAGACAAGTCGGGCTTAGGTTTGAGACCTTGCTCTCTGTGGCTCTGTTTTTTTCCTCTCCTGCCCACATAGTTCTTTCAGTAGATGGGAAAAACTGAGGCCCAAAGTGGGTGGGGCTCAGGCTGCCCACGTGCCTCTTTCCAGAGTCCAGCCTGGGTCGGAGCAGTCTGGCCTCCCCCACCCCTCCCAGTGCCCCCGTGGCTTTTTCCACTTGGAAAGTCCTTTCTGGCGAGTGGCAGGTTTGGGGCAGGGGGGGTGTCTAGTCTCCCTCCCCTGTCTCCTGGGCAGTGCCCCCAGCGGAGCTCCTGTGGGCTAAGATCTCTTCAGTCTCAGCCCTGCCCCACCCCCCTACCTCCACCGAGCGAGGCCAGCAGCCCCCCACCCTCCGCCCCAGGGCTGTGGGACAGGGAGAGGGCCGAGGGGCTGGCTCTGCATACTAATGTCCTGCCCATTGTCAAAGCCCCTTTGTGCCTGAGAGCTCCATTGAGGCGGCTCCGGGGCGGGCACAATGGGGGCTCTGTCCCCGAGTTCCCCCAAACAGTCACCTGCTTTCAGAGCCTCCCCCCACCGCACCCCCACCCGCCCCAGTGTCCGGAGGGCCGGGCGAGCGCGAGGGAGTGGGCCCAGGGCCAGCGGGGATGGGCGGGAGGTGACCTCCTCTCCCTGGGCAGCCTGGGGAGGTGGGCACACAGCCGGGGAGAGGCCCCGGGTCACAGGGGGCGAGGGCGGTCTGTGGATGTCCTTGGAATGCAGGTTCCGTGAGGCCGGCGAAGGGGAAGGGGCTTTCGCAGCCTGCGCACTCCTCCGCTCCGCACGCCCGGCCGCCGCGGCTCACGGCTGCCCGCCGCCCTCCTCCTCCCACCACGCGGCTCATATATGCAGAGACACACAGGCACACGCTCACGTATGCGGCCCCACACGCGCGCCGGAGCGGATGTACCCAGACCCAGCAGGCCGGCTCAGGCGCGCAGACCGCAGACCCGCGCCGACCGCTTGCATATGCACCTGCACACCCGCCCGCCGCCCCCTTCCCTTTGCACCGCTTCTGCCAGCCTCACCATCCAGCCTCCCAGGGCTCAGCACCACCCCCCTCACTATGCCCTCCTGCCCCCTGCTGCTGCAACACAGGTTATAACAAGTTTGCACTTGTTGTGACCTCAAGAATGTGGCCCTGGGGCGGGAAATGTCCCGCTGCCCCAGACCGCACCTGCTTATATGTTAACCATGGACGCAGCCTCCGCTGAACTCTCAGCATGCACCCCCCCGCCCCCTCCACCGACTTCGGAGAGCTTTGGTGGGCCAGGATCCCAACCCAGAGCTGAGTTAAACACACTGGATGGGACGTTGTGTAGATGCCCCGCCCCCCGCCTGCCCCAGCGCAGGCCCAGGGCGACTATTCCCTGCCTCCACCCAGTACACTCGGGGGTCACAGGAGGTAGATGGTACCATATCATTTCCCCATTTTATGGTAAGGCTCTGACAGGTAACATCATGTGTCCAGGTGGAAAGACTGGGACTCTGTTCTGAAATGGAACACCTGCTGCTAGGTGTTTTTTTGGGGGGGTGGGTCAGTATCTTCCTCTTGGTTTATCTCAGATGAGCCACCCCATGTGGAATTTTAACAGAGCTACCTCTTGCCCACCGCCCTTGGGAAGAGCGGGGGCATGTCGGGGTTGGGGTGGGAAAACAACACAGTACAGGGACCTTAAGTGGGATTCTAGGTCTAGAAAGAACATCAAGAGGTCACCTTGACCCTTGGCTGCCTGGAGGCAGGGTGAGCCTACCTCCTTTTATTTCCTACACCCTTCCCATGGGCCCCACTCCGGCTGGTGACCAGATTGCTTTAGAGGGAAACCCAAGGGCCTTCTTGGCCAGGGCTTTGACTTTGAGACCTCTATTGATTACAAGTCCTTCATGTCGCCTGGCTCTGACCTTCCCTGTTAAAATACTAATTCTGTATGAGGATCTAAAGGGCATATCTATGCCTCTCCTATGATTCCGATCTGGGGCCTCCTCTGGAAGCCTAGAGCAGGTACCCTAAAAAGGGAAGAGATGGAGGCCCCACTAGGATCCCAAGGATTTGAGGGCTGCCTGCATGATGGTACCGGGACCTGGGGTGGCAGAGGGGGTCACAGCTGCCGAAATTCCATTAGCTGGAGAACCCCGCTGGTATCTGCTCGCTTCTCTGCAAATATTACTGCGTGCCGATCTCCATGTTTCTCTGATATCAGAATTGCAAAGATATGGAGTTCCATTGCGGGGCAGGGGGTTAAGCATCTGGCGTTGTCACTGCAGGGGCTTTGGGTCACTGCTGTGGTGTGGGTTGGATCCCTGACCCCAAGAATTCCACATGCTGCTGGTGTGGACAAAAAAAAAAAAAAAAAAAAAAAAAAGAATTGCAAAGATGCTTGCAGGACCCTTCTGTTCCTTAACCCCACTGCTCACCTGGAATGCTCCCCGGCTGGCCGCCAGATTCGGCTCCAGCTGCCTCATCCATGCGTCTGCCTCCAAGCAGGAACACACCTCCCCCAGCCCCTATTTTCTGGTGTGCTTCTTCTGTCTCCAAGTCCCCTTCAAAGGTCCCCTTTTGGAGAAAGAGGCCTGCCCCAAGCACTTCAGCCCCTCCTGCTGCACTCAGGCTCAGACAGGGGACAGCGAGACTGCCACCTCTGAATCTAGTCCTGCATCTGGTCAGGGTCTTCGTGCCCCCCCGCCCCCGGCTCCCAGCCTTCTCCTCAAATGAGCAATAAGTGGGACGATGGGGAGGGGGCGAGAGTCCCTCCTGGGTGTGACGCTGGAGCCCCTTAGGCTTCTCTGTGTGAGAGTCAGCGGTTCCTCTTCATACCTGGAACCTGAGAGGGAAAGGAGTGGCGAGGACACCTGACAAGCCGATGGCTCAGTTCCCTGAATGTGTATCAGAAGCACAGGCTGCCTGTGGGTTTCCATCTACACCGAGCGTAAAAATCAATAAATTGCAGAGTTCCCATCGTGTCTCAGTGGTAACGAACCCTACTAGTATCCAGGAGGATGCGGGTTTGATCCCTGGCCTCACTCACTGGGTTAAAGATCCGGTGTTGCTGTGAGCTGTGGTGTAGGTCACAGATGCGGCTTGAGTCTGGCGTTGCTGTGGCTGTGATACGGGCAGAGAGCACCGCTGAGTCTGTCCCCTCCCGACGGGATGTTCATTTCCAGCTCTTCTTGTGGGCGTATTTCTGGGCCAGCCGCAGTGGAGGGGTAGGGAGGTTCCCACGGCCGGAGGATGGGAGGCCACACTGGACCCCTCAGGGCTAGGGCTGGGATTGGATGGGGAAGAGCTCAGTGGATAATGCTCCTGGGGGGCCCTCTAGGACCCCTGGGGTCAAGAAAGGCTCTTGTAGGAAGAGAGAGGCTGTGATGAAGAAGCCAAGGTTACTGCTCTGATTCTGACATAAGATCACACAGCCTACGAGCTGGCTGTGTATTCGTGGGAAAGTCACTCAGCCTTCCTGAGCCTTGGCTCCCTCTTCAGCAAAATAAGGGGACGGAACAGAATGACCATGGGGGCCTCCCAGCGCTGATTTGCTGTGATGGTACGGAGGCCAGATGGAAATTTCTCGGCCAGGGATTGAATCCAAGCCACAGTCGTGACCTATGCGCAGCTGTGGCAACGCCAGATCCGTTAACCCACTGCACTGGGCCAGGATCAAACCCTCGCATCCACAGTGACCCAAGCCACTGCAACTGGATTCTTAACCCACTGCACCACAGCAGGAACTCCTCAGCTAACTTTTCTGGGTCTGGCTTCCACACCATCAATATGAGGGCAATGGCACTGCCCACCTCACAGCGAGGGTAGGTTGAGGCGGGGCGCGAACACCCAGCACAGGGCCTGCGTCGCTATAAGAGCCAGTCACGAGGTGACACAGAGGAGGGGCAGCAACTCACACTCGGGGTTTAGGCGTCTGGTGGGCTTCCTGGAGAAAGTGACATCTAAGCGGAGGCGAAGGAGGAGTAGAGGGGGCCCGAACTGCCTCTGCGAGATCTAAGCCGCATATCCTCAACCCACTGAGCGGGGCCAGGGATCCAACCCTAGTCCTCATGGTTACTAGTTGGGTTTGTCACCACCGAGTCACAGTGGGAGTTCCTGGGCTCTTTTAAGCCAGGAAATACTTAGCCAGAGCTCTGTACTAGGCAACGAGGCGATCACAAAGATGAACAAAACATAGGTTAGGAATCGGTTCAGACATGATTCTCCTGATTGGCAAGATGGACCTGGTTCTTCCTGGAAGGAGTGGGGCAGGTAAGATGACCCCTCTGGCAGCTGCCTCCGAGGGGGCTTCCACAGTGGGGTGTCTCCTGCCTCCCCGCTGCCTACGTTGCCTCTCGGACCCTCTACCGACTGGGTCCAAGCCCTCCCTCATCACCAGCCACACAACTTCTAAGATCACAGACGAGAATGACTATAGAGAAGGGGGCTTCAGCTGGGAGATAGTCCTTTTCTCAGGCAGGGAGCCCCACTGGTCCCAGACCCTATGGAGCTGGTCCCATTAGCTTGGCCCCTGTCTGGTTTCTCAGGTTCCGGGGGCAGATCTGATGACAGCTCAGTAGCTCACTGGCCTCTAACGCCAAAGCCTTATCTCTTGGCCCTGGCCATCCTGGGTCTTTAAACACTTTTTAATTTTTTTTTATCTTTGCTTAGGGATTTATTCTCTTAAGGCTCTATCAGTAGGTGGAATGAACAACCCCTTCCACCCTGACGCCTTGGGTAAGCAAGCCATTACCGTCCTATGCCTGCTGAGCCTTATTTCCAGAGGCACTCCACACTTGATGGGGGTAGCTTTGAGGCCTCACTTAACCCAAGGCCAATCACAAGGGGTCTGCAACCCTTCTCACCAACTTCCCACGGTGAGTACTCAGTTCCTGTTTCTCTCCAATCCCAAGCTCACTCCCCGCCGGCCACGGGTTGCAGTCCCTACAGATTTTATACGTTTTTCTTTTTTGCCTTCTAGGGCCGCACCCAGGGCATATGGAGGTTCCCAGGCTTAGGGTCGAATTGGAGCTACAGCTGCCGGCCTGCATCACAGCCACAGCAACAAGTGATCTGAGCCAAGCCTGCGACCTACCCCACAGGACAACGCCGGATCCTTAACCCACTGAGCAAGGCCAGGGATCGAACCCACATCCTCATGGATACTAATCAAATTCATTTCCGCTGCACCACAACAGGAACTCCTAGATTTCATAGATTTTTATATATAGCCTTGAACTTTCTCTTGCCCCCATGAGAGGGAAGCAATTGCGGGGAAGAGAGAAGGAGTTACTGAACTCCAGTGCCCTCTCTCCCCAGAGCTGCGGTCCCAAATGGCTCCATGCTTTACCTTTTATCCTGGGCTTTAAGTGGGTGCCTGGAGTCCCCAGGGTTGGGGGAAACAGGAGGGCCAGGGGCCGAAGGGCATGCTGGGGAAACTGGGTCCTGTGGGGCAGCCTCCACTGAACGCCTCTCCTGCCTACTGGCAGGTTGAATGGGTTTTGGAGGGAGCCTGATGTCGGGACTTGTAGGCAGGTAGGATGAAGGAGGTGGGTTGGAAGCCTCCTGCAGTACCCGGGCTGCAGTTAAGTCCTATTCGGTGCATCACTGTCAGTCACCCTGGAGGGAGGAGGAGTAAGGCTTGGGCATCATCCAGCCACTGGAGTGGGGTGAGTAAAGTTCCTTAAGACTTGGAGGCAGAGGTTCCGACTCTGTCATTAAATAAACACCAGCAAGTTACTTCACCTCTCTGAGCCTTCGTTTCTCTAATTCAGTAGATGTTTTTCATTCATCTGCAAAGCAGGCGAATAATAATCTTATATTTGCACAAGGGCCCTGCGGATCTCATGTATTATTTCTCCCCTAATCCCAGCCACACGATGGAAGGTGTTATTGCCCCCTTAGGTGAGGCAACTGAGCCCCAGAGAGACAAGAGATTGAAGTTCCCAGAGCTAGTGGGTGGCACAGACCAGGATGGCAAACAGTGGGAAAGAAGAACAGATTAGGACGTGTGCTGTGACCCAGTCCTGTCAGGGTAACAAATAGGGTTCATTTGTAAGGCTAACCGCGTTGGGTTGGAAACGGCTCCCTGTAAAACCATGTTGAGAAAGCTTCTGAGGCTCAGTGAGAAAAAAAGCACTGTGGTACCTGTTCAGGGGCGGGGCGGGGTAAGTGACGGCCCACGTGTAGCATGGTTGGCGACTCTAGCCAGGATCAGACAGGGGATTTCACGTCATAGTCCTTCCTCTATACTAAACAGGTTAAATTCAAAGGCACTAGCTTACAAAGGTAACTAAGATATAGTCTCTGCGTTTCAAGAGCTCACAGTCTCTCAAGGACAGAGGAATCTGCTTGCGCAAAAGCATGGGGACATATGCAAGTCGGGTGCAGGGTACTTCTGAAGATCTAACGGCAGTTCTATATGCCTAGAAGCTGGGGTACCTGGGGAAAAGTGATGAAAGGAGAGGCTATGGAAATTAATGTGACATCAGATGGCGAAGGGTTCTGAATGCTATGCCTGGAAGTTTGGGTTTTATTCCAGAAGCTGTGGTACACACTGAAGGATTGAAAGGCAGAGTGATGAGATATAACTGTGTTGCTGAAAGGCACTGTGGCAGCTGAGGGGGTGGAGGTGAGGCTGAGGGGCTGCAGGGCTGTGCGGGGGGAGACCAGGAGATCATTGCAGCATTTCAGGTGGAAGAGAACCAGGCAGCCCCAAAGGAGATGGAGAGAAGCTCACAGAGGTAGAATCAATAAGACCCAGTGACCTGCTGGAGGAGGGGCAGGAAAGAAACCAAGGGTGACGCTCAGTTTTCCAGCTTGGGTGCTGAACAGACAGTGATTCTGTGAACAGGCGGGGAATCACAGAAGAGACTCCCTTTTGAGAAGAGAGAACAGGGGTCTTAACATGTTAAAACTGGAACCTCCAGTTAGAGGGAGCCTGTCAGCGCTCGACACACAGGGCAGAGGCCAGGCGGAATCATGGGCGTGGCTGCGACAGCCGAGGAAGGGAGAGCGGAATGGTTAGAGAGGAAGGCCAAGTTGGGATCCCTGAGAAACACCAATAATCCAGGGCCAGTGAGAGGCCACAGCGAGAGAGCTGAACCGAAAGGAAAGAGACGGGAGGAGAGAGCCTGGGAGACCTAGTCAGAGAGCGACTGGGAGATTGCACAGCTAGTGCTGACCCACAAAGCGCTCTTAAGTGTATGTGCTCATCTGATTCTCCCCACACCCTGGTGAAGTAGGTAGTAGGATTAGGCATTTTGTTTTTTTAAGGGCTGCACCTGTGGCATATGGAAACTCCCAGGGTAGGGGTTGAATTGGAGCTACAGCTACCAGCCTATTCCACAGCCACAGCCACAGCCACACCAGATCCCAGCCATGACTGTGACCTACATTGCAGCTCACAGCAACACTGGATCCTTAACCTACTGAGCAAGGCCAGGGATTGAACCCACATCCTCATGGATAATAGTTGGATTCATTTCCACTGCACCACAATAGAAACTCCCAGGATTAGGCTCCTCACCCCCCAATAGTGGGAAAGGAAGTAAACGCAAAGAGTTTAAGTGATTTGCCCCAAATCCCAAAGTCTAAAAGTGGCAGGGCCACTGGAGGGCTATCAAGGTCTCCAGAATAAGCGGGTCCCCACCACATGGCAATAGGAGCCAAAGGAGAGTGTGTCCAGAGCGGCCAGGCTGCTCATCAGCCTCACATGATGCAAAGAGACTGCTGGGGTCAAGGCCTGAGAAAACACCCTTGGATGTGATGGCTGGAAGGTCAGCCGTGACCTTGGAGAGAGCTTCTTGCGGCTCTAACTGCTGCCTGGCATGACTGTGCGGGTCAAGCAGAATTGCTTCTAATGAGCTTTGTAGAAGGCAGAGCTTCAAGGTCTGAGGGGGACTGATGCTCTTTTTATTGTTAAATATTAGTAGATTGAGCACCTGATATTGCTGACAGGGGCCCATTTTTTTTTAAATTGGTAACGTCACACAGTTCAACCTTACAGTAAAAGGATTGGGCTGGGGTGGGGGGAGTGGAGAAAGCAAGCTGTGGGGGCAAGGGCGGTTGTTGGGGGGGGTGTGTGCTGGGGAGCCCTGCCCCCTGGTGGTGGGACCTCCTCTTCACCTGGGGAAGCTTGAAGTTTGCAGGGGTTCCCTCATCTCCTCCGCTCCCCTCCAACCTGGTAGTCTAGCCAGCGCCGTCTCCTGCAAGTGCTGCTGGGCTGGGGGTGAACTCCCCCGAGGGGGCTCTGTCTGGAAGAACACCTCTAACCTCTAAACTAGGGCCATGCCCTCAACCAACATTGTTGGGGTCTCCCCCGCAGAGCATCTTGGGAGCCCTGGCCACATGGAACTGTTCAGTCGGGGCGGGCCGACACGTTAGGACCAGGTCTTGAACAGCCCCTTGGTCATCGCCAGCCCAGCCCCTCTGAAATCTCCCCCAGTGTCCTTGGGAACCTATTTGGTATCTCAGGTCTTGCTGAGAACAGCAGAATAACAATGACATCAGAAGTTATTCACGTTAATGCCATTGCTCCCAGTTATAGCTCAGCACCCGGACTGATCTGTCTGGCTCTTCGGCCGAGGTGAGGAGGGATGGGTTAAGGTGAGGACCCAGAAGGGGCCAGGCCATGAGGCTCTGGGGATTGCCGGAGCTCGGACTGAGGAGGCAGTGGTGCATCTTTTGTCCTCAGCTGAACTCTGCACAGTGCCAAGCTCCTCACACAGGACCAGGATGTGCAGCCCTGTGGCGCCGCACAATGGGTAGGAGCAGACACTGTGGCCGTGTGGTGACTCAGAGAGGGAGTATGCTGGGGGTGGGGTGGAGGGTGGGGAGGCAGGTGCATCGAAGAGGTGGTCCCCATATGCTGTGTGTGCCAGGAAGTCATCCTCCCTCTCCACCTGGCGGGGAGGGGTCCCCACGTACCCCACTCTGGGCACCTCTCTGCAGGAACCCTGTTGCCTTACGCAGGGGACAGCAGGCGCTGCCTGGGGACCGGGGCGGAGGAAGGGGCAGTGGTTCTGATCAGCCCACACCGACAGGCAGGGTGGTGTCTGGACAGAGGAGAACATCTGACATGGCCCCATCTTTGTGTTCCTCCTTTCTTGACCGGAAAACACACATGGGGTCAGAAGGGCCAGACGGAGGTCACGAGCTCCCGGGAAATGCCTTGAAGGCTTTTATCCTTTCTTTTGATCAGACTATGAGAACTTTCCAAACGTTGACACAAGGGAAGAAAAGCCTATTCTTCCTTGGGCCAGGGCCCATGTGTCAGGCCGAGGCTAGAGGATGGGAGGGAAGGGGAACGAGGCTGGAGGGTGGGGGCCCCAGCAACAATGACTCAGCTGGCAAGGCGGGCCCTGGACACACACACACACACACACACACACACACACACACACACACACACACACACAGCTCTTTTTTTTCTCCCCACCTCAAGATTTGTGTGCGTCTGGCTCCATTTCTATTTATTTTCTTTGGGGCAGGACAGGAGGGAGATTAATGAACAAAGACATGAAGTTTAAAAAAGAACCCCAAACCTAACTCCATTCTTCTCCCAACCTTGGGGTTGCGTAATCCCGCAGTGCTTTTCTTCCAGTTCTTCCTAGACACCCGTCTCCTTTCTCTCCTCCCCGACAGCCCCCCTCTCATTAAGAGCACTTGGAAGCCCAGAAATGCTTCTTTTCAGGCCCCAGCGCAGCTTGTCTTTTGGAGGCCTCCAAGGTCGCTATTCAAGTTGGAGTTGGTATCCAAAACACAGATAATATGTTGGCGAGAGGAGGCTGAGGAGCTGTGTTCTCTCTCCACCAAGGCCAGTGCGAGGGATGGGACCAATCTGAAGTGGAGGGACCCAGACTGGACGTGGAGCTTTACTTTTATTATTTTAATTTTTTGTCTTTTTAGGGCCGCACCCGCGACCTATGGAGGTTCCCAGACTAGGGGTCGAATTGGAGCCGTAGCCACTGGCCTACGCCACAGCCACAGCAACGCGGGATCCCAGCTGCCTCCAAAACCTACATCACAGCTCACAGCAACACTGGATCCCTGACCCACTGAGCAAGGCCAGGGATCGAACCTGCGCCCTCATGGATACTAGTCGGGTTCGTTAACCACTGAGCCATGACGGGAACTCCTGGACGTGTGAGATTTAAAGTAGGACATGACCTTGATAATCCTGGAACTCAGTGCGTCCCAAACTGGCCCAGCAACACGTCCTGAAAGGCAGAGGGAATTTTACTGCAGGGGATACAGAGATGAGCCATAAACTCCCGCACACTGGGAGGCCCTGCAATCCATTTTGTCTTGTAATGCATGTAACCTTTTCATTCTACTCCATCGTACATCATTTGTTTGATATTAAAATAAGACTTCCCCTCAGAATCTTGGAGTAAAATTGCTATCTCCGGAAAATACGCTGAATTTGATCTTGTGGATTTGAGAGCCTCCCGGCACACTAGCTTGAAAAGAGTGGGGCTGATAGGACACCCTGTTCCCACCACTAAGGAAATAATGGCTGACACTTACTCAAGGTCACTGCTAGTCAGGGTCAGAGCTGAGGCTGGTAACTGTCTCTTGCTTCCCAGTCCAGCCCGCTTTCTACCAGGTAATGCTGCCTCTTAGTTCCTGTAGGGTCTTAAAACTTCCTCGGGTCTGATAACTTCACTCTGTCTCTGGGACGCTAGGCTCAGCTGTCTAACAGGGGGGTGGGCTGACAAACCAGCCTGGCCTCAGGCTCTGAGGCTGATCATGCTCACAACTGCTCTGTTTGTGCACAGGGTTCTCCCAGCATGTGGTATCTGACCATGGTGAGCAGTTACTGGAACAGAGAGTGAGTCGTTACTAGACTTCCTATTTCATTCCACCCATTCATTTATCTATACCTTGAAGTGATTGGCCCAGGGATTCTGGTGCCTTCAAGCCTAAAATAATTGGACTTGTTCATAGCTATTGTAGGAAGAACCCCTCTGATCTTCCTAGGAACTGCCTTCCTTTCTGATACCATTTCCAAACCCCTAAATCAAGAAGCTCTTTTCTGGAGGAAAAAAGCAGGGAGAACAGGAGGCTGTGGGGCTTAGAATGCCTCTACTAACGTGGGCACCTAGGCCTCGGGATATGATGGGGATACAGTGTGATACAGGATTTAAAGCTCAGAGCTGTAATTGGATGGATAATTTTTCTCCATCGCACCACCTTCCGAAGTCACCTCTCCGGGATGCGATACCGGAGGCTGAGGAAACCCTGAGGAGAAGCAGCGATGAATCAGACAGATGGGGAGGGAGGGAGAAGACAAATAGGAAGATGAAAAGGACAGAATCAAGGAGATACTTTCCGTAACAGCCAGCATGAAATAGAAGAGGGGCCAGCAGGGCAGGGCAGACGATAGAGGAGAGGAGAGGAGAGCTGGAGCAGGGCCCTTGGGAAGGAAGTGGGTGGATAAAGACCTGCCACGCACGCCTAGAGAAGGAGCCCTGGAGTGGAGCGATCGCAGAAAAAGCATCACCGTGAACTGTCAGAGGCACCCTGGGCATCCCTGCTGGTGAATTCTTCACACACCTCCTACTAGCCCCATCTCATGCTCTGAGTGTCATCTCCGCTTGCTGAGTGCTGAATTTGCTCGGCGAAGGCAAATTCATCAGAGTATTAACCCGCAGCTATGCATGGCAAAGACTTTGTAGTGCAGCCAGAAAGAGGTACTAAGCTCCGCTGCTTATCCGCCTAAGCACTCTGAACCTGCTTCCAACAAAACTGTGAAGATAAAAACTTTCCTCCCCAGATCTGTTGCCAAGATGAGATGTGAATTGCTGACCCAAAGGAGGCCTTCAGGAAATGACAGTTCCGCTCCCTCTCCTTCCATTTCCCCGAGCCCAGCGTCAGGAGGGGAAGTCCTCTGTGGTCAACAGAGCAAACCCCCCGGTGGCCCTCGTGAAAGGACGTGGATGTGCAGCTACCGCGGCCCCTGCATCTGCTCCACACCCACGCTGCCTGGCTGCTGCACCTCCTTCTAGCCACCCAAGCTTCAAACCCAGGAAGCTGGCCACAAGGCAGGAGGGTTTCGTGCCCTCAGAGCACATCGCTGTTTTCCCAAGTTTCCCTTCAAGTCTTTCATGTGCTTCCAACACTTGAACCAAAACCACTGGCTCGGATTCCGCCGCTGGCCCTGAATCTCCTCAGTGCTGTACCTTCTGCCTGTACCGCTCCCTTCCCTGGAGAGGCCTTCTCTTTGACCTCCCCTAAACCCCAGTCCCCAAAGGTCCAAATCTTGCCTATCCTTCAGGCTTGGTCCCAAAGCCGCTTTTCTGTATAAAGTCTCCCATGAGTGAGACAGTCAGGTATGGAAGGAAAAAAACAGCTCTTGGTTGTTACTTACTGGCTACATTTCCTGGTAATAAGTGGGGATAATACCATTCTTCAGGGTTGTTTGGGGGAAATTATATGAGCTACTACTAAAAAATCCCCCAGCGACCTCGCCCAGTGCATAGCAATAGGTGCTCAATCAGTGCGTGTGGGTCACCTTCCCAGCCCTGCCTCCAGAGCTAGAGGTCACCTTTCCCTTTGCAGACTCGCCCAGCACTTCTCGGACCTCTCCCCCAGGGCGCTTATCACTTCTTGCCTGTTTTGTGGTCACCTCCCTCATTAGAGTATAAGGTCCCCCAGCCAGAGTCTACACCTAATTCACCCCTAATTCTAGTGCTTTGCTGATGAGAGTCTGGCAACAAGCTTGTTGTATAAATGCACGAAGACACAATGGAGACCGTGCCGATCTTCCTCTGTGGTGGGCAGCCTGACTGCAGATGAGGATGCTCGGTTTGGTGGCATATCTATTAGTGTCCATACTTAGTTATTGGGGTTTCCATGGATACAAGGAAAAAGAGAAACATCGCAAGAAAAAAATCAAGAGAAGACATAAACAAGAAGGGGGAATGAAAAGGCCTCAGAGCGGGTGAGCAAGGCCCTGGACCAGAAGTTGAAGTTCCATCTGTCATATCCAGGCCAAGGACTTCCACACCTTCTCAGCCCTTCTGGAGGATGGAGTCCGTTTCCAGTTCTCTGAGGTCGGCCCCTATGGCTGGAGTGATTTGGGAGCCCCCTCCCGCTTATTTATTCAGCCACAGACTATTTCCTGAGCACCTGCTACTGTCATACCTTGCGCTATTCATACACCAGGCTAATCAAAACATGTTATATCTGAATCCCTGTTTCAATGAGCTTATCTGTAGTAGAAGACACATGCTATGCCAAGTAGATGGGCCTTAAAAGATATAGATGGATATCTTACTTAAGGCTGTGGGAATCAGAGAAGAGGAGTCATGTGACCTGGGCTCTGAAAGGTACCTCGGCCATGTAGAGACGAGGAGAAAGGGGGAGGCCAGGAAGGGGGAAGAGCATGAACAATCACATAAAGGCAGGGAAAGGGTGTCGTACAGCAGGAAGCAGGAGACAGTTGGTTTGCCTGAAGTTTGCCATAGGACAGAAGAGGCAGGAACTAAGACCAAAAAGACCAGAAAGGAGGTATAGAAGCAGACCATGTGCCAGACTGAGTCTGGGCCCTCTTTGTAGCTGGTGGACACATTATCTGTCAAATCTAAACCCAAAGGTAGAAGGGATTGAGCTGGCGAAGGATCCGAGACAGTTACAGGATAATGACATGCGGAATTTAGAGGCAGGGAGGTTTGGGAGGCCGAAGACCTCGATTTGCCAAGTCACATCATCTCTGTGAGCTTCAGTTTCCTCATTCAAAAAATACAGGTTATAACCGTAATACCGCACGGGAACGCACCACGAGAATAAAACACGGAAGTGCTCTGTGAAGTCGTGGATACACGTGCACTGACGCGAGATCAGAGGTGTAAGTGAGGACCAGTGATCCAGCAGCAGTGTGGGGAGGATTTGGGCAGAGACATAATGGAGACAGGAGATGAGCAGGAGGCTGACGAGTCAGCCCAGAGATATCAAGGACCTGAAGGAAGACAATGAAATGAAGGGGAAGAGACACAAGTAACAAATCCAAGGCACTGGGCGTCCGATGATTATTGACACGAGGGAGGAGGGGAGTTTGAGAGGATCTCAGGATTTTCAACGCAGGACCTCAGAGGATGAGGGCACCGTTGACTAAGCAGGAAACCAAAGCGGGGCAGAGGTCGGAGAAGAAAGACGACTCATTCACAGGTGGAAAAGGATGCATTTAGGATGCGTACCCCAGAACTCCTTCGGTCAGGCTGCTCTTGCCACAGAGAGAACAGATAAAGCTTTTCGCTTGGGGCTGCTTCCCTGACACCCCCCTCCCTCCACCCACCCCGCAACCTCACGGGTTTTTGGGGAAGCTACACAGCTCTAACCCTGGGAGGGAGCCGAAGCATCCTTTTTGGTCACACAATTTGGCAGAGTCTGCTCCAGCGCCCACCTCGCCCCCTCCCCCGCAGCTATTTACAAGGCGTGTTCTCCCCCTCCCTCCTCCTGCAAAAGGAACAACGGATCCAGAAGGGAGCTGGGATCGGAGCCTCGGGGGCTTGCCCTCTCCCCACTTCTGAAGGAAAGAATTTGTAAACATCTGCAGTATGAGCAGCGCCTGTGTAAACCCGGGTCCCTGTGAGGAAGAACAAGGTTGCAGCCCTCACTCAGGCCTCTGTCTGTCTAAGTCGGGCTTTCAGTAGTCATCGCTTACTCGGTCTTGCATAACAAACTGCACTCGGTACTGGGGAAACAGGTGACATTCACAGTCTGTGGCCTTCAATTCAGAACTCACAGATGGCAAACAATGGTAAACAAACCATTGCAAAGCGCTATGATGTTTGAAAATAGGAATGTGTACAAACCAGGCTTAGTAAACCCATGCTGGAGGAGGGGAGGGAGAGAAGCTATTTCTTTGAGGGTCAGGGAGGCTTCAAAGAGGCTAAGCAACACTTGAATGTGTTTTGAAAGGTAAGTTGGAGGTGGGCACAGAGCAGGCAAAAGCAGGCCCACAGGTGGAAGGGAGGGGACAGTGAGGTGCTTCATGGAGCTGTGTCTAGGGTACTTGCAGAGGAGGGGCAAGTCCAAAGCCAAGGAGGCAGAGACCAAATCATGAAGGGCCTTGAATGCGGTGCTCAGAGCTATGGGGAGCCAGGGGTCAGCGTCAGTCACCAGAGCGGTGTCCTTACTGCAGAGCGGTCTTATACTCAAGAAAGGTTCCAGGAGTTCCTATCGCAGCTCAGTGGAAATGAATCTGACTGGCATCCATGAGGATATGGATTCGATCCCTGGCCTCGCTTAGTGGGTTAAGGATCTGGCGTTGCCATGAGCTGTGGTGGACGTCGCAGATGTGGTTCGGATCCTGCGTTGCTGCGGCTGTGGCGAAGGCCAGTGGCTACAGCTCCGATCTGACCCCTAGCCTGGGAACCTCCATATGCCGCGGGCGCGGCCCTAAAAAGAAAAAAGAAAGGTTCCAATAAATCCATTCATTCTGGAGAACCAAAGACTCATGAACTCTCAGGTAAAGACAGCAAGCTCTCGCCGATCTGCAGGCATGAAGCAATAGGGGGAGAGGTGTTTGCTGAGGGAACATGCTGGACTTCACTGTAGGTATGACTGGCCTTTGTTTTAGGGAAAGACTCATTAGTTTAATTTTTAGAGGAGAAAGAAGACAATTGTCTCTGTTTCTGTTTCTTTGGGCCGCTCAGAGGCTCCTTTTGTTTTCAGAATTCTTCAGCTACTGTCCTGTGCCTAGCTGGGGCTGTTTGGGGGGAAACAGCGCCCTCTAGAGGAAAGAGGTGCATGCTTCGGGTGGGGCAGCAACAAAACATTCACAGAACTCGAGCCTGCTCCCTTCCCAGGGGTCCCGCCAGCTCTAGGGGTGGAGTGTAGCTGATTGTTTACTGGCTTCTGACTCTCACTACCCTGGAGAACAAAGCTGCCTGGCTGTGGGAGGTAGCACAACAGCTGGGAGCAGCAGATAACAGCTGGAGGGGGCAGATACAAAGGCTGGCAACAGCAGGCATACAGCTGGAGGCGGCAATCACAACAAAGAGGTCTAGCCAGGAGCCAAAATCTCCAGTGCTGGAGAATCGGCAGCCTTAACATTGCGTTCTAGAAGCTCCAGGCTCCGTCTTCTCTGTCTCAGCTGTGATCCTCTATACCGGGGACCACAGAGGCACCTCCTGAGAACTTGAGACCATAACAATGAACCTGGGATACAGAGAAGCCATTGCTACAATTTAAAAGATCTGGGAGTTCCCTGGTGGCTCAGTGGGTTAAGGCTCCAGCATTGTCACTGCTGTGGTTCAGGTCACTGCTGTGGTGTGGGTTTGATCCCTGGCCTGGGAACTTCTACATGCCAAAGAAACAAAACAAAACAAAACAAAAAACTTTTTTTAAAAAATAGAAAGTAAAAGGTCTGGACCAGAAGTCAGAAGAGCTGGGTTCTGGTTCCAAATCTTCTCGAAGCAAACCTCTCTGAACCTTAAGTTTCTAATGATGCCTCTCCTAGTTACCTCATCGTGTGGGGGGTCAAATTACATGTTTTATAAACTGTAAAATGATATATAATTATAGACTACTATCTTGGGAATGATAAGCAAGCCTTTCCTTGGGCCCCAAGAGCATCCAGTCCCCTAGATATGCAAAGTCTCTCCCCAGCACAAACAAAGCGAGGACTATGATGCCCGGTCCCTGGATCTCATCACAGGGACGGGGAAGAGGGAGGCATCTTGTTCCTCCAAGAATGTTGTTAGAAACTTAAAGACAATTTTTCAACCTCCCATCCAAAGCGTTAATCTTCTCTACAGAATCACTATAATGTGCTTGTCCAACCTGTCCTTGAACACCTCCAGGGACAGGGTACCCTCGGTCTTTTTTTTTTTTTTTAAATGGCCGCACCCACAGCATATGGAAGTTCCCAGGCCAGGGACTGAATCTGAGCTGCAGCTGGGACCTATGCCCCACAGCTGCGCCAGATCCTTAACCCACTGTCCGGGGATCGAACCTGCACCCCTGCAGCTGGATTCCTAGCCCACTGTGCCACAGTGGGTACTCCCTGCTCTCTGTCTTTTACGAAGGTCTTTCGACATTTGTTCTTCACTCAGTCTGGATTCTCCTTCTTGGTGGTTTGAGCTCACTGGTCCTGGTGGTTCTTCTTAGAGCTCAAAGCACAAGTCCAAACCCTTGTTCACAGGGCAGCACAGCCCTTCACGCCAAATATTCTCCCATAGCCATCATATCCCTCCGAAGGTCTCTTCTCCCAAGGATGCTTCCCGTTTCCTTCAATCACTTCTCATGATTTGGTTCTGAATCCTCTCATGTCCCTATTGTTTCCTGAGACACAAGGTTGAAGATGTGAGATGAACCAGGCAGAGTCAACTGAGTCCTTATTCTGGATACTTTAATTCAACTGAAGCAGCTGAAGATTGCATCACTTTTTTGGCAACCAAAACACACAGATAACTCACACTGGGTTACTTTCTGCTGAAATGCTTAAATTTATTTTCAGGGTTCTGCTTACTAAGTCACATCTTTCCAATGCAGATTTTGCTCAGGTAATTTTTGGACCCAAATACGCAACCCAACATTTATCCTTTTTGTTAGATTTGGCCCACTCATCTGGCTCCTTCTGGATCCTAATTCTGTCCCAGACCCTGCATTTGCAATCCGTCCCAGCTCTGTGTCATCTGCATAATTGATGGCCATGTGTTCTATATTTTTGAATAAAATTAGCATTAAGAGCATCGACTAGCGCAAGGCCAAAAAGAAAGCTCTCTGGTACATCGTTAGAAAACTGATTCCAGGCTATCACGATCCACTCACCGCTAACACTGATTTTTTTTTTTAATTTTTAAGTCATCTAATTAGAGGAGCATTCTGTTCGTTTTTCTCTGTCCTGTTACCAAGGGCATAATGAGAGATCTTGTCAAAAATCTTGCTTAGATGCACTTTGTCTATTGCGTTTCTCTGATTTGCCAATTTAGTAACTTTGTCATAGAAGGAAGTTAATGTTAGCTTGATGTGACTTGTTCTTAGTAACCCTATGCTGGGTCCTACTGGTAACTGCCTTTCTGGGACCCTGCCCAAGTTCCATGCTAGAAGCTTAAATATGATTTTTTGTTTGTTGGTTTTTGTCTATTTAGGGCTGCACCTGCGGCATATGGAGGTTCCCAGGCTAGGGATCAAATCAGAGCTGTAGCTGCTGGCCTATAACACAGCCACAGCAACGCAGGATCTGAGCCACATCTGCGACCTACACCACAGCTCACAACAATGCCGTGATCCTTAATCCACTGAGCAAGGCCAGGGATCAAGCCCATGTGCTCATGGATACTAGTCAGGTTCGTTAACCACTGAGCCATGATGGGAACTCCAAGAAGCTTAACTATGGTTGATATATTACTTGTTTGTCCATAGTTTGTGAAATGTACTTCCCTTTTCTTTTTGATAATTAAAATCATGCTCGCTCATCCACACATTTCTAGCACTTCCTCTGTTTTTTAGAATCTATTTTAGGTTTTCTTGTTCCTCAAAATCTCCTATAGGTTTCATTTCTTTTCAAGAGTTTGAGGGTTAAACGAGAAGGTATGCTAACATTTAAACTTTAAATGGTATACAGTGCAAACTTTGTAATGGCTGTTTCATTTTTTTAAATTACTTTTATTATTTTACTTATGTTTTATGGCCCCACCCATGGCATGTGGAAATTCCCAGGTCGGGGACTGAATCCGAGCTGCAGCTACGACCTTACAACAGATGCTTTAACCCACTGTGCCGGCCTGGGGATCGAACCCATGCCTCCACAGCGACCCGAGTCATTGCAGTCAGATTCTTAACGCACTGCACCACAGCGGGAACTCCTGTTTGTTTTATTTAATATTACTCCTACTAAATACTGGTTGGGGCTTTACTTGGGCTCTAAATAAGAATTTTTCCAACTTCAGAATTACAGAGCTTCCTGCCTGCTCCAAAGTGGCCGAGGATATTGGGAAGTGGGTGGCATCTGGGTCTGGCTGGAGTCTCATGTGGATGGACACCTCAAGTGGGTGGTTCAAATGGGCTCCTGGTGGCCTCTGAATATTCTGGGATTCTCGTCTGTTGGTGCTCTCCAACTTAATGTCTGCTTGGGTGGATATATGAATGAACCCAAACAATGAGTTTCCCAGGGGTAAGGCCATGGGGAATACAGGATTGGGAGCAGCGTGAGGAGGATGATAAAATGTGTCAGTACAGACTTCTCGGGATGGAGAATGAGATAAGCCTCTCTGTGGTCTCCAGGAAGATCCCAGCTCCCCAGGGATGACCTGCTCCTTCCCAGAAGGTCTGGCCATCAGGTCCGAAGTCCAAGGGCTCAAGTGATTACGATTCTTTCTCTGCTGGAAAAGTACAAGCTGCTCCTTGGGTAGGAGTGCCGGGCACTTTGTATTAAGTGAGTCGTCTCCGATTTCAGAGCCTTGTCCCACTTTCTACTATTAGGACAAACAGCAATCCTGAACTTGAACTTTAGGAGCCACTGCCACAAACTAAGATACACTCCTACCTCTCTCGCTTCACTCAGTCAAGACGGTTTTGCCACCTGCAACCCGGCATTTCTCCCAGCCCTTGGGAAAATGTCCCAGGACTTCCAGGAAGCTTTAGGACGATGTTTTTCCACCATCATCGCCTGTCTATTTTTGCTCAGTTCTGTCTCTGCTCTTCCGAGCCCCCGAGACCCTAACCAGGCTGAATTTCCCCAGATAATGCAAATAGATGATGACGAAGCTGCTGCTGCTGCTGCTGATAAAAATAATGAAATGGGCTGGGTGCTTAGAGAACATCCAGAGGGGCAGAAGAAGAGGCAGTTTCTGCTGTCTTCTGAGCCCGGTACCTTAGGATCACCAGTAAGAACTGACATGGAGGTAGGGGAGACAATGGAGAGACCAAGGGCATGTGTGTGTTAAGGGCGACTGGCCTGCAAGGATTTCAAAAGGATAGTCTTTCTTGCTGATGCCATTCATGGGTGGGAGTCGGGGCGGGGGAGGGATCCTGTTTCAGAATTAGAGATCTTCACAGAACTGGTTTCTGTGGTGAATGGAGTCCTGCAGAGCCCACTCCCACTCTCAGACTCAACTCCTCTGCCTCTCCTAAGAATTACAAATATCAGCCCGTATGGCAAATATTTGTTTACTGAACATGCGTCTTTCTCACTAGGCCGTGAGTTCTTGGGAGAGCAAAGATGATGTCAGATTCACCTTTGACTTAACAGCATCTTGCACGACAGTGCCAGGCATATAGCAAGTGCTCAGTAAATATTTGCTAATAAGAGAACAAACCAGTGACACCGGAGTAAATGTTTCACCTTCCTTCCCACTGGGCGGTGGCTAGGGGCTGCATTTCTGCTATAACACTTAACTCTGCTGTCTTGCTCTCTCCAGATGACGTCGGTTGCCAAGGTGTATTACAGCCAGACCACTCAGACAGAAAGCCGGCCCCTAATGGGCCCAGGGATACGACGGAGGAGGGTCCTGACAAAAGATGGTCGCAGCAACGTGAGAATGGAGCACATTGCTGACAAGCGCTTCCTCTACCTCAAGGACCTGTGGACAACCTTCATTGACATGCAGTGGCGGTACAAGCTTCTGCTCTTCTCTGCAACCTTTGCAGGCACCTGGTTCCTCTTCGGCGTGGTGTGGTATCTGGTAGCTGTGGCCCATGGGGACCTGCTGGAGCTGGACCCCCCGGCCAACCACACCCCCTGCGTGGTGCAGGTGCACACGCTCACGGGGGCCTTCCTCTTCTCCCTTGAATCGCAGACCACCATTGGCTACGGCTTCCGCTACATCAGTGAGGAGTGCCCACTGGCCATCGTGCTTCTTATTGCCCAGCTGGTGCTCACCACCATCCTGGAAATCTTCATCACGGGTACCTTCCTGGCAAAGATTGCCCGGCCCAAGAAGAGGGCGGAGACCATCCGTTTCAGCCAGCACGCGGTTGTGGCTGCCCACAATGGGAAGCCCTGCCTTATGATCCGGGTCGCCAACATGCGTAAGAGCCTCCTTATTGGCTGCCAGGTGACAGGCAAACTGCTTCAGACCCACCAGACCAAGGAGGGCGAGAACATCCGGCTCAACCAGGTCAATGTGACCTTCCAGGTGGACACGGCCTCTGACAGCCCCTTCCTCATCCTGCCCCTTACCTTCTACCACGTGGTAGATGAGACCAGTCCCTTGAAAGACCTCCCCCTGCGCAGTGGTGAGGGTGACTTCGAGCTGGTGCTGATCCTCAGTGGGACAGTGGAATCCACCAGCGCCACCTGCCAGGTGCGCACTTCCTACCTGCCGGAGGAGATCCTTTGGGGCTACGAGTTCACACCCGCCATCTCGCTGTCAGCCAGCGGCAAGTACATAGCGGACTTCAGCCTTTTTGACCAGGTGGTGAAAGTGGCTTCTCCTAGTGGCCTCCGTGACAGCACTGTACGCTACGGGGACCCCGAAAAGCTCAAGCTGGAGGAGTCGTTAAGGGAGCAAGCTGAGAAAGAGGGCAGTGCCCTCAGCGTGCGCATCAGCAATGTCTGATGGCTTGGTTTCCCACCTCCCCACCCCTCTTCCTCCCTGGGCACCCTGGGTGACAGGTAATTACCCAGGCTTACTGGAAAGCCCCAGAAGCATCCATTCTCCACTCCCTCTTCTTTAACCCTGTGGCTTGTGGGTAGTTGAGGCCAACCAGAGTCGCAATTTTCCTCCCATTGTTCCCTTCACCTCGCCCCACGTCCACCCCAAAGACCACACCTCCCTTAAGCCAGGATGGGGGAAGGAGAGGGAAGATTAGGCTGAAGTGGCTTAGAAGGCCTCAGCCATGCTTGGAGACTCACATTAGGAGGACCACGCAGCTGGAAGGACAGACTCCCCCCCACCTCCGACCACCAACCAGAAAGTTCGGCACCTTGAGACTGGAGCCCCCTCCCTCTCTATCTTTTCACTGAACAAGTGCCCTGAGGCAAGACTCTCTCTCTGTTGGTCCCTTTGGGGTCTGTGCCCTCAGAAGCATAGGAATCTGGAATCAATTTATCCTGGAGTCTCTACCACTCCCTGTTGAAAGAAGCCAGGGTTTTTCGTGGTGTCCTTAACTTCTGTTGTTAACGCCTATAACCTGGACCTTGGTCACCACTGTTCTCCTCTTTCCAATTTTTCAAGTGGACCCTCTCTTAGGACACCGAGTTCTCACACAGGTGCCTCTGCTCCCAGAGAATTAGGGTTGACCCCAGGAAATATGAAGCATACAGGCACAGCCACCACACTTGTACCCAACCTGGATACTGAACTCTTCAAATGTGTGGTGACTACTGCAGAGCTAAGGTCTAAAACCTGGCACCTGTCCACCAGGCAGCCCTGGGAGGATGTTTCCCTGTGTCCTGTGAATGGGATGATCCACACCCATATGTTCCCCTGAAAAAAGTCCAGCGCCCGGGCCCCATAGAAAAGTCTGGAAATAGATTTCCAGATTACACTGTCCTTGGCTTATCTGATTCTTTCCTGCCCATCCCACTCTCCCCTTAACCCCCACTTTGGAGGAAGGGAGGGAAAATGCAAAGGCCTTCCTCTCTTAACACCGATGCTGGACTAAAACTAGACTCACGGGGCACAGAGTCCCCGGGAAGGTTAAACCAACCCACCAATTGGGATGAGTACATTCTCAGATTTCCAGACTGCTGTATTGAGCCTCTGGGAATTGGCAAGGCTTTGTTAAGGTTTGGGCAGAAGCAGAACTCCGTGGCTGTTCACCCTGCTACCTACCCCCCTCCAGTGCCCTTCTGAAAAGTGCCAGCTGTTTTGTTAGGCAGTACTGGGAGGAAAGGAAATTATAGCTCCCGATCAGGTAACCATGGTCTCCCTCAGCCATTCCTGAGACTTGGTATAAAATGAACATCAGTCTTATCTCTCCTCTGCCAGGAAGCCAGTTTCAAGCAAGTTAAAAGGCATACTTTAAGAGATCAGACTCAGGCTATTCCTTGTTCTTTGAAGGGGACTGTGTAGGGGTCAGGAAGGCTGTATGGGCACCAGAACTTTCTCCAAAGTCCCAAATCCCAAGAGTGCTTCCTGGTCTCATTTCGGTACCAAGGAACACTCTCCTCATCCCAAAGGGTTTGGCATAGAATCCCTGTATGAATCAAGAGGCAGTTTATTTCATGTGGACCAGCCAATTGTTGAAAGCGACACGTTTATACAGAAGGTATACATGCATCTGTGTGCAGAGCCTTACAGAGAAATCCAGGAAATCTGGAGGCTGGACCCATGGTCACCCTTTACTACAAATGCACAAGATCCTCTTATATGGATCTTTCCTTGACCTCAACTAATTAACTATATCTTGAAAATGAAGATCCTTCATTCCTCACTTAATGTAGCCCCCACCAATACCCCTTAGCTCTCAAGAAAACAAGAACCAGAACAACTTGAAAATCTGAGACAAGAGAATCGAAGGCAAAGAGCCAGCTTCTGGGCTCTCAACTTTATCCAGTGTTAGATTGAACTGATTTCTTTCAATGTGTAAAGGCAAAAAGCACTGCAGTGTGTGTGTGTGTGTGTGTGTGTGTGTGTGTGTGTGTGTGTGCTTGCGCACACATGCATGCACCTTCTTATCCATTAGCAAGTTATCCTCTGTCTAGTTCCTTCTGCACGGAGCCGCTTTCCTCCTGAGGGAAATACACTCTTCCCACTCCCCTGCTGTCTAGTCTAAGCCTCCAGACTACTCAGATTCTTGGATAACAAAATGAGAAGAGAACGCTTTCTGATTCACCCTTTTTGATTCTTTTCCATAATCCCAGACTTTGCTCTAAATTGCACTTTAAATCATAGCCTCCTTTTAATACAACCTGGCTTATTCTCCCCTAAGCCCTGTCAGAGAACAATGCCCCCCCCACCGCCCCCGCCAATGGTTCTTTGCACTATAGCCCCCATCTCCTCTGAGCTGACTCATCTTTCAGGCTATCCGGCAAGCTTTAGAAGCAGCCAGGTCTGGTGAGAAACAGATCCCGGACTGCACCAACCAGGGACTTGCGATGCAGGGAGAGGACCGGGCACAGATCTTAAGCGGGGAGATTTCACAGGATATGGCGAAACAACCGATGGGGGAGGAGACTCAGGGTGTGAAGATGAGAAAGGGCAGTGCTGGGGGACCTAGTAAAATCAACGAAACCCTTGAGTCCTCTTGGGTCAGCAGATAAGACGTAAGTGGAGGCTTGGGGCATTAAGCTATGATATATATATATGAAAGGTTTATCTAAGAAGGAGAAACAGAGATAATATATATATGTAGAGAGATGTATTTAGATGTATATAGGACCAAATATACTGAATGTACAGAAAGAAAGTATTTGGAGAGATTAGCCTGGGGGCAGACATCTTGCTCTGGTTTGAGGGGAGGATTCCCCAGATTCCCAGACTCACAACCAGTGATCTTGGTTTCAACACGGAAGTGAGAGATGTGACGAAGGCTTTCAGGTTTGATGATGGGAGAGGGAGGGGTATAAGCTGCTCTTCAGAAGCATCCACTGAGGCTTCTGATAAACTCTGTGCTGCTGACAGGACCAGGAAGAAGGGAGTTAAAAGTAACATAAGGAGGGAGACGCTCATCCATGGAAATCTAGGAGAGTCTACTTCTTAGGCTATGTGCTCCCCTTCCCAGCACAGTCCTGTCACTGTAGCACTTAAAAAAATCAACCCCGTGTCCCTCTCTTAAAAGTATGCTGGAATGCCCCTTCCTCCACAGGGGTGGACCAACGGCAGCTCCAGCCCTTGGAGGTGATGGCTATTAAATGAGAGGCTGAACACTTGGGTGTGTGGGAGGCACTCAAGGAAAGCCTCAACCCTAGAATCTAAGTGCTAAGACTAAAGAGCTGTTGGGCCCAAGACAGTTCCAAGGCAGAGGCCCAGCTTTCTCTATGGTTGTAAGCAGCCCAAAGAGAATGCCCTCTATGCTAGAGAAGTCCCAGTCCTAGCATTTGGGTACAGGGGAGGGCGCGGTGCTTTAGCTTTGATACTTCTGTATGAAAATGACGAGCGGGGGTAACCAGCTGCCCTAGGGGATGGGGAGAGGCTACCAAAATCCCTACTCTGTGCTTCACTTCATTATCCACCAAACCCCCCAGCCCACCCTCTGTCAGCTAGGAAGACCATTCAGGGATTTCTCTCTGAGGCCTGCAAAGAGAACAGAAGCCAGTTACACTACTGCTGCAAGCCAGGGACACTGCCCCTCCAAGGCTGCTACCCTGGCCCTTTACTCTTGCTAGTTAACCTAGTTTATTTGTAAAATAACATATTACCTTTGCTGTAAAGTTAGCCTGGGCTCCGGGCTCGGTCACGGCCAACTCTACTGCAGCACAGGTTTCTAGGGATGGTTCTTCCATTCATTGCATTAAAGACTAATGTACCTAGGAGAAAAGACATGTGAGATTTGGGGGGGGGGTATTTTTGTCTGTTCAGAACAAGTTACTAAATAAAATGGCTAAATCTATGCGCTGCACTCTAGCTTCTTTTAGAAATGGACACCAATTCTATTATTAAGACCTGAACTCCGTGGCCTACCTCTGGGAAAGAAGGGTGGAAATCAGGCTGTGTCGGGAAAACTTCTAATCACGTGGGCAGGCCTTTCCCCTTTAGCGCTATCATCCATTCCCCCAGCTCCTTTTCCACACCTCCCCTTTTATTATTTTTTGTCTTTTGTCTTTTTAGGGCCATACCCGAGGCATATGGAGGTTCTCAGGCTAGGGGTCTAATCGAAGCTGTAGCCGCCGACCTACGTCACAGTCACAGCAACGCCAGATCCAAGTTGCGTCTGTGACGTACACCACAGCTCACGGCAACGCCGGATCCCCAACCCACTAAGCGAGGCCAGGGATCGAACCCTCAACCTCAAGGTTCCTAGTCGGATTTGTTTCCACTGCACCACAACAGGAACTCTGCTACCCTCATTAACTTCAGGATCCTCTAGCAAATACTTTTCAAACTCAGTTTTTAAAGGATTACAAAAAAAGTTTAGACCTAGGAATCTGAAAACTGTCTCAGCTTAATCCAGGAAAGACAAGTTGCTTTGGAACCTGGGCATCGTCCCTTTCAGCCAGTACTGTTTATGAATATCAGTCTGGCAGTAAAATTGAGAGAGAGAATTGAGATTTGGATGAACTAAACCACTAAAAGACCTGCAAAAGCTTAGGGGAAAGATCCCAATCAAGTAAAGGTATCAATGCTATTTTCAAATTGATTTGGTGAAGTCTGGACTGAGGTGCAGGATGCTGAGCATAAAAAGAAATAGGGATAGATTCAAAAGAAATTACAAAGTAGGAAATATAAATAAGATCTAGGAAAAAAAGTGACTGACTTAGTGAGTGTTCCAGGAGGAATCAGATGGAACACTCAAAGAGCTAACTGGACAGGATTTCAAGAGAGGATTATTTACAAAGGTGTAGGCAGGGTCGATAAACCAGCAAGGGCTGATGAAGCACCCAGAGCCTTGCAACAGTAGGAAGCCTTTAACAGTTTCAAACCTGAAGGGACTGTCATTGAAACCTGGTGAGAGTTGTGGCCCAGGGAGAGGGCTAGCTTCAGCAGGAGTCTTGGCCTTTCGTAGAGGAACCCAGCCACTGCCAAAGATCTGCTAGCGTCTTTTCTAATGAGAAGTCAGAGGGCAAGGGAGATTGTGTGATGCTGCACCAAAGAAGGCAGAAAAGTTGGAGAGTGATCTAAAAAGCTAATGAGAGCCAGAGCATAGCAACCAAGGCCAAGATCCTAGCTAAGGATGCTAGGGATGAGGTATGCATGTGTGTGTACCCTAGACACTGGCTCTAAAAGAATGGAAACCTAGAGGCAAAGAGTGAAAGGGAGAATTAGGAAGGATTTTAAGTACTAGTTCAGGAGGTAATGAATAGTTGAGCATTTGAAAAAAATGTTGCTCTTTCAGAGAGAAGACAGAACCTCAGCCCAATGCAAAAAGCTCAACATGGGGTCCTGAAATTCTTCTGTCTTGCCTAGAAATAGTAACAAAAGTTGGCCCCCCCCGTCCATTTTATTTTACTGGACTCCAGTCCCTTTTTCGGTCCCAAAAACACTGCCTACGTCTCATTTTTACTTAAGCTTTGTTCCTTTTGATGCATTATTTACTGTTTCCTTATCTGCCTAATTTGTTGCCTCTCACTTATTTACTAGGTAAGCTCTATAGGGACAAATTGGCTGAGGCCTTTCTGCTACACTACCTAGACCAATCCAGACAGTGGAAACTTTACTAAACAAATCCCCAGACATCCACTTCCATATCCTCTACCTTCTGGGACTAACTCTCACTTATCTATCACTGGCAGAGGAAAAGAATAAATCAGAGGTAGAATCACAGTGAGAGAGAATATCAGAAAGACTCAAGCAAGAGCCGAGGAGACAGAGAGGGAAATTAGAATTCATCATCAACATTTTATTTGCAGATTAGCCACATAGTGGTTAAGAATATTCTGGGCCAGAGTTCCAGCTCTGCCACTAGTGCACCATGTTACTTAGGCAAATTACTTAATCTTCCTAAGTCTTGATTTAATTCGTTTGTGAAGGTGAGAATATCCACCTTACATGATAAGCATTTAGCACAATGACTGACACACTGCAAATAAGTTCTCAACAAAGCTGGGTATCAGAAATCACCATCATCATCATTATTTGAATGGTGATGTGCTGCCACTGTATATATGGCTACTGTACAGCAAATAAAATAAAATAAAATCACTAAAAGTAATTACTGGAGTTCCCATCAGTGGCTCAGTGGAAACGAATCCAACTAATAACCATGAGGTTGAAGGTTCGATCCCTGGCCTCACTCAGTGGGTTAAGAATCCAGCGTTGCCAGAAGCTGTGGTCTAGGTCACAGAAATGGCTTGGATCTGACGTTATTGTGCCAGTGGCTACAGCTCTGAGTCGACCCCTAGGCTGGGAATTTCCACATGCCACAGGTGTGGCCCTAAAAAACAAAACAAACAAACAAAAAAAGTGATTATCAGTATAAGGTATACAATTATACCAAGGCACATATGAAGACAAACAGATATCAGAATATGAATATGCAATGTGTGAGCTTACCATGGTTCATCCAAAACATAAATGTAAATTATATAACAAATGGAGAGTAGTCCTGGGAGCTGCATGTAAAATTGGATGGAGTCATCTACTCTCCTTATGCCAGTCTACAAGACTTCCCCTAGGAAGCAGGATCAATCTGTAAAATCAACCAAGTCAGTATTTACTCAACAGTTACCATGTGCCTAACACTGTACATTGTTATGAGTAACTAAAAAAATTAAGGATAATTATAATCCCTAACCTCAAAACCCTTACAATCTTGTTTAAAGGGTTATGAATACCATCGTAAATAAACACTGCAATTCTGCAATGCAGACTATACGTGGAATAAATGCCCACAGAAGGGAAAGAGCTAATGGGTTTAGGTCCTTGGTAAGAAACTCATGGAAGTAGGGTCGGAGTAGGAAGGGAGAAGGGGGCAGAACTTGAGAAAGATAAAGGACATTTGAAAGAGAAGAGTTGGGATGCCACTCCAGAGGTATTCTGTTAAGAAGAAAATCGAAAAATCAATTCAGCTTTTACTGAGTGCCTACTACAAGTCTGCGAATGTGTTTTTTGCTGCAGTACAGAAAATAACAAGATAATCTGTTTTCAAAGAACTCCAAATGTCTTGATGTAAAACTGGGAAAGTGAAACAAAAAAATCAGGTATCAGTGACAAATTATAATACAGGAATGTTCATTCCAAAAGAGAATTTTGGAGCAGTGGGAGAGCAGGCACTGGAGAGGACTCCACGTTTATATAGATGGGCAGGGGGGTCTGTGTGAGTGCTTTTCCAGAGTTGACAGCCCCTCCCCTCTGCCCGGTTACCCTCAGTTAGTGGAAAGGAATGGCATCTGAGTGCATGAAGAAAAAGTGAACGGAGAGCAGGATATGCTTTTAGGAGTTAACACTTGAGGCCTGAAGGAGAGACTGGGGAGGCGAAGGCAACGCTGACAGAAGGAATAGCAAATACAATGACACTGAGGCTTGAGAGTATGGCAGTTTCTGGAACTCTGTGAAAATCCCTGTTCTCCTTCCCCAGCCCTCCACCAAGGGCAGCCGGATAAAATACAGGCTGCCCAGTTAAATTCAAATTTAGATAAACAACTAATATTTTCAAATTATAAATATTTCCCATATATCGCTTACACTCTGGACTCCCTTCAATTCATCCTAGCCCCGCCTGCTCATAGCCCACAACCCTCCCCCGGCCCAGGATCACCCTTGAGAGGACTAGGTAAAGCATGAGACACCAAACAGGTTTATTTTTTTTTCACTCATGTGTTTTTCACCCGCGGGTTTCCGGCTCAGGCCTGAGGTATGCAGCGAGAAGCTCTCTCTGCCTCTGGGGTCAGTCTCCACCAAAGGAATCGGGACGGGGAAACACTCACAAATAACACTCGCCGGACACGATAAAAACAACACCCCGGGCCCGCCTTCCCGGCAAGCGGAAGTCGTCTTTCTCCAGGACAGGAAATCCCACCCCCGCTGGAGGAGGAGCGGAAGGGAGACAGCCAATCCAGAGGAAGGTAATTCTCCCGCTAGGGCCACTGAAACCCCAGCGCCTGGCGTGCGACCGGAAGCAAAACGGGGCGGGCCTTCCTGCCGGAAGTGGTCGCCCAGCAGATGTTTCGGTACGTGTCGGTAGGAGATGTTTTAGCAGCCTAGGTGGTAGGAGATGCACCCGTAGTGTGAGACAGGGAACCGAAGCGAGGGTTAGACATCTATTCGAAGGCGGTTTGGATCTGGGGGCTGCGCTCTGTGGTGCGGTCAGACCATGGGCCCGGCCACGCACTGGGGAAAGCGGTTCCTGAACCTGCGGGTGTCCCCCGCTGGAGTATTTGGTGTGGCCTTCCTTGCCCGAGTGGCCCTGGTTTTCTATGGGGTCTTCCAGGACCGGACCCTGCTGGTGAAGTATACAGACATCGACTACCAGGTCTTCACGGATGCCGCGCGTTTCGTGACGGAAGGGCGCTCCCCTTATCTGAGGGCGACCTACCGTTACACTCCGCTGCTGGGGTGGCTCCTCACTCCCAATATCTACCTCAGTGAACTCTTTGGAAAGTTTCTCTTCATCAGCTTCGACCTCCTCACTGCCTTCCTCTTATACCGCCTGCTCCTTCTTAAGGGCCTGGGCCAACGCCAAGCTTGCGGTTACTGTGTGTTTTGGCTTCTTAACCCCCTACCTATGGCGGTGTCCAGCCGAGGCAATGCGGACTCGATCGTCGCCTCCCTGGTGCTTATGACCCTGTACCTAATAGAAAAAAGATTAGTCCTGTGTGCCGCCGTATTCTATGGTTTCGCAGTGCATTTGAAGATGTATCCGGTGACCTATATCCTTCCTATAGCCCTCCACTTACTTCCGGAAAGCGACCGTGACAAAGGCCTCTGTCAATCCCGGTATTCTTGCCAGGCTCGCTTGTACGAATTCCTGAAGAGGCTGTGTGATCGGGCTGTGCTGCTCTTCTTAGCTGTTTCTGGACTCACGTTTTCTGCCCTGAGCTTCGGTTTTTACTACAAATATGGTTGGGAGTTTTTGGAGCACACCTACCTGTATCACCTGACCAGGCGCGATATCCGCCACAACTTCTCTCCATACTTCTACATGCTGTATTTGACTGCAGAGAGCAAGTGGAGTTTTTCCCTGGGAATTGCTGCGTTCCTGCCACAGTTAATCTTGCTTTTAGCAGTGTCTTTCGCATATCACAGAGACCTTGTCTTTTGTTGTTTTCTTCATACGTCCATTTTTGTGACATTTAACAAAGTCTGCACCTCGCAGTACTTTCTTTGGTACCTCTGCCTACTGCCCCTTGTGATGCCACTAGTGAGAATGCCTTGGAGAAGAGCTGTGGTCCTTCTAATGTTATGGTTCATAGGGCAGGCCTTATGGCTGGCTCCTGCTTATGGTCTTGAGTTTCAAGGAAAGAACACCTTTCTTTTCATCTGGTTAGCTGGTTTGTTCTTCCTCCTTATTAACTGTTCTATCCTATTTCAAATTATTTCCCATTACCAGGAGGAACCCCGGACAGACAGAACAAAGTATGATTGATAGATGCTCCAGTTCTTCTGTGACTTGGATCTATTACATTCTGATTGTTCTGAATGGACCAGAGAGAGCTTTGGGGAAAAAAAAAAAAACAAAAAACATTTGAACACCCTAAGCCCTCTAGTGAAAGTTCAGTTTGGAGTATGAAACACTATTCCAACAAATTTAAATGAATTCTTGCCTTATCTATAAAAGGGACTCAATTGAGGTCCACCCTTTAGGAAATCTCAGGGCTCATTTATCTGGGACATGATGGGAAGGAAAGGTTACTTGTTTAAAAATGGGAAAGCTGATGAAATTATCAAATGCTGAAAATAGAGGAATATAGTCAAGTCTAAGCCAGTATTTGTTTCAGTTATACTCTGGTACTATCTGAAGCTGTCTTATCTTTTAACCCCCACTTTATCTTTCTAAAGCTTTCCTGATAACTGTGACGATTTATAAAATGTTCCCAAAGTACAGCTTTTAGAGATAAAGTGTTAAATAATATAACTGTGCTTAAGTTGGGAAGGTTATTCTTTATAAAAAGTGGGGGCTTGAAAGATAAAGAATCCAAATAATTTAAATTGTAATCACATTTCATATATTTGTTTTATAACTTAGTTTTTCAGCACTTAGTCCCAGTGGTATTAGATTACTGTATAGTTTTATGCAAAAAGGATTACATTGAAATTCATCCATCTTTAAACTTTTTAACATATTGTAAAATGGGATCTTGCTTTTTTAGGGCCTCACCCACAGCATTTGGAGGTTCCTGGGCTAGGGGTCCAATCGGAGCTACAGCTGCTGGCCTACACCACAGACACAGACACAGCCACACAGGATCCGCTTCTGTGGCCTACATCACAGCTCAGGGCATGCCAAATCCTTAGCCCACTGAACGAGGACAGGGATCAAACCTGCAACCTCATGGTTCCTAGTCAAATTCATTTCCGCTACACCACAATGGGAACTCTGGGATCTTGCTTTTGATATTTGAGATTACAGGCTATTAGAACATTTAGTGCTCTAATACTCTCTTATACCCCTTTGGAAGGTTTTTTGTTGTTTGTTTGGCCACGCCAGAAGCATGTGGAAGTTCCTGGGCCAGAGATGGAACCCAAGCTACAGCAATGACAAAACTGAATCTGTAACCACTAGGCCACCAGGGAACTCTTACCTCTTTGGTTTTAATTTTCTGATTGCCAAAAAGTATTTTTTATCTGGAGTTTAAGCTAATCATGTATAATCTGTGTTGTAAAATGAGTATTAGTAGATATTAGGTGATAAAAAATTAAATTGTCAGTAAAGTATTTTCCAGCTTAAAAATTTCCACTTATGAAAATTCTGTAATAGAAATGGAGGCCTGCATGAAAGCTTCCTGGAAAGCACAAGAGTCATCCTAACAGCCAAGCCATTAGCCTCTTAGATGTGGAAATTGAGGAAGAGATTGTATAAATGAAGCTCTGGTGGCCATATCCATTTACCTTATTACTATAATATTTTTGGGAAAAACATGCTTTCTGATTTTCAAACCAGCAACTAAAAAACACTTCAAAAAAAAAAGTAGTCCGTTTAGTTTGGGGACTCCCTAACACTCTGAAATGCAGTGGTAATGTATGAGTTTGATATTATGGTTTAGATTTTTAAAAATGAGTAATTAACAACATTGTTCTTTCATAGTTAAAAATAAATAAAAAAAAAAAAACCTCCAGAGAAGTAATGTATTTCATGTTGTTCAGGCCTAAAAAAGCCTCTGAGAATGAAGTGTTGTAGACAGGCCTTAAATAAGGATGCTACTAATGATAGCATGTCCTAGATGGATATCTTTTAGGACCCACCATTAGAAGGGAAGAATGGCTTTGTGTGGTTTGCTGTTTGGGTGAAAATAGCAGAGACAATTAATTGTTAGGACAGTCACCTTTCTTATAACATCGAAGTGTCATATCCCATATCAAGTATTATTTTTTTTATGTAACTATTCACTAGTGGCCTTCCAGCCACAGTGTTCTTACATTTTTTTTCTTCATTCTTTTGTAATAATTAATTTTTTTTCTGGTAGAACCGGTAGGGAAGGGGGTAGGAAACAAATAGAATTCCAACATCCCAATATACTTGTCTTTTTTATATTCCTAACTTATTTTGTTATTTTTTATTGTTTTAGGGCTGCATCTGCAGTATATGGAGGTTCCCAGGCTAGGGGTGAATTTGGAACTATAGCTGCCGCCCTACACCACAGTACAGCAATGCCAGATCTGACCCGTATCTACAGCCTACACCACAGCTCATGGTAACGCGGGACCCTTTAACCCACTGATCGAGGTCAAGAATCAAACCTGTGTCCTCATGGATACTAGTCAGGTTCATAACCTGCTGAGCCACGACGGGAACTCCTGACTAATTTTTTAGTAGTCATAAGTATATTTATTATTCATTTCTTTTTTAAAAAATGTGACTTATTCTTCCTACTTATATTGAAATTGCTGAATAGTATTCCATCAGTGGATGTTCACTTTGTAAATGCATCATTCTTCCTCTTGTAGACCTTTAAGACTGCTTCTAATTTTTAATATTCTAAGTAAGACGTAGAATCTTCCACATTTTAGATCATTCCCTTAACATTCTTAGAAATCAGTGGAGTTCTGTTGGGATCTTTGGAGGGAACTTCAATTCCAGATCCTGCTGTGCAAGAAATTCTCTACCAAAGGCATTTCTTAAAAGATTCAGAGCATATTTTGCCTCTTATTTGCTGCAATACATTTAGCAAATTAACTGACTTGTACATTTTGCAGTGTGCATTCATGCAGTTAAAATTCTTGTCCTTGTCAGATAGAATAGCATACGAGAGCGCAGATTTATATAGTTTAAGTTCAAATCCCAGTGTGTAACCTTGGGCAAAATTCTTTTATCTAACAGTTTTCCACCTGTAAAATGAGGATGATAATATTGTAAGAATCAAATGAGTTAATATAGCCAGCGCTTATGCTGGCCCAGGACAAGCAGTTTCCTATCACCTTCCCAGCTTTAACATCTGTTTACAGGAGTTCCCTTCGTGGCTCAGTGGTTAACGAATCCGACTAAGAACGATGAGGTTGCGGGTTCGATCCCTGGCCTTGCTCAGTGGGTTAAGGATCCGGCGTTGCCGTGAGCTGTGGTGTAGGTTGCAGACGCGGCTCGGATCCCGTGTTGCTGTGGCTGTGGCGAAGGCCGGCAGCTACAGCTCCTGCTAGACCCCTAGCCTGGGGAACCTCCATATGCCACGGGTGCGGCCTTAGATAAGGCAAACAGACAAAAAAAAAAAAAAAAAAAAATCTGTTTACAATCCTTTATTTATTTATTTATTTATTTTGGGGCTGCAGGTGTAGCATATGGGAATTCCCAGGCTAGGGGTCAAATCAGAGCTGTAGCTGCCGGCCTACATCACAGCCACGGCAACGCCAGATCTGAGTCGAGTCTGCGATCTACACCAGAACTCAGGCAACAACTCAGGCCAGGGATCGAACCCGCAACCTCATGGTTCTTAGTCGGATTTGTTAACCTTGGAAAGATCATTCCCTTAACATTCCCTTAACATTAGTCGGATTCGTTAACTCACTGAGAGAGGCCAGAGATCTAACCCGCATCCTCATGGATACTAGTCGGGTTCGTTACCGCTGAGCTGCAACTCGAACTCCTACAATCCTTTAAAGAAGGAGCTCCTCTTGGAGTCTAGAGTTAAGACTTTTCCTCCCAGTTTACTAACATATAGGAAAAGGACCTGGATTTTTACTAAATAATTGTTTTAATGACCTGTTAATATAAACTTTATTCCTTCTGATTCTGAACTGGTGAGTAGTAGTAGTTAGCAGTAGTTAGAGAGAAGTTACATGTGAAATTGTACGCATGGATTTTTCCAGATGTCTGATTCTGGCCTGACAGTTTTGTATTTGTGAACTCCTGTCATACACTGGCTGACTCTACGCAGTAGAGTTTTGGCTCTTGCCCCTAAGTTACACAGCACTTCTTTTCTCCATTGTATTGAGGGGTCATTCAGGGGTTGGTACTCTGTTGATGGAAGCACATGTCCTCTGCCTGAATCAGAATCATCAGAATAGCACAAGCATTTATTCAGCACCGATCCAGGAGGACCATTCATTTAGTCACAACAAGCTTTCCTATTCATTATCCCAAACAAAAACCAGACTAAATGAGAATATTTCTAGCTGCTCAGACACTTTTCTACTTGTTCTGTCTGCTATATAAAGTGAAATAACACCTATAGTGACTATTTAAAGATAATTTGGAGCATGAATATTTGAAGCTCAGTGATTTCACACAGGGAATTTTTAACCTTCTTTGGTCTCCATTCTTTTAGCAGTTATTTTTGGATTCAGGCCTACGCCGAGTCATATAACAGATGAATAAGACAAGGTCCATGCTCTTGAGGAGTTAACAGTAAAGACAGAAACATATGCCCTGTTAATAAAATGCTATATGAGTTCCCATTAAGTTCCACAACAATTCTGTGATTTGTAAAATGGGGCAGTAGACAGTATTACTATTCCAGTTTTACACATAAGAAAATAGAGACTCAGAAGCAAGTGCCTTTCCAAGGTCAAAGAGCTTGTTAATAAAAAGAGTAGGTCTTCTGATTCAAATTGTATATTTTGCAGGTCCTTCATTCCATATGATGACAGGGGAGTACAGTGAAAAACTTCATTTATTTACCAAATGTTATTCATTCAACAAAATGCCCTGAGTATCTTCTATGCGCCAGACACTGTCCTAGGCATTGTGGACACAGATCTGGGTGCGGCAAAGACTCTGTCCTCAGGGAGCTCGCATCTTCATGGGAGGCAAAGAATAAGTCAAGTACATGATTGTGGCGACAGTCACAGAAAAATACGGCAAGCTAAAGAAGTAGAGAGTGATGGCAGTGAGGAGAGCAGTGGGTGCTGCTGTAGTTGGGGAGAGCAGTTGGGAACAGCATCTTAAGGTGGCATTTGAGCAGAGACTTCAAGGAAGCAAAGACATGACATTCGTGCTCAGGGGAAGAGCCTACCTTGCTGAGTGGAAAGCAGTGCAAAGGGCCTGAGATAGGAAAGGGGGTGAGCAGGGAGCAACCAGAACTTAATTCACAATATCCAGAAGAACATGAATGCTAGTTGAAAAATACAATTGGAGTTCCCATTGTAGCTCAGCAGTAACAAATCTGACTAGTATCCATGAGGATGCAGGTGTGGTCCCTGGCCTCACTCAGTGAGTCATTGCCTTGAGCTGTGATGTACACAGACCCGCCTCGGTTCTGGCATTACTGTGGCTGTGGCACAGGCCAGTGGCTACAGCTCTGATTTAACCCCTATCCTGGGAAATTCCATATGCTGCGGGTTCGGCCCAAAAGACAAAAAAATAAAATAAAAAATTTTAAAAAAGGAAAAGAAAAATATAATAAACATTAGTCTTTTTATTGACCTATAGTAGAATAACTTTGACTTCAACCTCTTTTTCCTGATTTGAGCACATGTTAATTTGTAAGGAAGATGAAATACACACACACACACACACACACACAGCTAATTTGAGCAGTGTTACAAAATACTTCCATATGTTATTTTGAGATGTGAAGACTGTCTTAAATCCACTTTCACAGATGAGAATCAGAAGGCTCAGAATATATGCGTTCTGCCCACTGTCAGAGTTAGTACATGAGACAGGACGTGTACTAGAGCCACATGTACCAGAGGCACATTCTTCTCTCTGCACTGCCCTTATCCTTTAAATATGGACCCTCCAGGGTAGAAGGTAGGAAATTTCAGGAAAAAGTGGTCCAACAGATCATTCATTCACCACTGAGCCACGACGGGAACTCCTCAGTTTATCTTTTAATACCAGGTACTGAGATGTTTGTTATCTTAACTCTTGACCTTGAATACTGGGTAATTCTTTTTTTTTTTTTTGGTCCCTTTTTTTTTTGCCTTATCTAGGGCCGCACCCACGGCATATGGCGGTTCCCAGGCTAGGGGTCTAACAGGAGCTGTAGCTGCTGGCCTTCACCACAGCCACAGCAACGCAGGATACGAGCCGCATCTGCAACCTACACCACAGCTCACGGCAACAACGGGATCCTTAACCCACTGAGCAAGGCCAGGGATCGAACCCGCAACCTCATGGTTCCTAGTCGGATTTGTTAACCACTGAGCCACAACGGGAACTCCAATACTGGGTGACTCTTGGGGGCTTTCTTGGAAACGCCCTTCCTTAAATCACTGGGGGATTAATTGTGCTTCTGATCATCCTTGGCTTGGTTCACCGGATCTTTCAGGATGGAGCTCTGGCCTGTAAGTCCAGTGTCATCCTCTCCATCACCCCACCCTACAGTCATACCGGATGGTGCCACCTGTTCATGCCTTTGCACCTGCTGTTTCCGTGGCTGAAATGTTCCTTTTCATCCTCTTGTCTCTTTCACTGTCTCCTGTTCAGCATAACGACGACCTTCATGACACACTTTCTGCTTCGGCACCTCTATTATATAATGCAGGTCACACTGTACAGTAATTCCTCATCTGTGTGTCTGTACCATCTTAGACTGTGAGCTCCCTAGGGACAGTGATGATTTCTTACTCATTGATAGTATTTTCCTCAGGCTTTCCCAGAACCAAGTCAAGACAAACAGGAATAATCCCTGCCAGGGAGCTGTTGAACAGGCCACATACTTTCCTCAGTTCGTTGAATTGAATTGTCCACGAATCTGTCAAGTGAGAGCTGGGGACAGTGAGCTTCTTTGCACAGTGTCAGCGGTGGCAGCTGTGAAAGAGAAAGGGAGCAGTTTCTGGGTGCCTGTCATTTCTAAATGCCATCAGTATCCACCTCATTTTCTAAGCCATTATGTTATAATCACCTCCTATTCTTTCTTCCACTTACTACCTGCCTTGCCATCGAATCAGTCACTAAATCCTGTCAGCGCTCCCTTTTAACGTCCCAGGAGCCTACTGGCACCTTGCCCTTGTCATTGCCGACTCCCGCGGCTCAGGCCCTCATTATCTGTTATCTGGAATCGATGGCTTGCTCAGTGTCCGTGCCGCACCCCTCCCGCCCTTCACTGCCTCTCTCATTTATCCTCCCCTCTCCTGCCACAGCGCGCTCTCCCAAGCAGACTGATCCTGTCACCGGCCCAAAAAAAAGCCTCCTAGGGGGCTCCGTGACCTGCAAGAGAAAGTCTGAATTTCTTAGCATCCTCCACCTCGCGCCAGTGTCTCCTGCTCAGCCGCACTCAGCGTGTAGTTTCCTGCAATCACCGCACCGTTAAGCCTTTCCCCTTGCTGTTTCTCAGCCGCGCGTTCTCCTCCTGTCCGTTCAGCTGAAAATGAACAGCTGCGCATTTTCAGGCCCCAACTCGCAGGCCCCTTCCTCTCTCAGGGGTCATGCCAGGTGAGCTTATGGAGAGTCATTAACTTTTTTGTGTGTGTGATTTTTAGGGCCATACCCGTGGCATATGGAGGTTCCCAGGCTAGGGGTCAAATCAGAGCTGTTGCTGCCAGCCTGCACCACAGCCACAGCAACGCAGGATCCGAGCCGCATCTGCGACCTACACCACAGCTCACGGCAATGCCGGATCCTTAACCCACTGAGCAAAGCCAGGGATCGAACCGGCAACCTCATGGTTCCTAGTCGGATTCCTTAACCGCTGCGCCACGACGGGAACTCCTCATTAACTCTTAAGAATGAAAAAGAGGGCCAGGGCTGTAAGGTTGGGGAAACTTTATTAGTACACTTGGTCTATTACAACTATTTGCGAATCTGTCTCCTCTCAGAACTGGTTACCTCCTGGAGGACAAGAATTGTTTTCTGCTTGTATCCTTAGCATGCAGCCTAAAGACTCAATAAATATTTGTTAAATAAATCGATCTGGAATGGGGAGGAAGCAAGTGCTTACTGAGCACCTGTTGAGAACCCATATGCTTCACGCACACTCTTTGTTTCATTCTCAAAACAACTTTTTGAGATAAGTATTATTTGCTAATAAGAAAACAGACTCAAGTGTATATGAGTAAATACAGATATGTGTATATATACATAGATATAATTTTTTAAATGTCATAGGCTTGTAAGGGATGGAGCTAGAGTTTGAACCTAAATCTGACTCTCCAACTTTTCTCTATTGAGTGATTCTCAGCCAGGGGCAATTTTGCTGGTCATAACTTGGAGATGTTTTTGGCATCTAGTGGGTACAGGCCAGGAATGCTGCTAAATATCCTCCAATGCAGAGTACAGCCCTGACCACAAAGACTTTTCTGGCCCCAGATGTCATTAGAGCCCAGTTTGGGAAACCAAACTCTAGAGCATGTTGACTTTGCTGAAAAGCAAGTAATCAGACAAAGTAAATACATCTAACAGGAGGCGAACTGGGCTGAAGAGATGCTTTACGGGGTTAAGGCCAGTCTTGAACCACTTGCTTTGAAAAGGAAAAAAAAAAAGTCTCTTCTGCCCAGATGCTGATCCGCCTCCAGTTTTATGATTCTTTCTCTACTATATTCACTCAGTCTTTTTCCTCCTTCCTTCCTTCCTTCCTTCTTTCCTTCCTTCCTTCCTTTCCCTTCTTTCCTTCTTTCCTCTCTTTCTCCCTTTCTCCCTCTCTCCCTCTCTCCCTTTCTTTCTTTCCTTCCTTCTTTCTTTTTTTCTTTCTTTCTTTGGCCACATATGGAACTGTCTGGGCCAGAGATTGAATCCAAGCTGCAGCTATGGCAATGCCAGATCCTTTAACCCCCTGCACTGGCTGGGGGTCGAACCCATGCCTCCACAGTGACCTGAGCCACTGCAGTTGGGTTCTTAACTGAGCCACAGCAAGAACTCCCCATCTGTCTTCTCTTCTCCATTTTTTCTTTTCCTCAGCAGACTTTATTTTAGTTTGGAGAAAGCAACCCAGAAAACTGCAATGTTTTCAGATCTCTTTTCCTTTTTTTTTCTTTTAAGGGCTGCACCCGCGGCATGTGGAGGGTCCCAGGCTAGGGGTCTAATTGGAGCTGTAGCGACCGGTCTACGCCACAGCCACAACAGCACAGGTTCCGAGCTGCATCTGTGACCCACACCACAGCTCATGGCAATACTGGCTCCTTAACCCACTGAGCAAGGCCAGGGATCGAACCTGAAACCTCGTAGTTATTAGACGGGAACTCCAAACCTCTTTTCTAATTAAAAGAGTCAGTATGTAAGAAGCTGCAAACTGACAACATCTCTAGAATCTGGGAAAAAGGCCAAAAATGTCACCTTCTGAAATTGACAACCAAAAAAGTGGATGAGATTAGTTACCGTGATAATCTTTCCAGGAAATAACCCACCTAAGAAATTCTTGATAAGCGCACTGCTGATAAGACTCGGTTGTTCCCTAATCTCAGCCAGGGTCCAAGAGTGACTCCCCCTGAAGGAAAGTATTCAAAATATAACTCGTGTGGGATAAACTGTCATCCAGGACATTTTTAAATGTTTGTCCGGAGAAGCGTTCTAATAGGGGAAGCTTTTGATGACTCATAAGTTTAACTGCCTATAATTGCTAAGGATGATGTGCATGTTTTTTTTTTTTTCTTTTCTTCCAGCAGAATAAACTCTAGAAAGGAGGAACCACGTTTAATTTATCAGTATCTCTGGCAGCAGAGGCATAGCTGAGTCACTGGTAGAGAAGGTGGGAATTAGTGGCCATGCGTGTGTATGTGGTTCTGGGAGGAGGTCAGAGAGGTACTATTCTGTAGGGATGTAATTCTTAATCAGGAACCCAAGACCTTCGGTTGTACACAAAATTGTGTGTGTGTGTGTTGTGTGTCTGGGGGGGTATGCATTATATTTGTGGAAAATGTTTATAGCCTTCATCCAAGGGGTATCTGATCTCCAAAAAAGTGAAGCCCACTGCCCTGGTGAAAATATAACTCCTGGAGGAAATGAATTAGAAAGAAGATAACCTGTCGCAGCTCAGTGGTTAACGAATCTGACTAGGAACCATGAGGTTGAGGGTTCGATCCCTGGCCTTGCTCAGTGGGTTAAGGATCCGGCGTTGCCCTGAGCTGTGGTGTAGGTTGCAGACGTGGCTCGGATCCTGCGTTGCTGTGGCTGTGGCGAAGGCTGGCAGCTACAGCTCCTGTTAGACCCCTAGCCTGGGAACCTCCATATGCCGCAGGTGCGGCTCTAGATAAGGCAAAAAAAAAAAAAAAAAAAAGAAAGAAGATAACTCAGGAGAAGCAAAGGAAGTGAGTTCCTCCTAGGAGAGAGAGCTTTCCTTCTCAGAGTTCAGGTAAGACTTGGTTGTGCAAGACTGCTGTGCTTGCATGAGGCCCCTTCATGTACACATGCAAGCACGCAGCGGAGAGATGAGCAGTGAGCGACATCAAGGCAGAACAGAGTCCCTCCTCAAGGATGCTGGAGAAAAGTTACAAAGATGAGGGGACCTGGAGAGATTTCAGGAGAGTGTGTGTGTGTGTGTGTGCGTGTGTGCGCACGCGCGCACGCGCGCACGCGTGTGCCCATGTGTGCATCAGAGGGGAGAGGATGAATATTAAATTTTCCAAGTATATCAACATCAATGCTGATCTGAGGTTCCCAGGACGCCCTGGGTTAGCCACTAGTCACGTGTAAACGAAGGATTTTGAGTTTTAGGCATTGGACTAGGCAGTTAAGAACTCCTTCTGTAGTTCTCATCATGGTTCAGTAATAACGAACCCGACTATTATCCATGAGGATTCGGGTTTGATCCCTGGCCCAGCTCAGTGGGTTAAGAATCCAGCACTGCAGAGAGCTGTGGTGTAGGCAGACACTGCTGGGAACTGGCATTACTCTGGCTGTGGTGTAAACTGGTAGCTGCAGCTCCAATTCGACCCCTAGCCCGGGAACTTCCATATGCCACAGGGGCGGCCTTAAAAAAAGGCCAAAAAAAAGAAATGGAGTTCTTCATTGCTTTAGTCAAAGTTCCTTTCAGTTGTAATTTGCAAAAACAAAACTTTAACGTTAGCTAAGGGACTTATTTGAAGTCTACTGAGTAGTTGATAAATTCCAAGGAAAGAGCTGATCAGGGAAGCCTGAGAACACAAGAAATCGGGCAGTTTGGGGACTTCCACAGCCAGCGACCAGCTCCAGTGACCTCTGTCTCCAGATGTCTGTGTCCAGGTTTTAAATTTCCAAGAGAGAAGTGCTGGGCCAGGTCCTAGGGAAGAGGAACCTGTGAGCCAAGGCATCCGGGCTCCTGCTGACTGCAGCCGTGATCGCCGTTGGTGTGGAGCAGGTGACATCTCCTAACAGCAGTGCCGGGTCTTCTGTTTGCCAGCTACACACTGTGCACCCTCAGTGCATTTCCTAGTTTCTTACTGTTCTAAAAAACAATTAATGGGAGTAAGGTGGAAGAACTATGAGGCAAAGGAAACAAAAAGTGCAGTGACCCTTGGGTAAGATGAACTTGGGATCCTAGAAACAGAAAGAAGGCCCTTGTAAGCTGGAGAATAATTTGCAAGAAGCGGTGAGTACAGGAAGGGCATTCGCAGGACTCATGGGCTATGGTGGGAAGTTTGGGTTTTTTCTTCCCAGTGCAGTATAGAGCCACTGGAGGGATTTTTTTTTTTTGGTCTTTTTGCCTTTATGTAGAGCCACACCCTCGGCATATGGAGGTTCCCAGGCTAGAGGTCTAACAGGAGTTTAGCTGCAGTCCTATGCCACAGCCACAGCAACGCGGGATCCGAGCCGCGTCTGCAACCTTCACCACAGCTCAGGGCAACGCCGGATCCTTAACCCACTGAGCGAGGCCAGGGATCGAACCCACAACCTCATGGTTCTTAGTCGGACTTGTTAACCACTGAGCCACGAAGGGAACTCAGCCACTGGAGGGATTTAAACACGTATAAATTCCATTTAAAAAAAATCGGTTGGGCCATGGCAAATGGACTCTAGAAAGAGCAACTCGGAGGTTATTGCCATAATCCAGATGAGATGGGATGGCGGCTTGAATCAAAGGGGTTGTATTGGACGGGAGCTCTCTGGTGGTGGAGCTCCCTGGTGCCCAAGAGGTTAAGGATCTGTGGTGTTGTCACTGCTGTGGGGGTAGGTTCGAGTCCTGGCCCTGGGAACCCCTGAAAAAAAAAAAAAGAGAGGGAGAGGTTGTACTGGAGATGGTGAAAAGCAGATGGATTCAGCAGGCATTTTTGTGTTCCAGAGAGAAAATTGACAGGACTTGCTATGGAATTGATGTCAGGGAGAAGAAAAGGGAAATCCGAATCGAATCCTAGGCTTTACGCTTGAGCCACTAGAAAGACACTAATGCCCTTTATGGAGCAGGGGAGACTAAGAGAAGGAGACAGTTCAGGGAGGAAGATGGAGTTTGGGGCCGGGTGATCTCGTGTTCTCGTGTTAAGTATGAAGCGTCAGATGCCTTAGTGGAAAAGCACACAGGCAGCTGAATAGACGTCTGGGCGTCACCAGATTACACGACTTTACTTAAAACAAGGGGCAGGTTGAGGCCCTTCGGGAGGTACCTAAGACCTGGCTGTGGGTGCTGTCACATTAGAAAGTCTGGCTGGGCAGCAAAGGGCTAGGGAGCCAGGGAGTGGCCAGTGAGGTCAGAGAAATGCCATTTTGATTTCCAAGTGTGGGCTTTTAATTTGTAGGTTCTGTGTGTACACGGAGTTGATTTTGGACCCGACATTGTTTATGAATACACTCCAGATGCGTCTCATAAATGTCAGACCTGTCACAGCGCCACACTTTTCCTTGCCTGAATCATGGGCAAAATCTTTCTAGCTTCTTCGTGTGTGTTTCAGGTGCTGGCAGGAATTCGCTGTTAACTAGGCCTGGCAGGAAGGCCAAGTCTGCCCATAAATCTCCCTCTGGGCCTGTAAATATTTTTATAAGGTCCGTTAAGTTAACTGTGGATAAACTAGGTACTTACAGGCAACTCCAATAAACCGCATGCAGAAAATCCACTTTGTGGATTATTTGCAATAAAATTTTAATTTCTCAGAGTGTGAAATCGAAGCCTTCCTTCTGGTGTTTTGCATATTTCTTTGCTGGCTCTCTTTACCAGCGTTTAGCAAATGACTTTATTTTTAAAAGCAGTCCAAGCAAAACATAAGTAGAAAAGTAAGCTTGTGGGAGTTCCTGTCGTGGCTCAGCGGTTAACAAACCTGACTGGTATCCATGAGGACATGGGTTCATTCAGTGGGTTGGGGATCGGGTGGTGCCGTGAGCTGTGGTGTAGGTCGCAGACACGCCTTGGATTCAGCATTGCTGTGGCTGTGGTGTAGGCCGGCAGCTGTAGCTACTGTTCGACCCCTGGCCTGAGAACCTCCATATGCCACGGGTGTGGCCTAAAAAAAAAAAGGTAAGCTTGTGAATATGCAGTCTATATATCCACACATATGCAGAGCAAACTCAACTAAGTGAACTATATCTAGTGCCTTCTAATACTTAGAGCTAAGTAATTATAATAATCAATGAGTCTACCTGGTACCCCCAGATTTCCTTATTTTTCAATTAAAAATAAAGTTTTTTCCGGTGGTCAAAACAATACATTCATTATAGAAAAGCAAAAAACAAAATGTTAAAAGAGGAATTTTGGAACACAATAATCATAACTCCTGAAATCTAGAGACAACCACCGTTACTGCTACTGTTAATATGTTGGGATACAGCCTTTTTTTTTTTTTTGTCTTTTTGCCTTTATGTAGAGCTGCACCCGCTGCATATGGAGGTTCCCAGGCTAGGGGTCTAACAGGAGCTGTAGCCGCCGGCCTTCGCCACAGCCACAGCAACGTGGGATCCCAGCCGCGCCTGCAACCTACACCACAGCTCATGCCGACGCCGGACCCATAACCCACTGAGCGAGGCCAGGGATCGAACCCGCAACCTCATGGTTCCTAGTCGGATTCGTTAACTGCTGAGCCACGACGGGAACTCCGGGATACAGCCTTTCTGAGCTCTATACCTATGCTGTGGAGTTCAGAGTCACACTAATCTAAAATGAAAATAGACTTAATTTCATTTGTTTGATTTAAAATAAATGTAATTAAAAATAAATTCAAAAAACCCTTAGCAATGTACTGGAATATCTTTTACTAATAAGAAATACTTTTCTAGGAAGTTCCCGTCATGGCTCAGTAGAAGCGAATCTGACCAGCATCCATGAGGACATGGGTTCAATCCCTGGCCTTGCTCAGTGGGTTAAGGAATCAGCATTGCCGGGAGCTGTGGTGTAGGTCACAGACTCGATTCGGATCTGGCATTGCTGTGGCTGTGGTGTAGGCTGGCAGCTGCAGCTCTGAGTCAAACCCTAGCCTGGGAATCTTCATATGCCACAGGTGCGGGCCTAAAAAAAAAAAAGACAAAAGACAAAAAAAAAAATACTTTCCAAGACTTTGTCAGACTTTAAATTGACTGCCGAGAATTTCACTGTGTAAATGTACTCATTGAGCTGTTTTCTCAGTTAGTGTTTGCGTTGTTCTTTTTTGTTTCTGTGTTCTCTATTATATCAGTAAACATCCTTGCAAATAAATCCTTGCGTATATTCTTATATCCTTAGACTGAAATAAACTTCCAGCTACGGACTTTGCTGTGTTAAGGCATTCTGACAACATATTGCCAAATTGCTCTGCAAGTTGCAGTCAAAGAGATGTATACCAACAATAAATATCTTTGTCAACCCTGGACCTCAAAAACAACTGAAAAAATCTTTGTCAAGTCAGTAGGGAAAAAGAGTGTAATTGATTCTATTTGTGTCATTGGTTTTACTTGTATTTCTTTGATGAGCAATGACATGGGATGTTTACAATGCATTCACTGGTTACCACATGTTGTTGGCATTTCTTGTTTTGTGATTTGCTTTTCCACATCTAGGGCTTGATATTTTCTGAAAGTGCTTGTTATTCATTTGTAAGACCCATCTCTCTATATAAGGGGTGTTGATCCATTATGTTTTAAATAGTCTGCCACCAGCCTTTTATTTTTTGATCTGAAATGTTTAAAAAGTATATGTAATCAAGGTCAGTCTTTTCTTTTTATGATTTTTGTATTTCTTGTTATTTTTAGAAAGCTTTCCTCACCTCAAGATTATATAAATATTTAGCTGTATTACCCTTTATTTTTTTTTAGGGCCTCACCCATGGCATGTGGAGGTTCCCAGGCCAGGGGTCTAATCGGAGCTACAGCTGCCGGCCTGCACCACAGCCACAGCAACGCCAGATCCGAGCCGCATCTGTGACCTACACCATAGCTCACAGCAACGCCAGATCCTTAACCCACTGCGTGAGACCAGGGATCGAACCCTCAACCTCATGGTTCCTGGTCGGATTCGCTTCTGCTGCCACGACAGGAACTCCAATTGGAGCCTATTCAGCAGGTCGCTGCCTGAAGGCTGCCTGGGACTTACAGTCACCCAAGAGATAAGCATCTGTCCCTAGGGTTGAATTAGATCGTCTTTTCCCCTTAGTTTCTGGACCATCAAAGGCAGGCCAACCATATGCCAAGGATACTGTGTGGGGGGTGGGGGGACCACATCCTGAATGCTCTTTGTTTCCAGAAATTCTGTGCCTGGGTTTTCTTCTGCTGTTAAAGGGAATCCATCTCCCTAACCCTGAAATCCTGAGATACATGCTTCCTTGTTCAATGTCACCTAAGACTTGTGTGTGAAGGATGGGGCTGTTTGGATCACACAGATATTTTTTATTGTCTTAAGGCCCTATCTAATCAGAGGCCTGATCTCCCTTTGGGAGGCTCTCTAGTTAAATTCCCCTTGATGGGCCCGAAGTCCCTCATCATGCCGTTAAGATTTCCCCCTTTCTCCTGGGACACGAACAGGAGTAGCGAACTGTGACTTTGTTTATTGTTCTTCAGCAAGTTGCATTAGAATTTATATGCACCTTTCCAACAGAAGATAAATTATACGTATTACAAGAAGGGTGAAAACCCATTGTGATGATGACATGACCGTGGGAGGGTTTCTTTGTTCTGGGCTCGCTGCGTAATCTATTCACCAGAGCAGACCTGTCTATTCGGCTGGTTTCAGATGTCGGTGAGTTATGACTGGGAGTCTTCAGTGGATCATTTCTGCTATTGGGAAGATGATGAAAAGGTGAGACACTTCTCTTTGAGACTTAGCCCTTCATGGCCACAGGGCTTGGCCGTGCTCCGGGGGCTTCCTTCCTTGCAGGGCAAGGGGTAGGGTAGGTTAGGGTAGGGAAGGTGCTCTTATTTTAGAGTTCTCAGATATTTGAAAACTTCATTTTCAGCCAAGATCTGGAAAAGATACCTATTGTAATCAAGTGCTTCTTGGATTTTCTGGAAGAGAGGAAAAAGGGGAGTGAAGTAATTATTATCATTATTTGTTTTTTTGCTTTCTAGGACTAAAGCTGAGGCATATGGAGGTTCCCAGGCTAGGGGTCTAATCGGAGCTACAGCTGCCGGCCTGCGCCACAGCCACAGCAACGCGGGATCCGAGCCACGTCTGTGAACTACACCACAGCTCACGGCAACGCCAGGTCCTTAACCCACCGAGCCAGGCCAGGGATCGAACCTGCAACCTCATGGTTCCTAGTTGGATTCGTTTCTGCTGCGCCATGACGGGAACTCCCCAGCAGTCCTCGTTTTTTAAACACCTGTTAGTCTTGACACTCTCATCTCTTTGCCTTTAGCATCATCTGAGGGGGCCCAGCCTGAGAGTGATTAGACAATCGTCCATTGTCTAAACTAAAGCAGGATTAGACTTGCCAAATCTAGATTTGCACAGGATGCTAAGAGACAGAGGTGGGCCAAAAGAACTTGATTTCTTTCTTTTTAAATGTCCTTTTCCTTTTGGAACTCAGTGCTAAGCAATACTGGGGCACTGCCTGTGCTGCTGCTGGCCCTGTGCAGAAGGTAGGATTCTTCATTTGTCCAAGTAATACTGGAGCTGAGTGCAACAGGGGGCCCACAGCAAGGCCTTGGAGAATAACCAGCGGGCTGTTGTGGGGGGAGGGGAACGGAGCTAGTCTACCCCCCCCTTTCGGTGGCACCTGCTGCATGTGTAATTTCCCCATCCAGGGAGTGAATCTGCACCATATCAACGACCCAAACCACAGCAGTGACATGGCCGAGTCCTTAACCACTAAGCTGAGAGGAAACTCCAACTCTCTTTTCTTTAATAGAAAGGTTTAAAAACCAAACACTTCAAGAGGGTGGGGGAGGGAGTGGGTTGGTAGCGGCGTCTGGGGTTAATAGTTGTAGACTGTTGCCTCTGGGGGGAAAAATTATTGTTACCCATTAAAAAAATAAAAATATTTTACTTTAAAAAAATCAAACACTTCATTTCTAAATGAAGATGAAATTTGAAGCTATCTCATACGTCTTCCCTTGTTGCAGATATATAGCCTCTTTTCCGAATTAAGACCCTCAGAACCTTATGTACTTTGCTCAAGAACCACAGATAATACTCGTGAGGTCTCTTAATCCAATACACTTCCCATGAGAAGGAACACTGCTACTTAGTGATGACAGTGGATCTCAACTCCATCACTGCTTCCTCCCAAGAGACTCCTGAAACACTGGTTTTTATAGCAAAGATGCCTTCCAGCAAGATTGACTATAAAAAGAATTCTCTCTCCCGTTGACTTGTGTTATAAAATCAGAGATATGATCACACGGAAAAAACATCCCAGTTGGCTTGACAAAAATGCTTAGTTAAGGGAGGCCTAGATGATGTGCTAGTTTTATTCCACAGTCACATTGTAAGTTCTTCAAGGAAGGGGGCTGCGACTCCCGTGTTATAGCTCATAAAGAGGTGGTACAGGACCTTAAAATGCGGTAGGCACAGTAAATGCTGCCGTAGGTTGGCCAGGTCTTTACAATAGAAAGAGAATTTTGAGAAACTTTTGAAGAGAGATGTGGAATTCTTTTTGAAAATAGAGTATGATTTTTCAAAATTTACATATGAAGAGATAAAAAGTGCCAGAATTAGAGGGGAGGAGGGGAGCCACACTCTCCCGGCCCTGCCTCTCTGATGTGGCCCCTTAGTGATTTGGAGACACAGTGATAAAGCCCACGTGAGGGTCCTGAGGCTAAGACACCAAATGACATCACCAAGTCCGCACAGCTAATGAGGGCAAAGCCAGGACCATACCTTGGGCTTTTAACTGTACTGGAAAATTCCGAGGACTCCCTCACTGCTTTTTCCGTATAACAGGAATTTCTCTTATTTGATTTACACCTGCAACTGGGTAGAATTTAGCTGCCGGCTCCCTTTTATTGCCTATAAAAGGAATTGGCTGCAATACTAAAATTTACCAGTAGATGTCACAATATGCCATATTATTGTGCAATATGGTCTCCAGCTGAATTTTACTCGCATTTCTTAATTCCAGGTCAGCAGACTCCTGGGAATCCCTGAATCTTTAGAAGAAGGCCCACCAGAGTTGGAGGAATTCTGGGGCAAGGGGAGTGGGATTAGGGGTTGGGGGTGGGGATTGGGGTTGATGTGGGATGGGATGACTGAAGAGAGAGCTGTGAGAATTTTAAAATCTGTTTTAATCATGATGAATTTTTTTAAATTATTTGACCAAATATAAAGGGTAAAACTCTTAGCTGAAATCCTTTTTTTTTTAAGGAAAAACCCAGATGTTTCCTAAACTGAGCTCCTAGGATGAGAAGTAGAGTTAGTGGGGCTCTGGGGAACCCCCACCTTCTCTTCAATCAGCAAAGCCCCCCTCTTTGCTTTACAGAGAGAGTGTCAAATGATTAAAGAGCATGAGGCTTGAAGCTGACACAGCTGGGTTTGAAGTCTGGCTCTGTGGTTAGCAGTGTGATCTAGTATGTCACTTAACTTCTGGCCTCAGTTTCTTCATCTGCTGTTTAATGACACTGATCATATGCCGCCATGAGGATGAAATGTGGAAACGCAAAGTTTAACTGTCCTTGTTACTCATGATAAAAAGTGTTTTCATAGCTAAAATCATTTGAGAACTACAGACGAATTCAAGTTTTCATCTTAAAAATGTGGGAACTAGGTCTTAAGAGGCTAAGCAGTTCTCTGATTGTTTCACAACTTCATAACATAATACAATTATTGATGTAAAACAAGACCTGCTGGTTCTAATCTTTTACAGGTGTGTCCCTCCCTGTTGGGGAAACTGGACATGTCACCATGCAAATTTACACCACTGACAAACTACAAAACAGTTCTTCACCTAATGATTTAACAGGCCAAAGAGTCCCGTTTATTTTCAAATTTATTTTTATATTATTTGTTCTGCGTTCCAAAGTAATCCAGAACAAGTTTCGACAAACGACGTGCTTAACGAATGATTCTATTAATGCCGTAAAACAAATAAATAAACAAATAAATAAATGTCAATGGTTTCCCATAACTTTTCAGCCACAGATGTAATGCTTTGATTTAATTGCTTTGGCAGTATTTGGTTGGGAATATTCATATTCCCTGAATAGCTGTGCAGGCCGCCACGTGGAAGATTTAGTGAAATGGGAACTCAGGGATCCATGGCCTCATGGTGTCGGTTGCTTTGATAACTATCAATTTGAAGTGTTGTGGGTCTACCCTCATGTGTAACGCAAATTTTATTATACTTTGGTACGGAAATCCACCTTACACAACACAACTTCCGTTTCTCAGTGTTCCTAAGACTTCAAGTAGCTATTTTTAAGGAAATGCAGTTTTACGATGATAGAATCCCATTGCCGCTGCATGCGCTCCAATGCCCGTAGTCAGAGAACCTTCCGGATCATGGAACCAACAGTTCAAGGACTGGTTTGATTAGACTCATGACTACTTTGAAGGTTTCCCATGGTGGTCAGGCTGAAGCAGAGAGGCCATTTGCATCACGGTCATTGGTCCCTTAAAAAAAAAGAAAGAACTTGGACTTCCCAGGTGTTCGCTGGGATCGCTGCAGCAGCTGCTGCTGACAGAGGGCACTGCTGCCCACGTCCAGGTGAAGAGCCTAGTTTGTGCATCTGTGCGGAGCAGGCTTCAGTCCTGGGCGGGCACAGCTTACCCACAAGGCTGGGAAATCACAGTGTCTAGGGGCCGTGATATTTGGGGGGGGCTCATGAAGATGTTTTCAATTTAATTTCTTTTGAAATCAAAGTATAAAATGAATATAACAACAAATGTGATAATGAATCCAGCCTAGATCACATTTGTTTGTATACTAATAGTGGTGAAATTTAATTAAAACTTTTTTATGGAGGAAAAGGCTGACGAAGGCCAATTGCCTTGGGTCCATGAAAGTCATAAGGCAGGAGTTCCTGTCACGGCGCAGCGGAAATAATCAGACTAGTATCCATGAGGATGTGAGTTCGATCTCTGGCCTCACTCAGTGGGTTAAGAATCTGTCGTTGCCGTGAACTGTGGTGTAGGTGGCAGATTTGGCTCGGATCCTGCTTTGCTGTGGCTGTGGTGTAGGCTGGCAACTGTAGCTCCAATTGGACCCTTAGCCTGGGAACTTCCATATGCCGCAGGTGCGGCCCTAAAAAAAAACAACAACCACAAAAATGTCATAACGCAACCCTGAGCTATACTTGCAAATTCCAAGTCCTCAATTTACTGTTGGGGAAGAGGGAGAAATTTGGAGCAAGAGAATCTCTGTCCTGAAGGCAAATGCTGGCCTGGGGCCCAAGGTGACATTGGGTGAAGAAGGCTTAGCCCATCCAGGAGCGGACTGGCTATACAAAGGAGGTAATGGGGGCCTCTGTGTATTATTTTAATGACAAAACTGGTGGGGCCAAGACCTGAACTCACAACCTCGAGCTACTAGCTTCTAACCTACCTGCCAACTCTTCCTAAATGGATGTTTTACCCCCTGGCTGTGGTCTCCAAAACATCTTGCCATCTAAATAACATGGCAGACCTGCACTGGTGGACGGGGTGGGCACCTGGACCTTTCCTCTGGCGGAGGGGTGATGGGGAGCGGGGAGAACCGTGCTTCAGGCGAACTAGTAGCTTGGATCAGCTTTTCCTCCTCGGGAAGTTACCTTTGGAGGAGCTCAGGGATGCCCAAGCAGACGTCTCTACCTGGACCTCAGGGGACACAGAAGCCCCCTCCCCCTTTAGCTATGCCCCTCCCCCATTAACTCAGGAACTCTTGCATCAGGCAAGAGGGGGAATTCTGACTTCTGATCGCCTCTCTCCAGACAGTGATGCTGCGGTCTCACCCCGCCCCCTCCCCACCGCCTGGCCTGCGGGGATGGCACCTGTAGCCTCTGAGGGGCCGATTTGAGGCTGGGGCCTTGGAGGGCTTTCCCCCAGGGAGGAAGGGAGCGGGGCGGGGCTGGGGGTGGGGGGAGGCTTGCCGCCAGGCTGCTGGATGGGGAAGGCAGTGAAGATTCTGCCCACCAAGAGGCATCGGGCAAGCCCTGCAGCCCCTCCCGTCCCGAGAAACCCCGTGAGCCTCGCGGGGTGTGGAGAACGAACAGGATCCGTCCGTCACACCAGGATCCCAGGATTAGGGGGTGGTTATTTGACCACTGGGGACACTCACCCCCTGGCCTCTCCGTGGTCCCTTCATAGACTGACTCTGGTGGGAGGCGGAGGAAATGCCACCACGTTCATTCCTATGTTCATTTATGGTTTCGTCTTTCAGACTTTATGGAGCCAGGCCTGGGTACACAGATGAGTCATATATGGTCCCTGCCTTCAGGCAACTCAAAGGTGGGGAGAAAAAGCAAATAGACAGCGGGCGCACAGTGACAATGCTGGGCTCGAAGTCTGCCCAGCGGGCTGGCGGGAGCTGTCCCGGGTGTGCGGGACAGAGCAAGGCGGGTACACAGGGAGGTGACTCTTGAAGGGCACGCAGGGCAGGGACCAGCCACGTGAGGAGGCATGGAAGGGCCTGCGAGGCCCTGGGGCCATAAAACAAAGTGCTGGGGCCTGCCGGGGTTTGGGGAGGTCGAGCTTAGGGGACAGGATGGGGACTGACGAGAAATAAGCATGGAGAGAGGCGGGGCTTCGGGTTCTGCCCACCTGCTAACAGGTGGGAGAGTTAATGAAAGATTCCCCAAGGTAGAGACACAATCGGATTTGAATTATACAAACACTGAGTCCGGAAGAGGTGAGGAGATGGCCCCTGGAGGCAGGGAAGCCTGTTAGGAGGTGATTACAAGTAGAAAATGATAAGCTAAGATATTGGACTAGAACTCCCCGCTTCCTGCTTCCCAGTCACCTGGGGCCTGGAGTCCGTGCAATTCTAGGCGTGGGGCTCCCAGCTGCCCAGGTGAGAGGGGAGGGTGGGCGGAGCTTCCAGGGTGGGAGGGGCTTCCAACCCCTCCTCCTCCTTCTGGGCCCCTAGGAGGTGAGTGGGCTGGACTAGATCTTGCTCCAGCTGGTAACCTTCTTGGGATCTGCTGAGGCCAGTGGGTGAGGATGGGGCAGAGGGCCTGTCCAAGAGGCCTAAGAGAGGCTGGTTAAACTGGGGAAATAAAGAGGTTGGCTGTGGCATTAAGGAAATGGAAGAAGAAGAAGAGCAGGAGACAGGGACGGGAGCTGACCCAGGGCTTTCCCAAGTCAGGGGCCTGAGAGACAGGAGAATAGAACTGGGGAGGAAGCTGATACAGCTTTGGGAGTGACAGAGCTCTCAGCGCCCACCAGCGGGAGGAAACAGGAGGCTGTTGACTCTTCAGTCAATGGAAGGACCCAGCTCTAGGAGACCGGAGCTTTGGAGGGAGCGGGGCAGAGCAGTTCTTCCTGGAAATGCTGGGTCAGCAAAGTCTGGATGTGCTCTGGGTCCAGCCTCGGAAGTTGTTGCTGTGCAACCAGGAAAGGCAGCTCCCTGAGGGGCCAACGGAGGCCACTGGCGCTCCCCAGGCAGAGCGACCCGCCACTCACGCCATAAACATGGAGGGTGAGGGTACCCCCCTGCCACCCAGGGCCACATCCTTCAGGCCTGCGGTGAGTAGGGCACCAGAGACCTGGTTGTTCCAGATCCTTCTCAGGCAGGGCCAGTCAACACGGTAAGGTTGGCTATCTCCCTGCCAGGGTGTCTCTCCCACAGTTTTCGGGACCTTTCCCGAGACTTCTTCCGACCACTGCGTTAGTGCTATGAAGAAATCCTGGAAATTGCACCTGTCTGTCATGGCCAAGACGACGTGAGGGCGGAGACTCACCAACTGCCTCTCAAACTGTGGTGTGATTAGGTCACCTGAGGGTGCTTTCGTTATTTTTTTCTTTTTCTCTTGTGGCCTCCCCTCGGCATAAGGAGTTCCCAGGCAGCCCAGGGATCAGAATCGAGCCACAGTTGCAACCTATGCCACGGCTGCTGTTGCAGCAACGCCGGAGCCTTAACCCACTGTGAGGGGTGGGAGGAGGAAGGGAGGGATCGAACCTGTGTCCCAGCACTCCAGAGATGCCGCAGATCCTATTGCGCCACAGCCGGAGTGAGAGAGCCCATGCCGTTCAGCAGTCAGCCCCCAGGGTTTCTGACTCAGCAGGGTAAGGAATTTGCATTTCTAACCTGTACCCTCAGGCCACCCTTGGCCAAGGGCGCATGTCCGGGAGGGTGGCTGCTTTGGCTCCCAGGCCCGTGGGCACCGTGTCTGGGAGGAGCCAGCCTTCCTCTTGCAGCCTCTGGGGCCCACCTCCAGCATCCTTGTCTGTTTCTCAGCCAGGACCAATTGGGAAGATTCTAGGTTCGTTTAAACACAGGCTCATTTAAAGCCATTTCAATGAAGTTACCTTCAATTAAGTCACTTCCTGACTGCCTTGAACGCAGGCCCTTTCCTTGGTCCTGCTCCATACCTCCTCTCCAAAGCAGTTAAGCTGTCTTGTGTTAGGGTTCTCCACAGAAATAGAACCCACAGGAGTTATATGGATATTTATTTATTTATTTATTTATTTATTTATTTTTGTCTTTTTGCCTTATCTAGGGCCGCACCCGCGGCATAGGGAGGTTCCCAGGCTAGGGGTCTAACAGGAGCTGTAGCCGCCGGCCTTCGCCACAGCCACAGCAACGCGGGATCCGAGCCGCGTCTGCAACCTACACCACAGCTCACGGCACCGCTGGATCCTTAACCCATTGAGCAAGGCCAGGGGTCGAACCCGTAACCTCTTGGTTCCTAGTTGGATTCGTTTACATTGCGCCCCAGTGGGAACTCCCTCAGTGTAGTCTTTCATGCTAATTAATGGCTCTTTTTGTCTTGCCCTTGTTCTCCTTTCAATTTACAATAAATGGAGGACTTAATAGTTATATCTGCACATTTTGAGATTCCAGGTTGGTGTGAATTTGGGGGGACATTATTCAACCCAGCATGCCCTCCCACCAGGGTATGACATCATTTGCATATTTGATCTCAGCTTAATGGTCTGTTGTTCCTCTTGTACTTTACGTAGACAAATGGCTGACATAAATATTTTTGAAAAACTAAACATCAGGATTGATAGATTTTGTCAAATTTTACCTCTGGTTAAAATTCATGGGCCATGAATCTGGCCAGGTGTCTCCAAGTTGATTGAACACTGCTGAGAGGCAACCTGTGGTATAAATCCAGGACAATCTTTATCCACAGTTTGATCCTAGAGATCAATGTCGTGCATTAGTTAATGGTTGCTTTTGCCTGTCTGCATCTTTGAAATATGTATTTTATGCAGTAATGATGGCTGTTTTTAAACTTGCTTTCACCTTAAATGTATTGGTAAGCGTTGGGGGTAAAGGAAGCTAAGATGAAGTGGAAGGTATTCAGGCTCGAAAAATAAAATTTTGTAACAAAGGAATATTTTTGTGGTTACATTTGATTACATAAAAATACAAGGCTTATAAATAAAAATTAATATAAATACATACATGCATTGCAGAAGACTTGGAAATGCATAGCAACATGAAGAGAAAACACTCTTGTCATTCCCGCAATCAGAATTAGCCACTGATGGAGTTGCCGTCATGGCGCAGCGGTTAACGAATCCTACTAGGAAACATGAGGTTGCGGGTTTGATCCCCGGCCTCGCTCAGCGGGTTAAGGATCCGGCGTTGCCGTGAGCTGTGGTGTAGGTCGCAGAGGTGGCTTGGATCCCACGTGGCTGTGGTGAAGGCCGGCAGCTACAGCTCCGATTAGACCCCTAGCCTGGGAACATCCATATGCTGTGGGTGCGACTCTAAAAGGACAAATGACAAAAAAAAAAAAAAAGAATTAGCCACTGTCAACATTTTGTAGTATATGCTCTTCAAAGGTCTTTGATCTAACCCTACACACCTGTAAACATGGCGGGTCTAGGAGAAGAGATAGTTATTTGCATACACACTTACCGGATCGAAGCTGCTCTGCCTTTAGGAGGATAATAGAACTCATGTCAAGGAAGATTTATTCTCATTTAGAAGCTTTCCTAATGGTCCGTATAAAGAGTGCGAGGTGGACACCTCTCAACTCTACTCCCTGGCAGGGCCCGCGTAATAGATTACTCCCCGCGAGAACAGGAGGAAACTTGGAGCCTGCAGCGCAAGAGACTCGGGGCGGGGGAGGGTTTGGATGTGAGAAGGGGAGCTGAGGAGGTCAACTGGAAGCAGAGAAACCGGTCGATTCTGTGGGGGAACACAACCAGTGAGGAATTCCCTGTGGCAGGGACCGGCTGCCATTAGTAGTCAAGCGGTTTCTTGCCCTACGTGGTAACTGTGCTCCGTGGCTCCGCCCTTCGGCAAAAGGGTGAACAACACCCTCGGCTGTGGTTGCTTTGGCCGAAATGAAGCCTGCAGTCAAGAGGGGTGGCAGGGGCACAGAGGAGCTGGGAACTAAGACTAGAAGCAGACTTCAAAGCGGACAGGACTGTACAGAGCACATAGAATTTTGTAGTCAGATTTGGGGGTTTTGTTGTTGTTGTTTAGCAAAAAATCTCAACAGCGTGTCCTGTATCATTAGATGCTCTTCGACATCACCGAGCTACTCCACCTCATATTTATAGCACCCTTTCTTTTTCTTTTCTTTCTTTCTTTTTTTTTTTGTCTTTGTAGGGCCGCACCTGAGACATATGGAGGTTCCCAGGCTAGGGATCGAATTGGAGCTGCAGGTGCTGCAGGTGCTGCCACAGCCACAGCAACACGGGGTCCGAGCTACACCTGTGACCTACACCATAGCTCACGGCAACGCTGGATCCTTAACCCACTGAGCAAGGCCGGGGATCGAACCCGTGTCCTCATGGATACTAGTTGGGTTCGTTGACCACTGAACCACGATGGGAACTCCAATATAGCATCCTCTCCAGTGCTAGAATGTTCAGCGTCATGGTTGAAAGACTGACAAGACTCAAGGCAGCGTTGAGTAAATCCACAATAATGATGGTACTGCCGGGAATGCAGTACAATAGCGCCTACAGTCTCTCCCCCCAGAGTCTAGGTAGAGACTGTGCTCCTAGGTTATAGGCATAACCCTGTAATAAACATCCTTGTTCCCAAGGCATTGCTCACATTTCTAATTCTTTCCTTTTCTGTCGCAGAAGTGGATTTTACAAGGGTCAGAGGAGCGTTTCAGAACGTTTTGATTGGCATTATCAGTTGTCTTCCCCCAAAGCGGTATTGATGTTATTTCAAACAGCCAAATGTCTTTCCCTAAACCAGATAATATCATTATTTCATTCGCCCACCCCAACAGTTTATGGTTTAAAAAGAGCACAAGACCATTTTCATTCCTTTTTTTTTTTTCTTGGCTTTTCAGGGCCACACTAGCGGCATGTGGAGTTTCCCAGGTGAGGGACTAATCGAAGCTGTAGCTGCTGGCCTACACCACAACCACAGCAATGCCAGATCCGAGCTGCATCTGCGACCTACACCACAGCTCACGGCAACGCCGGATCCTTAACCCACTGAGCGAGGCCAGGGATCAAACCCGCAACCTCATGTTTCCTAGTCGGATTCGTTTCCGCTGCGCCACGATGGGAACTCTCTCTCTCTCTCTCTCTTTTTTTTTTTTTTTTTCATTTTCATTCTTTAATCACTACTTGTGAGGTTGAACATTTTTCTGCCCTCTGCATTTTTCTTTTATGAATTGTCTGTTTCTGTCCTTTGCCTGTTTTTCCTATTAGGGTTCTCATCCTTTTCTTAAGGGCTTTTGTGATCTCATAAGAATATTAATTCTCTGTTGGTTGATAGATTGCAGGCATTTTGTCCTAATTTGTCACTTGCTTTTACTTAGCTTTGGTGTTTTGGGACCAAGAGATGTTTTAAATTTTCATGCAGTCAAATTTGTCTATCTTTTCTTTTATAGACTTCATATTTGGTGTTATAGTTTAAAAGACTTGTCCAAACCCAAGATTATAGGTTTTTGTCAAGTCCTTTTATGATGTCTTTCTTTCATTTTCTTTTTTTTTTTTTGGCTTTTTAGGGCTGCAGCTACGGCTACGGCATATGGAGTTTTCCAGGCTAGGGGTCAAATTTGAGCTACAGCTGCCAACCACAGCCACAGCCACAGCAACATCAGATCCAAGCTGAAGGGACCTACACCACAACTCATGGCAGCTCGGGATCCTTAACCCACTGAACAAGGCCAGAGATGGAACCCACGTCCTCATGGATCCTAGTCGGGTTCGTTAACTGCTGAGCTATGAAGGGAACTCCATGATTTCATTTTTAAAATGTTCAACTCTATTTCATTTCAAATTTATTTTGATATACGGAATGAGGCAGACATTTAGTTTAACTTTTCTCCTAAAGGCTAGCCAAATATCTCAGCACCCTTTATTGAATAACCCATCTTTCTCCACTGGTTATAACTGCCACCTACATACTAGATTATTTTAAATTCTCATGGGTATGTTGATCTGTGCTTTGCTGCCAGAGACATCCCAATATCCCTTTTCCTCTTTATTTTTAGTAATAGAGCTTTCTAATTTAGCTAGGCACACAGTTCCCCTAAATTAAAACTATATTTCTCAGTCTCCTTTGCTGACAGTATGGTCACGTGGCTATGTTTGACCATTGAGATACGAGGAGAAGCCTGTTTATAAATTTCAAGACATGTCCTGATTTAGAAGGGCCATGCTCTTTTTTTATGTCATGTCCTTCTTTCTGACTACTGTAATGTAAGTGTGATGGTGAGCACACTGGCAGCCATTTTGGACCATGAGTAGAAGTTACTTGTTGAGCATTATTGCAAAATAAATCTTAATGTCCAAGAAGTTCTTGATGGCTTTCTATCAGCTGTGCATTGCTTATCTTTAGACCTCTATAAACGAAAGAAAAATAAACTCCTGTCTTGTTTAAATCATTGTTACATTGTTTTGTTGGTCACTGCAGGTGAATTCTAACTGATGGGACTTTCCATTGGGTTCCACCAGTATCTGCATATTCACATAACAAGGCTATGAAATTAGATGTTAACCTCGTAACATATTTTCATGTGTGACAATGCAGACACCTCTCTCCTTTTTAAACAGTCTGTTAATTATTCTCATCTGTTATTATTCTTGGTACATTTATGATAAAAGTCAATTTGTGAACAAAATATAACTTTGGGATTTTGATTGAAATTGCATTAAATTTGTGAGTTAATATAAGATCACTAAATTTTTACAATACCGAGTTTCATTATCTAGGAGTATGATACGTCTCTTTCAAAACTTTTTTTATATCCCTCAGTAGGTGTTTATTATTTTTCCTTATGTCAGTTCCATACAGTTTATATTTATTATTGAGCATTTTCTTTTGCTATGTATATTACATATGGGCATCATACTCATGAATTATTACTCTAAAATATAGTTGGGGGAGTTCCTGTTGTGGTGCAGCAGAAATGAATCCGACTAGTATCCATGAGGATGTGGGTTCAATCCCTGGCCTTGCTCAGTGGGTCAGGAATCCAGTATTGCTGTGAGCTATGGTGTAGGTCACAGACATGGCTTCGATCCAGCGCTGCTGTAGCTGTGATGTAGGCCAGCAGCTACAGCTCTGATTTGACCCCTAGCCTGGGAACTTCTTTATACCGTGGGTGCAGCCCTGAAAAGAAAAAAAAAATTTTTAATAAAAAATAAAATAATAGTTGATTTTTTGCAAGCATATTTTATAGAGATAGAAAAAAATAAATTTTAAAAAACCTCAGCCTCTTCTGCTTCCCAAGGGAATGTCATAATCGTCTCTGGGGTTCATGGTTGTAGGTCTTAAGTAAATGCCTCCAGGGGCATTTTTGGTTGAGAAAGTCACAGTCCGATACTGGGTTTGGTGAGATTCAAAGAGGCTTGAATGACATTATTATAAAGCGAGAAGAATTTTAAGTGTCTGCGGGGATACTAGAAGAGAGGTTGAGAGGCCAAGAATAGCAAGGTGAGAGAAGTGTAAGGAATGTCTAGAGAAGGAGTAGGAGAAGGACTGGAGAGAAAGAGGTGGAGACACAAGTGTGGACTGGCACCTGGGGAGGAACAGGCCCAGCGGGAACATCCCCGTATCGAGTAGAAAATGCACTTTTAGGACAATGATGGCATATTCAATATGTCACCTACACTGTCCGGCAATAAATAAACTTCTTTATTTTCTCAATTGCTTTAATAAAAAGTCTGCTGTGTATAACAGGCTTGCATTAACCGTGTTTGGATGAGTGAAGGAAGAGTGAGGCTAGGAGATGGTGGGAGAATAAAATTGTTGTGAGAGGTGAGTTAAGAGCAAAGGCTAAGAACCTGGCGAAGTCTGGGAATAATAGCAAGAGGTAACCAGGAGAAATACAAAGTCCCCTGAGAAGATTATTTCATCGGAAGGACCCTGGGTTTTCCACATGAGATGGAAAATCAAATGTTTTGTTTGAATTGTGGAGAAAAGTTATGCAAGGAGTCTGAATGAGATCTAGATATTCTGGTAGCAGAAATTTATGTTTTGACTACATTGCATTACTTTATTTTGTGGTTGGTTTGCATTTATTTTTTGGTTGACATTGAGACACTAAATAGGAGTTCCCATCGTGGCTCAGCAGTAAAGAATCTGACTAGTATCCATGAGGATGCGGGTTCGATCCCTGGCCTGGCTCAGTGCGTTAAAGCTCTGGCATTGCCGTGAGCTGTGGTGTAGGTCACAGACACGGCTCAGATCCCAGCGTTGCTGTGGCTGTGGTGTAGGACAGCAGCTGCAGCTCCGATTGGACCCCTAGCCTGGAAATTTCCATATGTCACGGGTGTGGCCCTAAACAGCCAAAAAAAAAAAAAGAAAAAAGAAAAAAGAGGGGGGAGAGAGAGAGACTGAATATGCAAACGGAAAATGGTCAACCCATTTGTGATCATTAGCAATCTGACCCATAACCTGGGTATTTAAACCAGACCCGCTGCAGCAGCAATCAGACCAGAAAAGTCGGGACTCGGTCAGTGGAGGCCACTTCCCTAAACTTTTGCACCCGATTCCAGCTTAGAATCAACCAGAGAAAGCCAAATATGCTCCCCAAACTAGTTACAGGGGATGCATCTTGTTAGACCGTCTCTGGTGTTCCCAGCCAACAACCTCCTGTCAGAGAATCTTGAAAACTCCTCGCTTTTCTTCACTATAAAGCTTCCCCACCTGCGTTTGAGTTCCACCAAACCCAGGTGAATGTGTCTGGCTTCCTGCCTGTAGCAAGCTCGGAAAAAAAAATAGCCTCTATTTGTTTTCATCTGGGTGGTCTTTGTTTATTTCCACAATATTCTTGGGTTTTACAGGTAGACAACGATGTGAACTGCAGCTAAGGTTTCCTCCTTTCTGAGAGCTAAACATGTGTCTTTTTTCTCTCCAATTGCAATTCAATTCAGTTCTCTCTGGAACTGAAACTACGACAACAATGTTATGTAATAGGGGCAATAGCAATCATTGTTATCTTACTTGATTGGGGAAGTCTCTGAAGTTTTGGCTTTAAATACAATATTGCCTAATGGCTTGAAATGGATATTCCTTCCCTTATTAAATAAATATATTTTCACCTCCAGTTTATTTAGGTTTTTCCATTTTAATATCAGAAAATGATATCTATGGAGTTAATCTTTTAATTTTTCTTCTTATGGGTAATAACATATTAATAGATATTCTAATTTTAGCCCTTGTATTCTTTTAAAAATAAACCTGCTTGATCACAGTTCATTATTCTTTTAACACATGGCTGCATTTAATTGGCTAATATTTTATTCAGGATTTTTGCATCTATATTCATAAGTTAGCCTGTAATTTTCTCTTTTTAGTGCTGTCTTAGTCAGATTTTTGACTTGAAATCTATTTCATCTACTATTAATGTTGTAGGTTTTTTTGTTAGCATTACCAACTGTCTGTTGGTTTGAAATAAATGTTTTTTTTTTTGTCACATTAAGGGGTTACACCTAGACTTACCATATTTGGAAGTCTAAACAATTTGGCAATGATTTCCAGTTTATTCCATGTTTGTCAGTCTTTTCAGACCATCTACATTCCCTAGAGCCAATTTTGATAATTTTTATTTTCCCCAATTTTCCCTTTTCGCTAGGATTTTCAAATAAGTCGACATGAAGTTTTATATAGATTTTGTTTTTTAATTTACTCTCTGTAGGTATGGTTATAATCTTTGGTTTTAATCTGTGGCTGTAAAATATTTTTAATTTAGTGTGTTTTTTCCTTCCTCTATGGGTATGAGACTTTTGTTTGTTTTGGATATTTATTCAATGTACAGATCCTGTGTTGCAGGCCGGCAGCTGCAGCTCTGATTAACCCTTAGCCTGGGAACTTCCATATGCTGCAGGTGCGGCCCTAAAAAAAAAAAATAGTGTATGGATGGAGGGAACGGTCTCCTGCTAAGCCATGTGGGAGGGCGGTGCTCTGAGCTGCTGGTTGTCTCAAAGAGAAGACAACTACCTCCTTCTGCCCTGGGGCAGGGACTTGAACCAGGTCTGAGGCCAACAGAACTTACTCTCTTGGTTTAGTTGTATCTGGCAGTCAAGAATTAAGAGCGCACCCAGGATTGCCTCTTGGGCAACATCACAAAGATACAGAAAAAGAGGAAGCAGATGAGTGCCAGGGGCATTTGTAAAGAGGTCAGGATGTCTTACTGCTTTCCCTGAATGCTCGGGGCTTGCCTTTGTGCGTTCCATTCACTGAGTCTCAGAGACTCAAAGAGCTCCGTCTGGTAGAAACATAATGTGAGCCACACACAGACATTTAAATCTTCTAACAGCCACTTTGATGGAAAGGTCCTATAAAGAGGAAAGGAAACAGGTGAAATTAATTTTAATCATATATTTTCGTTATCTGCTATACCCAAAATATTATCATTGCTACCTGTCATCAATATCAAAATTATAGAGATGTTTTACATTCTTTTTTTTTTTTTTGTACTATGTCTTTGAAAGTTGGGTGTATTTTATCCTTGGGGGATACCTCAATTCAGACGGGTCACATTCCAAGGGCTCGGTTGTCACATGGGTTTGTGGCTACTGCAACTGGCCACGGTTATGACTCGAACCCAGCCAAAAGCCAGGTGGGGACTTGAACCCACGGTCTTAAATTAGAATCACTCACTCTGTGTCTGGACTCACTGAGGTTCAGGTTCTTCACGTCTCTGCGCAGAAGGAATTCGGCGAGAGACAAAGCAATAGGCAAGAAATAGATTTATTAAGATAGGACGCTTGTGGGAGATGCAAGCAGGCAGGCAAGGAGGCTCTGCTCCCAGGATCCGGTGGCTACAGTTTTATCCTCCAGGGGTAGTGGGGAGGGGGAAAAGAGCTCCCTCTTCCTCTTCCTTTGAGTAAATTAGACGTCAGGCTTACATGATTAGCTCCTCCTTCATATCCGGCAAGAGAGCATTTGACCGTATGAGGTCACACTAGGATTGTCATGGCACTTATTCAAATCAGCAGAAGGGCGGTAACATATGCTAAAATATACTGAACCATCTCAGGTTTCTGGATAATGAGGATCTCATATTTTCCTACTTTGCAATATCATCTGTCCCTTGAATTCCTGTCCTGGGTCCTAAGGATCTTTATCTTGCTGAACTTGAAGGCAGGCCTCATTTTATTTTTCACCTAATGACCTTCGGCATATTGTACTTTTATTTACTTCCTTATTTGCTTTTTTAGGTCTGCACCCGTGGCATATGGAGGTTCCCAGGCTCGGGGTCCAATCAGAGCTCTAGCTGCTGGCCTTCACCACAGCCACAGCAACACGGGATCCGAGCCGCGTCTATAACCTCCACCACAGCGCACGGCAACGCCGGATTCCCCGACCCACTGAGTGAGGCCGGGGATCGAACCTGTATCCTCATGGATACTAGTTGGGTTTGTTACTGCTGAGCCACAGTAGGAGCTCCTGTTTATGGTTTTATAGTTAAGCAAGGCTGCTTTGTACTGATGGCTTTCTAGAGCAATTATTAATTACACTGGTCTCCCAAATTTCCCTAGGTCTCCTCTCTATCTACGGTCCCTTATTGGGACGTCCAACGCTACCTGTGTAACTACCCGACTCCATCCCCGTCGTTACCATATTGGAATAGTTCAGCTCCAAGAGAACCAAGGATATTTATAACATTGAGTGTGTATTTTACAACTACTATTGTGTGTACTGCATCGTTTAATCCTGATCGCATTACTCCGAGGCAGCTGCTATCTACTGAGGAATACAGACAGATCTCTTGATTTGCGGTCCCCTTCCTTCATCTTTAAAAAGCCGGTGATGTAGCATCGTCCATCTCCGATTCTGCTTCCATCACCACTTGGCCATCCTCTTCTCCTTCTCCTTCTTTCTTTGGCTTTTTAGGGCCGCATCTGTAGCATATGGAAGTTCCCAGGCTAGGAGTGAAATCAGAGCAGGGGATGCGGGTGCGATCCCTATCCTGATTAAGCATCCGGATTGCCCCGAGCTTCGGTGTAGCTCCCAGGCGACGAGCCTTGAATCCGCTGTGGCCTTGTGGCCTTCTTCCCTAGCGGACTTCTCCTGAGTCCCTTTTATAAGGACCCCGTGTGGTTACATCAGGCCCACCCAGGTAGCCCAGGAATCTCGAGATTCTTAATCACATCTGCAGAGTCTCTTCTGCTGTGTAATATAACAGCCACGGCCTTCAAGATTAGGGTGTGGACATCTTGGGGGAACACTATGCAGCCCACAGAGAGGAGACTTTGTTTTCATAACAATCGCGTAAGGGAAACATTGTACTTGACTACTGTCCTCCCACTTCCCCTTCTCAGCATCTTTGTGGTAAGCTCACCCGCTCCTAAAAGACACCCGCTCCATCCGATCTGAGGCGCTGGCCGCTGCTGGGAGAGGCGAGGCTGTGCTTCTCCTGGTGGCCTGTCCCGACCCCACTCCTGGTCACTTGCTGTTTTGAATAACTCTGGGACTTACAGGTGGCTTTGCCTTTGAGGGAGCTGGCGCTCCATCTGTGAGCTTCCTGCCTTTTGCTTCCCATTTCGGGTGACAGGAAGGAGGAAACTGGCCAGAATCAGTAATCCGAGGAGGCACGTCTGTCCTCTTCCCAGGGACCTGAAACTCCTCTAGCCTGGCCCCCCGCCACCCTTGCCCCGCCGCCACTCTGCTTGCTCCAGGAGCTTGACTTTCCACCTAAACTCAACCTCTCAAGCAAGTCATTTCCTTCCTAAAGTTCCTCTCTCAAGTGAATTCATTAAGGGCCTTTATTTGCAAATAATAGAAACCGACTTGAATGAACCTATGCAAGAAAGAAAAGACTCTCCTTGGGGACAATCCGCTGCATCTTGGAAAATTTCCCTTCCATCTCTGACGCCAGCACTTATTCAGTGATTGTGGTGCATCAGTCCGTGACTCCTCAAACACCCACAGGAACCTCACTCCATCCAAAAGATGAAGGCTCACAGACCTGCGATGGCCTGGGAGGCAGACGCTGGGTGGGAGGGAAATTCGATAAGAGAGGAGCCTGGCCGGGGTGCTGAGGGCGGGCCAAGATGTTTGCTTTCATGTGTTACAGTAAATATTTTGCATGTGTCTGTATGTGCACAAACATACTTAACGTTACACCAAGTTTGGGCACCTACTCTGTGTTAGGTATTGTGCTGGCGTTGAGGGTGCAGAGATGATTTTATTCCTACCCTAAAGTTTTCCCCTAAGAGACAGGGAATTGCAGGACAGCTTGCTAAGTGCCACAAGAGGTGTTAGTATTGGGTATGAGAATAGTAGAGGAAGAGGCATAGTTTCCTCTGCTTGGCTGTGTCCAGGACATTTGAAGTGGATCTTTTTTTGTTGGCCATGCCTGTGGCATGCAGAAGTTCCTGGGCCAGGGTTTGAACCTGTGCCACAGCAGTGACAATGCTGGATCCTTAACCTGCTGAGCCACCAGGGAACTCTTGATATGGGTCTTAATAGGAGTTCAAAGACCACTAGGTGGTATGTGTGTGTGTTGCTGGTGGTGGTGGTGGTGGTGGTGGTGGTGGTGTGCTGGGAATAGAGAATAATGCTCTGGGAGGAAGGAATTATAGGGCCAAAAACCTTGATATGAAATAGCCCCAGCATTTAGAAAAGTGCAGGTAGTTGCATGTGGCTGTCAGGAGGGGGGTATGAGGGAGGACAGTCCGGCACAGGCTGACTCTGGAAAGACTAGAATCTATTAATTTCATCTTGTTCATGTCCAGGTATCTTGGAAAGACCGAGAGTGTGGCAAGATTTGAATGCCGTGCGGAGGATGGATGGGAGGAAGAGGGCGGGGAACGCAACGAGCTCACTTAAGAGAAGCAGAGAAAGACAAAAGTCCACCAGCAAGGCAGTGGCTGGGAGAAACACCACACCTCTGATGGACATAAGGGTGAAGGAGCAGGAGAGGGTGGGGAGAGCCTTCGGTTCCTACCGCAGGTGTGACACCTGTGAAAGGAGGCGGGGGGCAGGGGGAGTATCGGGTGGGAGAAGCCTGAGTCCACAGCGCTGCTCTGAGAAAACCTCAGCCAGGCTAATGGGATGCTCGTTAATGATTCCTACGTCAGGCGCCGGTGCCTGTCTCTGGCACCCTGCCGTGCTCATCTCCGGCTGGGAGCTACCTGGGAGGCGGAGGGCTGGGATGTATGTTGGTGGGTGCAGCTCCGATTCCACTCCTAGCCTGGGAACCTCCATATGCCGCGGGTGCAGCCCTGAAATAAAAACAAAACGAACAAACAAACAAAAGAATAAATTGTATGTGAAGGAACTGGCATAAACAAGGGCACAGGGAAGGGAAATCACAGCACATTTTAGGAAATACCAGGTGTCAGATGGACTTTTGAGTGTGAATCAAATTAAACTTGACAGGCCTGGGTGGAGCATAAGGTAGGAAGTTAGTGAAAAATGAAGATGGGAGAGAGGATGATGACCTTTCGAACAAGACCAAGGCACAGGAAGTTCAGGGAACTGTAGTACGGGTCTTCTGTTCTTCCCCATTTCTTCTGCTTCTGCAAGCTCACCCCCAACCACCCACTAGTACAGAGATTCCCAGGCACACTTCCACTGGGCACAGACATCTTTCCACGATAAGCTGGTTCATCTCTTGGAAAGACTCACCTGCGCACGTGGCCCAGCGTTCCCTCAGCCGCCCTTCCCATCTGCCGTATCCCGAACGCCTCCGCCAGCCTTGGTACCACTCATCCTCTAATCCTTTCGGCCGTGGCTACCTTTGTTCTTTCTTGAAGGTGACTAGTGATGGAATGGTACCCAGCGCGTTGCCCAAGTGCCACTTCCTCCTTAGACGGGCAGCCGAGCCTCCTGGGAGTGAAGGGCTAATTGGAGAGCTCAGCTCTATTTAATATGTGTGTTTCTCACTCTCCAGCTCTTCTCCAGTGCTCTGTTTTGCTCCAGTGCTCTGTCTGTGTCCATGCCTAAGTGAACCCGTCTGGTTTTCCTTTTCGTTGTCAGGTAGCAGAAGCAGGAATCACAGGAAGGAGCAGAAACACATACACCAAACAACTAGAGCCTCTTGTGGGTTTTTTCGGGGTTTTTTTTGTCTTTTTGCTTTTTCTAGGGCCGCAATCGCGGCATATGGAGGTTCCCAGGCTAGGGGTCTAACAGAAGCTGTAGCCGCCGGCCTTCACCACAGCCACAGCAATGTGGGATCCGAGCTGCGTCTGCAACCTGCAACACAGCTCACGGCAACGCCGGATCCTTAACCCACTGAGCAAGGCCAGGGATCGAACCCACAACCTCATGGTTCCTAGTTGGATTCGTTAACCACTGAGCCACAACCAGAACTCCTGTGTGAGACGGTTGCAGGGGTAGGATGCTGCTTACCCTCTGCTGAATTGTGCCCATGCTTCCCCCCATTCATATGTTGAATGAATGACCCCAACCCTAACCCCCAGTACTTCAGAACGTGACTGTACTTGGAGATAGGGGCTTTAAAGGGGTGATTAAATTAAAATGAGGTCATTAGGGTGGGCTTTAATCCGATAAGAGAGATGTTCTTTTTTTTTTTTTGTCTTTTCTATTCTAGGGCCACACTGACATACATCACAGCCACAGCCATGCAGGATCTGAGCCACATCTGCAACCTACACTATAGCTCATGGCCATGCTGGATCCTTAACCCACTGGGCGAGGCCAGGGATCGAACCCAAGTCCTCATGGATACTAGTCGGGTTCCTTAACCACTGAGCCACAACAGGCACTCCAAAAAAGATCTTTGTTGAGTTAAACTGAAGTTGAAAAAGCTTGCCTTATGTTATTTTCTCTAGGTCATTCACGGTAAAGAGTCCCACGAGAGTCTCTTCCAGTCAATAACATATTTTTTGGCTACCATGCTTTGACGCTGAACTCCTGGCCCTGGAAGCTTAGATTGATTTGAAGCTCTTTGCTTTAAATGCTTAAGCTTGCACATTTGCCAAAATGAGCTCATAGCTTCATCTAGGCCTGCTTACCCAAGGAGATTTACATTTTATTTTCTTGAACATTTACAAACGAATTGGGAGAGTTTTAAAACAGAGATATGTTGTGGTTTCCTCTTATCTCCCTGGCAGTATTTGCATATTTAAGAAGAACTTGGAGAAGGATGTGATGACCAAAAGGGAATCCATGGAGTTGCTGGCGAAGGGGGGGGGGGGGGGGGGGGGGGGGGGGGGGGGGGGGGGGGGGGGGGGGGGGGGGGGGGGGGGGGGGAGGGTTTAGAGGGATGTGACTGAGAGGGGCTTCTTTGTAACAACTCGAACTTCATCACCTAGATCACCTTCTCCTTCCAGTTTGTAACCAATATTACAACGTCCTCCTACGCATCCCAGTCTTGCAAGTATTTCTACTCATAGCCACGCTAAGCGAGCCACAAGCTCAGGAAACCAAACAAGAAGATCAAATAGAAGTTAAAATGAAACCACACCAACAGCAGCGATGACACGCATTTAATGACAAGGCTCCTGATAAATAAGCCTGAACGAATGTTCTCTCCCTCCAAACCAAAAGCAATCTCTGTTTTCACAGAGTCACATGAAGGAGTTTTCAGGGCCAGCGTGGGAAAAGATGGCTTGGAGTGGGAGAGGTGCCCCTTCCTATACGAAGAGAGAGCCAGTTACAGCTCAGTCTGTTTTGCAAGGAGATACTGCCCTCTGTGATAGGAACAGAACTCAGGGTCGCTGAAGCTGGGCCTGGAACAAAAATCTCGGAGTGGAAGGGTCAATGGGGCCACAGACCTGTGGTCCTTTCTGCCTTCGCGTTTCACCTCCTCTTGGGGGCTCCCCTTGGCTACCGCTGTCCGTGTCCCCCTTGCTGGGTTTGGGAGCGCTCGGCTTCCTCTTCAGCATCCTCCGAGATGGACTGAAACCTTTATTTTCTTATTCTCTTTTTGCTTTTTAGGGCCGCACCTGCAGCATATGGAAGTTCCCAGGCTAGGGGTCCAATCGGAGCTGCATCTGCCAGCCTACGCCATAGCCACAGCAAGGCAGGATCCGAGCCACATCGGCGACCTACACCACAGCTCACGGCAATGCCAGATCCTTAACCCACTGAGTGAGGTTAGGGATTGAACCTGTGTCCTCATGGGTACTAGTGGGGTTCATAACCCATCGAGCTATAATGGGAACTCCTGGGCTGAAACCTTCAGACAAGAATTTACTAAAGACTAGGGTAAGCAAAAGGGAAACTTAAAAAAGAAAAAGAACAAGTACTGGGAGTCTGTCTTGTAAGATACTGTTTCGGCATCTTTAGCTGCCTAGCTTCTCAGCTCCTGGGCTGTCTGGATGCCATCCTAGCATGTGTCACCCAGGTAACTGCAATGGTCCGTCTTCCTCCTTCATGTCAGAGCCAGGCTCCTAAGAGACTGGGAGTTCCTTCCACCTGCCGCGATCCACCTTATCAGATCTGGTGTCCTGTATGAAGATGCCCATTTACTCTCATAATGGAACCAAAGTCACACTCTCCTTTCTAAAGCCTCCACCCCCATCCCAAATCTTGTCCCGCCTGCTGTTTCTTAGAGGACAAGGTGGTCGTTGTCTAAGTCCCATCTGGCTTCCTTTCCTTGTTCCCCCTGAAGCAGAGAGAGCAGGGAGTGGGGCGAGCTATGCCTGGGCTGGCTCCGTGCAGACTCTGAAGCCGTGCTGTCCAGATGCTGGGCAGAGGTCTTCTTATGAAGCTTGTCAGAAACTGTAACCAGTTAGGGGTGGGGAAGCAGTGGGGACTGGCACTTCCCCAGTCGGTGTTGAAAGAGGGGGTAAAGGGGCTCCCTCATCCCCCCGTCCCCCCATTCCCACGTTTAATCACTGTCAGGAAGGGCTTGTTATCAGATCTAACCCCCATCACTTTTCTCTATGGTAGATCCTGATGATGGAAAGTTTGGTGCGTCCTTAGTTTTATGTCCCCGCTGTTTCTGTGTGTAGGCTTGTATCCGCGTCCCTTTCTGACCACCCAGAATGGCAGTCGGTCTGTCTGAGGTCACTCCAGACCCTGGCTCCAGGTCAGGCAGTCAGCCTGGCTCCACGATGCTGAGCTGGAGCTTGTGTGCCCATGTGTCAGTCCTGAAGGCACAGGAGGTCTCAGGGTCTCTTCCCTCCTGCAAATGGCCTTGAACTTTCCCCTCCTCCCCAGGGCCCAGTGACAACGATCTGCGCCTGGATCATTCTGCTTTGCTCTCTGTCGTTTTCTCCCACGCAAACCGGTATCTCCACCAATCAAGCCCTACCTAGCCCTGCCAGCAGTAGCTATAGGACAGTGTGACTGCCTCCACTGGGAGCTCATTGTACAGGACACAGCTAATCTTTCCCATAATTAGAGAGAGAGGGACGCCAGCACCAACTGCCAAAAGGAACCCCTTCCTTTTCTCTCTCTGAGTGAAGATTGCACTGCTGTCTTCCTTTCGATTTTCCAACCTTACCTGGAACCTCGGCTTGTAACTCCAAGGACATGGGCTCAGCCCCGCTTTGTGTCTCCACCAAGAAAACTGCAAGCCTAATTGCAAGCCTGTGGCATTTTGCTCCTGGAGCCTTGAACTGCCAGTGTGGGTTAGAGGGAGAGCAGAGAAGGGGAGAGCCCAACACACAGGACAGGAACAGAGAGGCTGGAGCCAGAGGCCTGGGTGCAGGTGGGCTCCGTGGGCGCCCCACGGCCCCCACTTTCTCCCCTGAGTCTGCACATGCTTTCTCCCCAGAGCTTCGCCTCCCCCCCTTGTAACCGGGATGAGCTACACCACAGCTCACAGCAATGCTGGATCCTTAACCCACCGAGTGGGCCAGGGATCCAACCCACAACCTCATGGATCCTAGTCGGGTTCATTACTGTTGAGCCACAATGGGAACCCAAAGCCATGCTTATTGTAGGAGGATATAATATTCTTTTGTGGTTCGAAGACTCCAAAGTGGGTGATAAATGCTATTTTAAAGGGCTTTAAGGAAGAGTCCCCCCCCCCAAGGATATCTTTTCATAAGTCCAATATGCAAGTAGGTGAAGTTCCAACCCTTCTATTTAAAACGGGGTAGAAATCCTAGAATTCCACCTGTTCACCCTGCCCCATTTCTATGCCTATTTGCAACCCCGAGCACAGGAAAACCTCAGAACCTTTAGTCTTCCAAGGAGTTGCCTTGGGGCTTAAACCCAGAGGGGCTCCAGCTTCTACCAGAATAGTCCACCTTTATTTGTTTCACCTATTGGGTTTCCTGTAAGAGTTCCTTTGAGGAAAAGGGTGTGTGGATATTTTCTGAAGTTCAGAGATCATGGTTCCAAAGGAAGGGCTGGCTGGCAGAGCTTTTGAGGGGCTTTTGAAAAATAAAGAGCAGGGGCCATACCCCTTGTCGCCTCCTCCCTCCCCCACCCCTGACACCTGTAGTGCCAGGGCCGGTCAGTCCTAGGAGAAACCTCCTCTCCACCGCTTCTTCCCCTCGCAAGGAGTGGTTGTAGCGAGTGCTCCGAGTTCTCCACTTCCCCTTCTCTGCTTCCATTTCCTCTTCCAGCAGATGGGGGGAGCCCCGAGGCCTCTCCCGGCTCCTTAACCATTTCCATCGGTTGGGAGAAAATGTCTCCATTGTTGGTGCTCTGTCACCAGGCTGCTCTCCCCCCAGGGAAGGGAACCCCCCGGACCCTGGTCCAAGTCCCCTTAGTGCTCTGAGGTCAAGACTCCAGGCAGGAGCGTGGCGCAATGGGACCGAGGGTGTCTTTAGCAGTGCAGGGCGGCAGGTTCAATCCCCGGCTCAGTACAGTGGGCGAAAGGACCCAGTGTTGCCACCACTGAGGCGTAGGTCGCCACTGTGGCTCGGGTCTGATTCCAGGCCCAGGAGCTACACAGGCTGAGGGGCGGCCAAGGAAAGTAAATGCCACGGAAACCGTTATAGGAAAGAGGCTCTCTGGGGGAACTTGACAGGCAAAGGGGAGTTTTCTCTGTTGAGAACATTGTCTGTCTGATAATGGAAGCGCCACAGCCTTCATCAAGAAAATGATTTACTGGAGCTCCCGTCATGGCACAGCGGAAAGGAATCCGACTAGGAACCATGAGGTTGAGGGTTCGATCCCTGGCCTTGCTCAGTGGGTTAAGTATCCGGCGTTGCCGTGAGCTGTGGTATAGGTTGCAGACGTGGCTCAGCCCCCACGTTACTGTGGCTGTGGCGTAGGCCGGCGGCTGTTGCTCCGATTAGACCCCTGACCTGGGAACCTCCACATGCCATGGGTGCGGCCCTAAAATGACAAAAAAAAAGAAAAAGAAAAAAAAACGATTTACTATACTCAGCTGTAAAAAAGAACAAAATTTTGCCATTTGCAGCAACATGGATAGACTTGGAGGGCATTATGCTACGGGAAACTAAGTCAGACAAAGACAAATACTGTTTAGTATCACTTATATATGTGGGATCTAAAAAAAATAAGAAACTGGTGGATGTAACGATAACAACAACAAAAAAAGGAAGCAGGCCCATAGACAGAACAGGCTAGTGGTTACAGTGGGGAGGGGGTACAATATGGGGGTGGATCAGTGGGACATATAAATGACTATGTAAGGACAGGCTCAAGATGTGTTGTACAACCCGGGGAATATAGCCAGTTTTTCTAATAACTGTAAATGGAGGGTAACCTTTTAAAATTGCATAAAAATAAGAGTTCCCTAGAGCTCAATGGGTTAAGGATTTCCCATTGTCACTGCTCCTGCTCGGGTCACTCCTATGGTGTGGGTTTGATCCCTGGCCTGGGAACTTCCACATGCTATAAGCACGCCCCCCCCCCCAAACTGTATAAGAATAAGAAATAAATAAAATTGGGAGTTCCCATCATGGCTCAGTGGTTAACGAATCTGACTAGGAACCATGAGGTTGTAGGTTCGATCCCTGGCCTTGCTCAGTGGGTTAAGGATCCGGCGTTGCCGTGAGCTGTAGCACAGGCTGGCGGCTACAGCTCCGATTGGACCCCTAGCGTGGAAACCTCCATATGGTGCAGATGCAGCCCTAAATAAGCCAAAAAAAAAAAAAAAAAGAAAGAAAGAAAAGAAAAAAGAAAAATGAGAAATGAGTGGTGTGGACTCATCAAAGGGAGAGTCACAGAAGCAAACGCTGATGGTGCCACCTGAGTTCTGCCTGGAGCCTGTGAGCCAGATCGCACTGTCCTGGCAGCCTGGCAGAAGGAGTGCACCACAGAGATGGATGCAATAGGTTGTCACCCAAAATTTTATTTTATTTTATCCTATTTTCTTTTCTTTTCTTTTTTTTTGTCTTTTCGCCTTTTATCTGGAGCCACACCCACGGCATATGGAGGTTCCCAGGCTAGGGGTCTAACAGGAGCTGTAGCCGCCGGCCTTTGCCACAGCCACAGCCACACGGGATCCGAGCCGCGTCTGCAACCTGCACCACAGCTCACGGCAACACTGGATCCTTAACCCACTGAGCAAGGCCAGGGATCGAACCTGCAACCTCATGGTTCTTAGTCAGATTCGTTAACCACTGAGCCATGACCGGAACTCCTTTATTTTCATTTTTTAAGTTTCATTGAAGTACAGTTGATTTATAATATTGCCATGATTTCTACCGTGCAACGAAGTGATTCCGTTATACATGTGCACACATCCACTCTTTTCAGATTCTCTTCCCACACAGACCATCCCAGAATACTGGGTAAAACTCCCTGTGCCATTCGGCAGGTCCCCGTTGGCCAGTCATTCCATATACCACAGTGCGCATATACCGACATTTCATTTTAGTTTTCAATGTTTAGGACCTTCTTATTTTGAGATAGATACTTTTAGAGTTCCAGGGTTGCAGAGTGCCTGTAGAGCTTCATCCAGCTTCTGCTAACCAGTGATACTAACATCACACGAGTGATGGTACATTTGTCACCAGATTGTTGCCTCATGGTCATTTCCCTTCCACTAACACTGTGCTTTTGTGACCAGAGACAAAAGCTCTCTGGCTGGGGAACTTCCTCTCTGTTTCAGCAGAACAGAAGAGCAGGCAACGTGTGTCCAGTGTCTCAATCTTTATTTATTTATTTATTTATTTTTTCTTTAAGGCGGAACCTGTGGCCTATGGAAATTCCCAGGCTAGGGGTCGAATCGGAGCTACTGCTGCTGGTCTATGCCGCAGCCACAGCAACATGGAATCCCAGCTGCATCTGCGACCTACACCCCAGCTCACGGCAATGCCAGATCCTTAACCCACTGAGCGAGGCCGGAGATCAAACCCATATCCTCATGGACACTAGTTGGATTCATTACCACTGAGCCAGAATGGGAACTCCAATTCTCAAACTTCAGCGTACAGTGGAATCCTCCCCCACCCCACCCCCGCCGGGGGACCTAGATGAGCAGGGGGATTCGTAGGCATCCTCTACCCCCATCCTGATTGCCTGGGTCTGAGCGGGGAGTGTCCAAGGGCTCAGCACTGTAACCCGCCTTCTGTGTGATTCAGATGCTGAGGTTACAAAACCTGCATTTTGAGGGTAAGCAGAGCATCTGGTGGTGAGTCAGTTTTAGGAAAGAAGATCAGACAAATCATACTTAAAAGGAGAGTTGAGGGAAGGGTGTGTGTGTGTGTGTGTGTGTGTGTGTGTGTGTGTAGGAAGGCCCCTGGGATTTGGAGGCCGAGGAGACAAGGAATGAGCTGCCAGGCCATGTGTTTTCAAGGGTCTCAGCCAAGCATGCTACATAGATAACAGGCCAATCTGGCGAGCAGGCGGGTGGCCTGGAAAACACTGAGCTGGGCTGAACCTGCCGGCGACAATGCCCACTGTGTCCTCAGACCAGGGGCTGATCGGTGCTGCCAGTGAACTGCCTCAACTCAACCTGTTCACGTGTCTTCCGTTGGAGCACTCCTGCATCTTCTCGTCAATAGCCGCAGGCCCTGGCCGAGAACCAAGGGGCCGCAGGTCTTCACGATTCCCAAGCCCATGATCTCGACGCTGAACGAACCTTCAGTGACAACCACGACCCACGTGCCTCGCGCCCTCGCAGTGCGCCTGCAAAGCAGATGCTGTGATCACGCCATTCCGCAGGTGAAGGTTCCAAACTGAGCCGTTTCCTCCAGATGTGTTCTCTTTCCCCCTGCCCACCCCGCTACCTTCCTCAGATCTTTGGGGCCATTGCTTGACCAGAGAAGTTAAGGGTAGCCTTGAACTCTTAAAGCTTAGCTATCTCACTGTGATTCCTTTTCTGAGATTTTGCTTCTCTTCTAGGGTAATCACATAATTTACCCTACAAACCAGGACACTTTCTAAGGGTGAAAAGGGGTATTATTAATAATTAGACCAGGAGTTCCCGTCGTGGCTCAGTGGTTAACGAATCTGAGTAGGAACCATGAGGTTGCGGGTTCGATCCCTGGCCTTGCTCAGTGGGTTAAGGATCCGGTGTTGCCGTGAGCTGTGGTGAAGGTCGCAGACGTGGCTCAGATCCCACGTTGCTGTGGTTGTGGCCGTGGCGTAGGCCGGCGGCTACAGTTCTGATTCAACCCCTTGTCTGGGAACCTCGCATGCTGCGGGTGCTGCCCTAAAAATACAAAAAAAAATTAGGCCAACAACAGACTTGAACTCGGACTGTCCCAAGAAACCCAGACAAAGAGTTACTACATCTGTATTAAACACTGTCCATTCTCTTGAAATATCTGCCTTTGACACACACACTTAAGCCTTCAGTTTCGGCAGATAACTTTTCCTCCAGTTTACAGAGATTTCTCTTTTAACCTTGACATTTAAAAAAAGAAAAAGAAGGAAGTTCCCTGTGGTACAGAGGGTTAAGGATCCAGCGTCACTGCAGCTGTGGCTGTGGTCGAAACTGCAGTGCCGATTTGATCCCTGGCCTGGGAACTTCCACATACCGTGGGTGTGGCCAAAATAAATAAATAAATAAGTGAAAAAGAAAAGAAGAAGGTAAACCGTTTATCAAGTGTACATGCAATCCTCTTGATGGAATAAAAGACATGGGCAGGTCTCATTGTGCTTTGCTGTCATGCTTTGCTGTGGGAGGGAGGTGACTAATTTGGAACTTATCTAAAAAGTTGGGGAATTTCCGTCTTGGCTCAGCAAAAACGAACCCGACTAGTATCCATGAGGTCGTGGGTTTGACCCTGGCCCTGATCAGTGGGTTAAGGATCCAGCATTGCCGTGAGCTGTGGTGTAGGTCACAGACGTGGCTCAGAGCCCATGTTGCTGTGGCTGTGATGTAGGCTGGTGGCTGCAGCTCTGATTCGACCCCTAGCCTGGGAACCTCCATATGCTGCAAGTGCGGCCCTAAAAAGCAAAAATAAAATAATAAAATAAAATAAAAATAAAAAATCCTGTTATGAGAAAGGCTTTCTCCACACTGGACTGGGAGGGCTTAAGTGAGGCAGAAAAGGGAGTGAAGGAAATTATTTCCCTCTGCTCAACAAGCATAATGTTGTGTTTCTAGGGACAGGTCTAATCAATCTGCACACAGGCCCCTTTTGTCTGATCAGCATGTTCACTGCGGCAGCCACGAAGGTGTCCCTGGATCTCCTTTCAAGAGAGAACTTGTCTTCAGCGGCACCTGCAGGACCCACGCGCTTCCTGGACAGCCCCAGTGACGGCGCAGTGAGGGTGGGGAGCTCTGCCCCACGGCTCCCTGCTGAGTTAGCGGGGACTGTCTGCTGAGCATCTCAATCCCAGGCTCTCCTTGCTCATTTCTGCTTCCTTCCCCTTTCATCTTTCTCTTTTCTTTTCTTTTTTTTTTTTTTTTGTCTTTGTGCTTTATCTAGGGCCTCACCCGCGGCATAGGGAGGTTCCCAGGCTAGGGGTCTAACAGGAGCTGCAGCCGCCGGCCTTCACCACAGCCACAGCAACGCGGGATCCGAGCCGCGTCTGCAACCTGCACCACAGCTCACGGCAACGCCAGATCCTTAACCAACTGAGCAAGGCCAGAGATTGCTCATGGTTCCTAGTCATATTCGTTAACCACTGAGCCATGATGGGAACTCCCCCCCTTTCATCTTTTACAGGCATTACCTCCCCCCCCCACAGCAAACCTCTTTCAGTCCTAACTCTTAGCATCTGCTCCTCAGAGGACGTAACTCATATGTTCTCTCACCTTTTCAACTGAATATTTTCTTCCTCATTTTAATTTGATTTTCAAAACATGAGGTTATATTTGAAAGTTTTCATACTCTGAGACACCTGATCTATCTTTTCAAAAAAGCCCGATCCCTGAGGTTTGATGTACATATAGATTGAACTTTAAGAACTATCTGCTTCGTTCTTCACTTAGCAGATCCTACTTATCTTTGAGGTCTCAGCTTAAATAGCATTTCTCCTTGAAAGCTTTTCCCCAACCCTTCTGACTTCTGCTTTGTTAAATCCTTTGGTCACAGGCTCTCCTGATTCCTCCTCAAACCTGCCTCCTCAAACAGAGGCTGTGGTCAGCTGTTGGCCTCTGTTCTCCATGAAGTTGTGATCTAAACTTTGTTTGTTTGTTTGTTTCCCCTTTTTTTTTTAGGACCGCCCCTGTGGCATATGGAGGTTCCCAGGCTAGGGGGTCTAACAGGAGCTGCAGCCGTCGGCCTTCGCCACAGCCACAGCAACGCGGGATCTGAGCCGTGTCTGCAACCTACACCACAGCTCACGGCAACGCCGGATCCTTAACCCACTGAGTGAGGGCAGGGATCGAACTCGAATCCTCATGGATACTGGTCGGTTTCCACTGAGCCACAACAGACACTCTTATGATCTAAAATTTTGGGGCACCGTTAATCCCCCAGCACTTAGTGTCTGGGCCAAAGAAGCTCCTCGAAAAAATATCTGATCGAGTGTGGGATATGTTAATCTGAAGGTATGGGATGTTGGGGTTTCTGCTGTGGCTTAGCTGGTTAAGAACCTGACTAGTATCCATGAGGATGCCGGTTCGATCCCTGGCCTTGCTCAGTGGGTTAAGGACCTGGTGTGGCTGCAAGCTGTGGTGTAGGTCACAGATGCGGCTCAGATCCAGTGTTGCTGTGGCTGTGGTACAGGCCGGCAGTTGCAGCTCCAATTCAACCCTTCGCCTGGGAACGTCCCTATGGTGCAGGTACGGCCATAAAAAGAAAAAATGGAAAAAATTAAAGGCAAGGTATGGGATTTGGCATAGGGCCAGAACTAAACATATTTGTCTCCCATGTGCCCTTGGTCTCCAGGGCATCACTTTTGCCTCCTGATCACAGTAAGACCCATAGAATCCAGGACCAGAAGACACTTGCACTATCCCATCTGAGTATGCACCTGATGCCAGAGACATGCTAGAGTGTCCAACAATCCAAGATTGGCCAGTCTAAGCGTGAATATCACAGAAAGAAACCACCTCCCAAGGCCACCCATTGTGTCCTGGACACCTCTGACCATCAGTTTTCCTATAGCTTTGGTCCATATCACATTCTCACAGAATGATTTAAAGTCTTTTGATAATATTAACAATTTACATCAGCTCGCTGGTCCAAACTGCTTTTCGTCAAGAGGGTTGACATTTCTCTTCTTCTGAGTAATCATTCAGATGGGAACATTAACTAACTTGAAATAGAAAGACCTCATGCATTCATCTATTCCAAAAATATCACTCGGGTGCTCCAAGTGTCTGGCCTGGGGACCAGCCACAGGAGAACTTTCAGAGGTGGCACAAAAGATGGAGTGAGCCTGGGGAGAGAAAGACGTTTGTAAAATCGAATGATCGCAGCAACACAGGAACTGCCAAGGGAGAGCCGAAGCAGAGCATCCTGGGAGCCCAATGACTGGGCTGCATAGAAAGTATAAGAGTTTGGAGTTCCCACTGTGGCTCAGTGAAAACGAATCCAGCTAGTATCCACGAGGATGTGGGTTCAAGGCCTGATTTCGCCCAGTGGGTTAAGGATCCAGCATTGCTGTGAGCTGTGGTGTAGGTCGCAGACACGGCTCGGATCCTGCATGGCTGCGGCTGTGGCGAAGGCCGGCGGCTGTAGCCCCAAACCAGCCCCTAGCCTGAGAACTTCCATATGCTGCAGGTGTGGCCCTAAAAAGGAAAAAAAAAAAAAAAAAAAGTGTAAGACTTTGGGAAAGGTGGTATGTCTGGGGGGGCTCCAGGAATACAGAAGTGAGGATCTAGGAAGTCTTCATTTAGGAAGTGGGATTTTAGCTGAGTTTGATGAACAGGAAACATGAGTCAGTGGATAAGCCATCTTGCCAATCAGACTCGAAGACAGCTCTTCCCAAGACGGACAGGGAGGGGCTCCGCAAGAGGCAGGAAGTTAGAGGGCCGCCAGACGGGCTGAGAATAATTCCCCACTGCCCACGACGGTAAGCCAGTCCCTCTGTCTCTAGCAGCGTCCTGAGAGCTCGTCTTTGTCTTCGGGGGCTGCCCACGTCACACCTCCTGAGGCGCGGGGGGCCGTGGACATGGGAATTCTTGCCTGGCTGCTCCTCCTCTTGCTGTGCCAGGAAGGTGAGATGGGCACTCAGCGCCAGGACAGGAGTATCTCTTTCTCTCTCTCTTCTCCTGGAGGAGAAGGCACCTCCTTTGGCGCTGGCACGGCACCTCCTTTGGGACCGATGGCTTCAGCCCTGCTGGAGTCAAAGAGGACTAGGGCGTGGCTTCAGCGCAGGACCAAGAGGTGAAAAGCCGGGGATCCAAACGGGGGATTAGCCCCAAGGATGGCTAGCGGAGAGGAGAAAATTTGGAAGGTGAGGGCACAGATGGCAGCCAAGCCATGCTAGGTGCTCGATTCAGGGACAGCAAAAGCCTAGAGCGAGGAGAGGCAGCTGGAGGACCCGACAGAATATGGGTCATAGAAACTACTCAGTTGAGATCGAGACAAGGATCAGCAGCCCAGAGGCAGCAGTTGGGCTGTTCCCATCCTCTCTCTTTATCTGCAGCTGATGGGGACTCTGGAGATGGCTTGGAGACCGAGGAAGTGGCCGCGGTCCTTCGGGAGTCCATCAGCCTCCCCCTGGAAATACCCCTGGATGAAGAGGTTGAGAGCATCATCTGGTCCTCCCACGGAAGGCTCGCCACTGTGGTGCCAGGGAAAGAGGGCCATCCAGGCACCGTCACGGTGACCGATGCCAAATACGAGGGCCGAGTGAGCTTGCTGGAGCCCGGCTACTCCCTGCAGATCAGCAATCTGAGCTGGGAGGACTCGGGGACTTACCAAGCTCAAGTCAACCTGCGGATGTCCCAGCTCTTCACCGTGCAGCATTACCACCTCCGTGTCTACCGTGAGTCTTACTGGGAACCGTAAAGCTGCTTTTTCTGGCTCTCTGGAGCTTCCCACACCAAGATCCAGGGTCTTAGGACTGGGAGGTGTGGCTCGAGGCTCCGGGGTGGGCAGGCAGACGGTCTCCCGTGTGCCCCGCCCCAGTACCTGAGCTGCAGGTAGTGACCTGGACGAGGAGGCCCTGGCACTGAGGCTGTTCCCATGGATGTGCCCAAGGCATCGAGAAGGGTCAGGGGCTTTGTCTGCAGATGTCTAGGAGCTCGTCTCTCCCAGTCAGATTTTGCATCCTGAGTGTGAATTCTACCTCCACCCTTTTTTTTTTTTTTTTTTTTTTTGGTCTTCCTAGCCCTGCACCTGCGGCCTATGGAGGTTCCCAGGCTAGGGGTCCAATCGGAGCTGTTGCTGCTGAGCTACGCCACAGCCACAGCAACGACAGATCTGAGCCGCGTCTGCAACCTACACCACAGCTCATAGCAACGCTGGATCGTTAACCCACTGAGCGATGCCAGGGATCGAACCTGCAACCTCACGGTTCCTAGTCGGATTCGTTTCCGCTGTGCCACGACGGGAACTCCGCCACCTCCACCCTTAAGCCCTTCATCTGCCTGTGTGATTTGAGGGCTGTACTCTACTTGAACACAAATTTCTTCTGAGTGCCTGTGACACTGACTATCTCCCCTGCATCTTGCAGAGACATTGATTGAACTATAAAGGCCCCTGGGAGGGGTGATGACATTTTCTAGGATCGAGGAGGCAGGACAGAGCTTGGAGGAAGGTGGGATGCAAAGGCAAGAGAGAGGAGACAAGGCATACAGGAGAGGTAGGAGATGCCCGAGGCAGCTCTGTCTCTTAGCAGCTGCCCTGGGGACTCCGGGACCACAGGTTCACCGGTAGCTGGGTTCTTTTACTTTGGAATATTTGCTGTTTAGGTGAAGCTGATCTCAGTGGGCAGCCTCGGTACCCCAGTGTGGAAGAGCTTAGGAAAACAGACTCAACCCCCGGTTATTTAGAGCGTCTTTGTGTTCCTTCTTCATCTAGGACGGCTGTCACAGCCCCACCTGACTGTGAACTTTGAGATCTCTAGGGAGGAAGGTACCTGCAACGTGTCCCTGGTGTGCTCCGTCGAGAAGGCGGGTCTGGACGTGACCTACAGCTGGATATCCTGGGAGGACGGCACTGCCACGGCCCATGAAGGCTCTGTCCTCAGCACATCCTGGAGGCCCGGGGACAAGGCCCTCTCCTACACCTGCAGGGCCAGCAACCCCATCAGCAACACCAGTTCCCGTCCCATCCCTGCTGGGCCCTTCTGTGCAGGTACCAGGGCCCCAGGGACAGCCCCTGAGTGACTGCAGGGCCTCGAGGCTACCTTCTCCCTCCCTGCCTTCTCCCCAGGAGAGAACACAGAATCTGGAACCTAACCCCTCCCTCCCACAGAGACTTGACCCTGGACTGGGGAAGGGCCCCCTTTTCCTCCTGCTCGGTCTTAGGGCTCCCAGCTTCCAAAGGTCCCTTCTAGTCTTTCATTCAGCTTGAGATTGTGCTCCACAATCTCAGCTCCTGAGGTTCTGTGACTGGACTACGTATCTCCTGAGATACTTGCCAAGGCCACTGACCGCCGTGAACTTGAGATCCATCGCCCCGCCCCCACTAAGGAATTTGGGGTTGGTGTCTGCCCCCAGTCCAGACCTTCCCTTTGGTGAGCCCCTCTCTCCTCGCCTCCTTCTGTTCCAGATGCTGACTTCCCTTCGGAGGCCTCTACGTCCCTCTGTCTCCTGGTCAAGGGGCTGCTGGTCCTCTCGCTTTTTGTAATTCTGGCTATGGGGCTCTGGCTCATCCGAGTCAAGACCAGATGCAAGGTGCCAAAAATGAAGAAGCTCAAGAGAAACAGGATGAGACTGAGAAAGAAGGGGAAGCCTGGCCCCAGCCTGGCCTGATGGGGACCCCTGTCCCAAGGGATGTTTCTCCCCAGCCCCCAGGGATCCCTTCCTCTCCTCCCCCCAGGCTCTCCTCCTCCAAGGGCGCCGAGGGGTGGGCGTCCCAAGGGCCATGTTCTTCGACGGAAGATTGTCTGCCAATAAAGTCAAATTAGGTGGAGTTCCTGTTGTGGCTCAGTCGTTAACGAATCCAACTAGGAACCCTGAGGTTGCAGGTTCGATCCGTGGCCTTGCTCAGTAGGTTAAGGATCTGGTGTTGCTGTGAGCTGTGGTGTAGGTCGCAGACGCGGCTTGGATCCTGCGTTGCTGTGGCTGTGGCGAAGGCCGGTGGCTACAGCTCCTGTTAGACCCCTAGCCAGGGAACCTGCATATACTGCTGGTGCGGCCCTAGATAAGGCAAAAAAGGACAAAAAAATAGTCAAATTAGGTGACCCCACTCAGGAGGAGCTGTTTGGTCCTTCGCTGGGTGACTCGCAAAACCTGCATTTTCTATGTCTCTTCCATCCTAGGTGCTCTCCTCCCTCCATCCGAGCGCACGTGCTTCCCACAGCTGCTTTTGGGGGAGGAAAGTGAGTCAAAAAACGCACTCCCACTGAGGGGTCAGGATGTTGCTATTTACACCCATCCCATTCTTTACCAAGACACCTAACATTTACACTTGACTAAGAAAAGTGAGAGAGTCCCCTTTCTGTGTTTGTCTTTTAGGGCCATATCACACTCGCGGTGTATAGAGGTTCCCAGGCTACGGGTCCAATTGGAGCTGCAGCTGCCGGTCTCCACCACAGCCACAGCAACGTGGGATCCAAGCCGCGTCTTCAGCCTACACCACAGCTCCTGGCACTACTGGACCCTTAACCCACTGACTGAGGCCAGGGATCAAACCCACGTCCTCATGGATCCTAGTGGGGTTCGTTACCGCTGAGCCACAGCAGAAGGCTGTGACTCTTGCATGGATGACTTTCAGGCACTGAGAACCCTACATAAGAGTGGACTCTTTCTGCTGATTCTTCTGCTCTCAGACCCTCCCTCCACCCAGATGGATGAGTTCACTTAGCTACACCCACCCGCGCTAGGCTCACGGCTGTCCTGCACAGGAGCTATGAATCACCCCAGGGCAGTCCCACTCGGGTCTGAGTCGGGCCCGAGGACCTGTCAGTCATCTCGCTGACGCCAGCTGCTCCAGAGTGATGGCACTCGGCCGGATGAACGGTGGAGGTCAAGACCCTTGACCCCTGTCTGCCCTTGGTCCTACTGTGCTGTCCGTCCCTTCTCCACAGATTTCCATGTCTCACGCCCTCTCTCCGGACTCTCGTCCTGGGTTACCCGCCTCTGACTCCCCTGCAAAGGTCTTTTATGTTCTTGCTCCTTCCCAAGCCCAGTGACCAGTCTGAAAGCCTCGCCCAGGCCAGATGTGCCACTGCTTAAGGCTTTGTCACCCTCCCCAAATCAGGACTCCTGGATGCTACTTGATGTGGCTGCCATGGCAGGCTGGGGAGGGGGTGCGGTGGGGAGGAACTGCAAGCTACTCAAACCACAGGACGCTCCTTGAGGACTTCCCATCGTGGCTCAGGGGGAACGAGCCTGACTTGTATCCGTGAAGACACGAGTTCAATCCCTGACCTTGCTCAGTGGGTTAAAGATCTGGCATTGCTGTGAGCTGTGGTGTAGGTCGCAGATGAGGCTCAGATCCCATGTTGCTATCTCTGATTCTACCCGTAGCCTGGGAACTTCATGTGCCGCGGGTACAGCCCTAAAAAAAAAAAAATAGACCACAGGATGTGCCTTGAGAGTGAGTGACCTGAAGGAGGTAGTGTAAGGATACTGTTGGGAGAGCACTGGGTGGGAGCTTGGAGATCTGGACTACGCTCTGCCACTTGCCTCTGGGACACTTTGCTCAGCAGGTGTCCATGCGGGTGCTGTCCCTTTACACCAGGAACATGTGCTTTGAAGGGGAGGCAGGCGCAGGGCCAGCTGACTGGTGCTCTTACAAGGATGGGGCTCAGTGACTGCCTTGGCTCTTACCGGGGCAGGAGAAAGCTCCCGGGGGACTTTCAGAAGAGGGTCTGAGGGGTAGGGACAGGGTCGTGCGGCAGAAGCCATTCTGGATATTTCTCTGCACCTCGCTTTCCCCTCTCAGCGCGGAGAAAGACGCTGCCCTGCAGAGTATCTTCTAAGCAAAGGAACACTGAGACTGTGAGGGGGTGGTCGGACACCCTGGAAAACTGTGGAGACCAAGGACGGCTTTGGGGAAAACAGGACACCTGGACCAGGCCCTGGGACACCCCAGGAGGAGGGCTCAAGTAGTAGCCAAGAGGCAGGGTCTCTGGAGCTGGAAAGGAAGCAGAGCCAGGAGGTAAGCTGGGGCTTCCTGCCTAGGTTTTGTTTGTTTGTTTGTTTGTTTAGGGCCACACCCGTGGCACAAGGATGTTCCCAGGCTAAGGATCGAATTAGAGCTGCAGCTGCTGGCTTACACCACAGCTACAGCAACTTGGGATCCGAGCCAGGTCTATGACCTACACCACAGCTCACAGCAACACTGGATTTTTAACCCGCTGAGCGAGGCCAGGGATCGAACCCACGCCCTCATGGATACTAGTTGGATTCGTTTCTGCTGAACCACAATGGGAACTCCCTGCCTAGGTTTTTGTGCAAGAGATGGAGCCCCTCAGGGCTTAGGAAAGAGGAGGTCAGTGTGGAAAACTTGTCTGCAAAGAGCAACTAAGGCTAGCAACCAATCCACGCTACTCCCCGAGGGCCCGAGTCCTGGTCCTCCTGGAAGGCAGCCCCTGGCGCGAGGCTGGTTCTCCGTGCCTCCCTTTGGCCTGAGCAGTCTGACCTCCAAAAAGGCCTGCGGTTCTCAGGCCAAGGCTGCAGCCCCCAACTCCTCCAACAACCCCTTTAATACCTTGCTGGCGATGGAGTGGAAAAGGCCAATGCGAGTCCACCTTGCACACGCAGGCAGATCTTGTTGCATTCCAGAGTCTGGGACAGGAAGGAAATAAGGTAATGAATGGTCCCTGTGTGGCGAGCCCAAGGCCCTCCCTGGGACTCGGCCAAGTCCCGTCTTCTCACACCCAGTCTCTGAATGGAGAGGCTGAGGTCCCCAAGCAGCCCAGAGCACCTGGAAGGGGAAGGCTCAGACACTCAAGAAGGTGGACTGTAAGCCCAGAGACACCCAGGCCTCGTCCCCTGCAGGAAGCCAGGATACAAATCACCTGAGAGCACGTGACCTTTTGCAAAGTTTGCTCTCTTGAAAGATGTGGGGAGAAGGGTAATATTTAAGAACCTGTGTGTCGGGAACTGGGCTAGCAGAGGAGAGGCAGAAAAGACACTGTCTGCCCTTGAGGAACTCTTTGTGGGGTTGTGTAAAGATATAATTACAAGGCGTGACAAGGGCTGTGGGTGAAGGTGGGGTCGTGGTGGGAGGAGTCAGCCATGGTGTTCTGGAGGAAAGAGGTAAACAGAATTTTGAACTGTGACTAGCAGTGACTCGGGGAAGGGAGAGAAGTCATTCCAGCCAGATGAAGTGGAAAGCCACTGATACATGAACGAGCATCACAAATTCTAGGCACTGCAAGGCACTATGCTGCAGCCGTGGGATGAAGGGGTAGGTGACAAGTGACTCTGGAGAGGTGGGCTGGGCCCCTCTGATGGGCTGGGGGCTCTGGGGACTTTAAGGAGGAACAAGACCCCAGGAGTTCCCGTTGTGGCTCAGTGGGTTAAGAAGCCGACCAGTAGTCATGAGAATTCGGGTTCGATCCCTGGCCTCTCTGAGTGGGTTAAATATCTGGCGTTGCCACAAGCTGTAGCAAAGGTCGTGGATGCGGCTTGGATCTGACTGTCGCTATGGCTCCGATCTGACCCCTAGTGTAGCAACTAAATATCTTACTCCCTTTCTTTCTTTCCTTTTTTTTTTGTCCTTTTTATGGCCGCACCCACACCTACAGCATATGGAGGTTCCCAGGCTAGGGGTCTAATCGGAGCTGTAGCTGCCAGCCTACACCACAGCCACAGCAACGCGGGGTCCGAGCCACGTGTGCTACCTACACCACAGCTCACGGCAACGCCAGATCCTTAACCCACTGAGCGAGGCCAGGGATCAAACCCTCAACCTCATGGTTCCTAATCGGATTCATTTCCTCTGCGCCACGACAGGAAATCTGGGAACTCCTGGAAACCATTTTAAACGTCAATTTTACAAAAAGTTATTTTCATGTCCAAATGAGATGAATTTACTCTCAGAAGAAAACACTAGAGACAGCAGAAATGAAACCTTTGAACCAGCGATACAGCCAATACTAACACGGGGTGAGAGATCTTTCCCATTGGTTGGTGAGGGGCCAAGATGTAAAAAAAAGCTTCACTCTTTGACCGTCTTTGTGAGGTGGTCTGCCTGGCCTGGCTTTCATGCTGTGTCCACTAACATGTTTTCATTAGAGTTTCAGCACCAAGCTGCTACACCGGAAAGTAATGCTGGTGGCTGCCTCCTGCAGAGAATTTGCTGGAGCAATCCTGGGAGAAAGCAAGCCCCTGCTTCTGCCTCCCCCGCCCCCCGCCACCACACCCACATTTTCATCTCGGGTTGTGGCAAAAAGTACCTGGACATTGACACAGGGAGGAACTTTCTAGCAGTCAAAGTCCCTGAAGATGGAATGAGTTACTATAAGAGTCAGTGTGCTTCCTGGCCCAGGATGTGGTCAGATGAGGCTGAGTGACCACCCGGAGGGAGGACGTGGCAGGGATACTGGTGAGATGCTGGCATTCCCATAGTTGGGAATCAGATGCCTGGAGCGCCCTTTGAGTGGCAGGAGTTCAGACTGGGGTGAGATCAGCCTGCTGCTTTTAGGGAGGGCTTCCGGGGGAGCACCTGGACAGGCTGAAGACCTCTTAAGCCTGGTGGGAAAGGTGTCACAAGCCGCTGTCCCCAAGGTGGCACCAAGCTGAGGAAGTGGAGTGCCCTGTGGGGCAGACACGCAAGAGTCCTTTTACCTGAGGCTGAAAACTCCAAGCGGGTGGGTGGGACGGAGGGAGTCGCTGTGAGGTCTCTGGCAGGTCACTTCACCTCGTGGAGCCTCAGTTTTGTTCATTAGTCCAACAAAGCCATACATACCTCACAGTCATTCTGTACAGGTTATGTAAGAGGCATAAAGCACGTAGTTCGAAATCTGGCACCCGGCAGGGGTTCACTAAGTGATCATTTATTTCATTCCTCCTCTCCCAGTCTCCCGTGCCAGGATCTTTCTCTCTCACTTCTCCCCTCCGGCCCCTTTCTCTGGGTGGTTTGCGCTGGGAGCTGCAGCGGGAGCTGACTTGGCAAGCTCAGGCTGGGAGCGCAGCCTTCCCCTCCGCACACTGTGGGAGGCGCCTGGGCAAAATTTGGGCGCTCGCCAGGGCAGACAGGTATTTCCAGTCCGGCCGGAGAAGAAATGTATGGAGGTGGGGGGATGGGGATGGGGGAGGAGATCAGAGGAGCGGGGTGGATCCCCTGGGAGGGCGGGGAGTCCTGCTCCCCGCTTAGTGTTCCTGACCCCCGGGCTCAGATTTCGACCCTAGATGCCGCATCTGCGGCTAAGGAGAGGGTCCGTCGGTGGCTTACACGGGAAGGGAGTGTGCGAGGGGCCAGCCGAGGTCCAGCTCCCGCGACCCCTGGAGCGCGCGGGCCCTGACAAGCTTAGCAGCCCCTTCAAGCTTGCGGCGGGAAGCGGCCGGCCGTTCTTTCTACGCTTCGTTGTATCGAGCTCCACCAGGGGGCAACCCGAGCCCACGTGCCACCGAGTCCTGCCCTCCGGAAACTACAACTCCCAGGCCGCTCGGGGGTCGCGCCCGCCTCGGCTAGTCTTCTGCTCGCTCCAATTGGCCGCCGCGGGAGGGGGATTGGCGGTCTCCAGGGCGACGGGAGGCGCTCGGGGCATCCGAGGCGGGGAGGCGGGTCCGCCCCCTATTGTGTAGCTGGAAGAGTGGAGCCGAGCGGTGCGGAGCAGGTGAGGGCGGGGGCGTTCTGGGAGCAATGGAAAGGGGGTGCCGGCGGGGGGGGGCTGGAGAACAGTGCGGGAGTTATAGGGGCCTGGAGAAAGCGGGGAACCTGTGGAGAGAAGTGGAATTCTTTAGGGGAGCAGACCTAGGGGAGTCCTGGGGAGTGAAGTGGAATTCTTGGTGGGTGGGTCGAGACTCCGGGGGGAACTGGAGGAGTTCTGGAGGTGATGCGTGTGCGTAGCGGGGAGGGTGAGTCTCGGTGGGTTCCAAAATCAGGGAGAAGTTCCACGGGTCCGGAGAAGGCGAGGGAGAAGGGGATTGGGGGCGGGGTATCAGAAGTGCATCGTGGGCTGAGGCAGGAGAATTCTGGGGAGGGAAATTCTAGGGTGCAGAGGATGGGAGAAGTGGGTGGGTGGCGATTTTGGAGCGGACGGGGGTTCCTTGAAGAGCAGAGGACCGGGTGCAACTGGAGACCAGGTGTGAAAAATGGGGGGGAGGGAGCTGTGAGAAGTGAGGATAACTGGAATGGGAGAATGAGAGAGTGCTGGGTGGGGAGACTCTCAGGTGAGGACATGGTGGGGGCAGAAGATCTTAGAAAAGCAGAGGAATTTTGCACAAACCTAGGTTACTAAGGTTTTTGGAAAACTGAGCCAGGAGGGAACTGGGGGTTCCTATGCATTTGGAAGATGTGTCCAGTAAGGATGGGCGAGCTGGCTGGGGGCAGTGGGAAGCAAGGGGGATGTTTGTGGGGAGCTGTCAGGAGTTATGTGCACAGGGCCATGAAATAGATGCAGGAGGATATTTTATAGCCAGTCCCGAACTGTGAGGCCACCAAGAGTGGGGTGGAGGCCCATGGAGCAGAGTCCAATTGGATTTGCCAGGCCACAGGCGACACCCCCACCGCCAGCCCACTGTCGCTTCCCTGGATGCTCAGGGGCTGGGCTGTCAAGAATTCCTACCCTCATGCCCCAGGGCTCACTTTGGACACCCTAGGGGCTCGAAGGCTTGTTTGGCTTTTCAGGGACCATGCCCCCCAGGGTTGGGGAAGGGAAAGCATGGCAAACCTCGGGCCCCGAGGGTACGGGAAAGGGGGTGGGAAAGTGGGAGGTATTGGCACTGGCACTTGGGTCATGGTGTCTGGCAGAGAGGGAGGGCTGCCTGGCAGCATCACGAAGAGGAAGTGGCACCAGCCGCCAGCCCTGGGACCTGCCCAGACCTGGAGGCTGCTGCCCGGGCCCCCCCTTTCCTGCAGTGTCTGACTCACTGCTCGAGCATTATTGGGAGGCTGAGTGGAGAAAGTACAGGGTCTCCAGCTTGCAGGGGTTACAGAGGCTGGGGAAATGTGGCAAGGATTTTGTGGGGGGGTGGGGCTGGGAGCCACTTTCTGGGGGTTTTCATCCAGGCTTTGCCCTCAGCTGGCTCTGTGCCCCCAAGCAAGGCTGTCTGAGATCCTCGGGGTCCTTATTTGTCACTGTGGGGTGGAGGCAATAATTCTGGTTCTCAGAACTAAGCAAAGAGGAGGGAGAGGAGGCTGGGCCATGGGGGCTCTTTGTCTCCCAGACTTTCCGGACAAGTCTTTTTCCAGGTGTGTAGGAAGCCCAGTTCCCTCCTGGCTCAGCTTTCCAACAGCCTTAGTAACCTGGGTATCCCCAGAATTCCTCTGCTTTGTCTGAGATCTTTCCAGCTCCTCTGCTCCCCACGTGCCCTCACCTGTCTGGTCTCCCCACCCAGCACACCCTCACTCTCCTGGGACTCCCTCCCCCCACCCCCCTTCCCTTATCTGCTCTCCTCTGTCCTTTCTCTTCCTTTGCTCACCTCCAGCTTTTCTCTAACCGTAGGGTTTCTTCCAGTTTCCAGTATCTGCCCACTCTGCGGGTTGCTTTGCTTTCTGCCTCTAGATCTGGTGGTGCTCCAGAAAAGACTTCAGCAGGCGTTCCGTGAGCCAAGCCCTAACTTGTCCGGAAGAGTACGAGCGGACACCTGTTACCTGATCAGAAGGATTGACGCAGCTCGCTGGGCTGTGGACGTCCCCGGGCCCCTCCATCTGGGCCCCCGTGGATAGGAGGGGCCGGGCGAGCAGGCAGCTGGGCTATGGTTTGGTGCCTCAGTCTGACCATCCTCAGCCTGATCATCAGCCAGGGGGCTGACGGTGAGCTGACCTCCCCGGGCTCCAGAAATCCCTGTTGGCCTTGGGGTGGGCGGTGGTCCCCTGGGGGTTCTCAGGGGGAGGGGAGGGCAACCACTGGCTCTGCAGAAGTCGAGGATCCTCTCCACCACTTCACAAAGGCCTGGGCATCTCCCCTCCCAGCCCTGATTCTGGTCCCTTGCTGAGTCCTCTTGCCACCTGCCCCGCCCTGCAGGTCGAGGGAAGCCTGAGGTGGTGTCGGTGGTGGGCCGGGCCGGGGAGAGTGCGGTGCTGGGCTGTGACCTGCTGCCCCCGGCCGGCCGGCCCCCTCTGCACGTGATCGAGTGGCTGCGCTTTGGCTTCCTGCTTCCCATCTTCATCCAGTTCGGCCTCTACTCTCCTCGCGTTGACCCTGATTACGTGGGTAAGGCTCGTCCTCAGGTGGGAGGTTGGGAGGGTCGCCTCGGCAAGGGTGGGCTGCATAGACTGTGGACAAGACCTCTTTTTGGAGTTCCCGTTGGGGTGCCGCGGAACGAATCTGACTTGTACCCATGAGGATGCGGGTTCGACTCCTGGCCTCGCTCAGTGGGTCAGGGATCCGCCGTTGCAGCGAGCTGTGGTGTAGGTCGCAGATGCAGCTCGGATCTGGCGTGGCTGTGGCTGTGCCATGGGCCGGCGGCTGCAGCTCTTAATCAACCCCCTAGCCTGGGTATCTCCATACGCTGCGGGTGCAGTCCTTTTAAAAAAAAAAAAAGGCTCTCTTAACTCCTCCGTCCCTGCTCCAACTTCCTCTCCAGCTCCACTACCTGGGCTGTGCTTAACAAGTATTGCACTGCTCCTGAGCAGTGTTAATTCATTGAAGAATTCATTCATTTACACACACACACGTGCATGCACACGCACACCCGGTCTGTTTGGAATTCCACCTGGTCTGCTCCACTGGAGATCCTGTAGTCCTGTACCAAGTGTCCGCCCTGATTCTCTAATCGCTGTCATCATGACGCCTCCCAGACTCCATTCTGATCCTCCCTAGTCTCCCGCGTGGCCCTCTCCCCGTGCCTGGCTCCGCTGTCTGCTCATTCCCCTGCCCACCTCCTCTCCTACTGTCTTAAACTCTAGCTTTGGGGCGGCGGGCGGGGTCTAGGTTTCCAGGGCTCGGGCTGACGGGTCAGCGGGTGGGTGGGTCTGTGACCTGTCCGCTTCTCCGCTGCCGCTGCGTCTGAGCACAGCGAAGCCTGCGCACAGACAGGGCCGGCTGGGGAGGACCGGGCTCCCCAGAAGATCGGCACCCGGGTGGGGCTGGGCTGTGTTCCTACTTGAGGTGGCTCCCGTATGGACTGAAAATAGCGTGTGGGCCTCCCTGGGGGCCTTCTCCTGTGCCCCAGCTGGCTGCCTCCGAAGGCCCCGCTTCCTCCTGATCCCCTGGTGGAGCCTTAATCTGAGCGGCTTAGTGCAGGTCTCGGAGGGCCGTGTGTGGGAGGGCCTACGGCTCGCGGGCTGCTCAGAGCATCTAGCTGCCTCCTCTTCAAGAGAGGCCACCTGAGAGGATGTCGATGGCGGGCAGGGGGACCCCTTCCCTCTTCGCTCTTTAGTTTGAATCCTGGGAGAAGCCACGGGATTGGCTGAGCCCTCGCCGCCACCGGGGCAGGCAGGCTGAGCAGACAGGGGAGGGGGCTCAAGCAGGTGCCGCAGAAGAGAAGGGTTCATTTTCAAACTGGGGACAGTTGTTGGCAAACAGCCTGGTGGGAGCGTATGTGTCTGCACAGGCCCCTGGAGGACTGTGGAAAGCGGGGCCCCCAATTAGGACACGCGGAGAGACAACGGCTGCGCCCAGGGGCCCTCCCTGCCCCTGCCCGCCAGGCTGGGGAGGGGTTAGGCTGCGGGGCTGAGGTTCTGCATATGCAGAATGTTGCTGGATTGAGGGCAAGGCAGGAGGAGGTGGCAGACCGAGGGGAGAAGGGCTTTTCCTGGGACTCCCCCAGGGAGGTGGGCAAGTCTCCCCTCGCCCCCCGCCCCGCCCTCTGTCCTGTCTTGAGATCCCTCGAGCAGATAAACCCTTGGACGGTAGCAGCTTTGCCTCCTAGAGGCGTTCGTTCTGTCTGTGTGGTGTTCCTTTGAGCTGCAAGTGCCGCAAGCAGTAACCTCTGGGCTTTCTTCGTTCCTTGGCCCCCAGTCTGGCGCTCCTGGTCTGGCAGCGTTTAGTCTGGGGAGTCAGGGTCCTGAGGGGGGAGGCCCCTGCACCCATTAACCCTTTTACTGCCTCCCAGGGTGGAAGGGGCCTCTCTGTCTTTGTGTAGGGGACTCTGAACCGCAGTTGCTAGGCAACCGGAGGTGGAGGTTGCTAAGGACAATGCTGTCCTGTCATAAACCCTCTGCTCAAGGGAAGGGGAGATGGCCTGGGACTGTGTGTGAGGCCCGAGGCCTAGAATGTGGGAGAGAGCACGAGAGAGACTGTTCGGAGCTTCAGGGATTACAGTGAAGGGAAGGCTTCCAGGCTTTGAGGCTTCTAGAATCCGTCTAGCAGGAGAGACTGGATGCACAGGCTAGCACAGCAGTCTTTGTAAATGGCAGTCTAAAACAAGGCGGGACTGGAGTTCCCTTCGTGGCTCAGTGGTTAACGAACCCGACTAGCATCCATGAGGACGCGGGTTCGATCCCTGGCCTCACTCAATGGGTTAAGGATCCAGCATTGCCGTGAGCTGTGGTGTAGGTCGCAGACGCGGCTTGGATCCTGCGTTGCTGTGACTGTGGTGTAGGCCGGTGGCTACAGCTCCGATTCAACCCCTAGCCTGGGAACCTCCATATGCCACGGGGGCAGCCCTAAAAAGATAAAAAAATAAAATAAAATAAATAAGGCAAGGCAGCACTAAATACTAAGATGAAGTTAAGCCATTGCAGGTAAATTATCGAGCGCAGAGCCTGTATAGAGAGCCTGCAGAGTTTGAAACTGTGACCAGGCCTTCAGAGGGCAGAGGGCTGCCTACCCTACACCAGCTTTCCTGGGCTGGATCTTAGGCCAGCTCTTCTAACTTATGGGCCTGGCATTTGGTCTTTGACTTTTATGCTGTCTTTCTTGGGATTTTCAAGATACCCCACAAGGTAGAAGGGCAGAGTATTCTCTCTGTCCTGAGTTGTTGGATATAAATCTGTTATCTTGGGAGTTCCCCTGTGGCTCAGTGGGTTAAGGATCCAGGATTGTCACTGCTGTGGTGAGGGTTTGATCTCTGGCCTGGGAACTTCCACATGCCACAGGAGCTGCCAAAAAAACAAAAAACAAACAAAAAAAAAACGGCGTTTCTGCTGTGGTTAAGAATCTAACTGCAGGAGTTCCCGTCGTGGCTCAGTGGTTAACGAATCCAACTAGGAACCATGAGGTTGCGGGTTCGATCCCTGGCCTTGCTCAGTGGGTTAAGGATCCGGCGTTGCTGTGAGCTGTGGTGTAGGTTGCAGATGCGGCTCGGATCCCCCGTTACTGTGGCTGTGGTATAGGCTGGCAGCTACAGCTCTTGTTAGACCCCTAGCCTGGGAACCTCCATATGCCACAGGTGCGGCCCTAGATAAGGCAAAAAAGAAAAAAAAAGAATCCAACTGCAGTGACCTGGGTCACTGTGTGGCGTGGGTTCGATCCCTGGCCTGGGAACTTCCATATGCTGCAGGCGCTGCCCCCCCCCCCCAAAAAAAAGGAAAAGAAAAAAGAATCCATTCTGCACTTAGAACACCTTGGTTCCCTCTCGTCCCCCCCACTACCTTTTATCCTTGCATACCCTCTTCAGAGTCACCTCTTCCAGGAAGCCTTCTGTACTCCTCGTGCTTCTTTGTCTCTAGGAATATCAGCACAGTCAGTGCCGTTTTTTTTGAACTTCTGTAGGTACGAACTTGCACATGCACGTGAATGTGGGTTCCCTGCCTTCTGAGAGCTGTTGAGAGCGGAGACCATGTCTCGCTGCTTCCTCTGCCCACCTCTGCCTGTGCGGGCGTCTGAGGACCATCAGGCTCTGGCTCTGCGGGTCGAGGGTGGGTTTCCAGGAGGGGGGCCCAGGACCCAAGAGGACGCAGGGGCACCTGCTCCTGGCCATCTTCCTGGTTTTTTTCTATAACACTACAGGTCTAGCAGTCCAGAGCTCCCAGAGAAGTTAGGACAGGATCTATGATATGTTTTATCTTACGTTCTGATCAGCAGACATTTGGAGCTGTTACCCTGCGCTACTCACATCCGCCCAGTGAGAGTATACTGACTGCGCTCAGCGATGATTGGCTGAGCATCGCTTGATCCCATCGTGGCGCGCGCAATGGAGAGCACGCTGCATTATGAGAAAGAAGGCCCGCCCGTATCCCTGACCATTCACGTGATTTCAGAAAGAAGCTTAACATCCTTCCTCTGCAATGAAATTCTTGGGAGGATTAAATATGATGACAGTGCCTCACATTACATGGCCCATATCCAAAACTCAGCGCTCCCCTTACTTCTTAGTTGAACTGGAGGATCACCATATGAAAAGTTACACTGGGGCTTAGAAGAGGTGGCACTGGAGTCTGGGGGGTTCCACGGCCGGCCGGATTAGGATTACTGAGGAATCCCACTGGTGGGTGTGGTTATGTTAAATATTTACCCTCAAGACCCAGGGTTATCTGCTAGGTGGGGATGGAAACGCCCAGCCCTTTAAGCGGCTCCACCCTTTCTAGAGAATCGACCCTCTGGACTCATTCTTGGAAGGAAAAATAGTCCCTTGCCTAAGATCGCAAAGCCCATCACAGCCTGATCCTGCGCCTCGCCTTCCCTGATGCTTCAGGGGCACTACAGTTTCGATTGTTTCAGAAGGGTCTCCCTTGAGGCCGAGCGGAAGCAGATTAGAGGGGGCGTGGCACAGACAGTCTCAGACTGCGTGGTGGAGCTATTCACTGATACGGGGGAGACGCTGTGTCGTCAGGTAAGGGACGGGGCCAAATTTGAGTGCAGGCTGCTGATTTCAAGTCTTGAGTTCAATCATTTGTTTAACTTCTATTTTTTTTTAGAGATGCACCGGCAGCATATGGAGTTTCCCAGGCTAGGGGTCCAATCAGAGCTACAGCTGCCGGCCTACGCCACAACCACAGCAATGCCAGATGCAAGCCACACCTGCAACCTACACCACAGCTCATGGCAACGCCAGTTCCTTAACCCACTGAGCGAGGCCAGGGATCGAACCCGCAATCTCATGGTTCCTAGTCGGATTTGTTTCCGCTGCGCCACGACAGGAACTCCGCTTTAACCATTTTTATTCGAGCACCTGCTGGTGCCAGGCACGGTGCTGCCTGCCTTCCATCCACCCCGCCCAGATTTTTTCTCGCTCTCATTTTACAGAGAAGCTGATGTTAAGAGGTTAGCAGTCTAAGCAAAGAAGTACCCGGCAGAGCAGGGTGCTAGATCTCTGGCTTCCTAGCCTGTGCCTTTCTCACTCGGTTGCACTGCCAGGGACCCAGGAAGCTCCAGCAGTGGAGGGTGCTAAGGGTGGGAGGGTGGTGTTGGTTGGGGCTGGGGCTGGGTGCTTTGTGGAGCTCTCTGTCATCAGTCAGTGGGAACCAGGATGCCCTGAGGCGTGAGGGGATGGGGGTGAGGAGGCTGCTGACCTTGCTGCCTGGCTGGGCTGGACTCTGTCCACCCTAAGGCGCTTAGGCCTCTGATAATAGCCCTGGCGGATTAGGGGTTTTGGTTGGCAGAGGTCTGGATCCCTGCTGGGGCCTCAAACACTGCTGTGGTTTCTGGGGACGGAGTCCTCTGGCAGGGGTACTCCCAGGAGCCCCCCTTACAGAGACAGCTCCGGGATGGGCAGATGCTGTGCCAATCGAGGAGACTGAGTGAGGGCTCCCCAGCTCCCTGCCCTCCTCCCCACTCCCCTGAGTCCTGGGGGCTGGTGCACCTGCTCCCGCTCTGGGTTTCCCTTTAAGCTGGGTCCCAGCTGCCGAGACGGGAGCAATCAGAGGGGCTGAAGGGAGGAGTCTGCCCTCGGTGACCCCGACCCCATCTGCCCCTTTGGCCTCCCACTCTGTCAGGGTAACCGGGAGAGACCGAGCCTGCGCTTGAGCTCTGAGAATGACCGGTGTGACCGGGACCTTGGGGCTCTCGCGGGCTCCTTTCAGGCCCCTTGATTCAAGGCTCCTCCCCCAGGGCGGGTCCGGCTGCAGAAGGGGGCGTCTCTGCAGATCGAGGGCCTCCGGGCTGAAGACCAGGGCTGGTACGAGTGCCGCGTGCTCTTTCTGGACCAGCACAGCCCCGAGGACGACTCTGCCAACGGGTCCTGGGTGCATCTCACCGTCAACTGTACGGAGCTGGGAGCCGGCAGCCGCGGAGAAAGGAGGGGAGGGCTGTCCCGATGCCCCACCCAGGCTGACGCCCCTTGTCTGCCGGCTCCGTCCCCCTCCCACCCCCACTCCTGCTCTTTCATTTCTTCAAACCTAATTCCAATCAACCTGCAGCTCTGGGTTAGGGACTTCCTCTTCGTCTCGTCCCTGCTTCTGCCTCCCAGGCCAGGAGACCACAGTTGGTTACAGAACCCTGAGTGAAACATGGCTCGCATATATACATTTTGTTTCTCAAAACACTTTTTGGTCAGGTCCCTTATGAATTCTCTCTCTATGCTCGCTAAGAAGGAAGGAGGTCATATTCCCATTTCATAGATGAGGGCGCTGGGAGACTAAGACCTGTCACCGATTTGTGGCAGAGAAGAGTCTAGAACCCAGTCCTCCTGACTCCCAGGGCTGTGCTCAGCTCCCTTGCCAACTCTGCAGGCCAGTGCGGGGACGGGCTGTGCGATCCTCACTGCGCTCTGGGTGCAGCAGACAGGGTGGCTCCGCGAGATTCCGTGAAGCTGGCTGGCTGATGGGCTGAGGGCTGCAGCCTTGACCTGTCTCTCTGGTCCTGGGATGTGGCTTTCTGGGCTGATGGCCCCCCAGGCAGCCCCCTAATTCCTCTCTCCTTGCAGCGCCCCCTCAGTTCCTAGAGACGCCTCCGCAGGTGCTGGAAGTGCGGGAACTGGAGCCGGTGACGTTGCGTTGTGTAGCCCGAGGCAGACCCCAGCCTCGCGTGACTTGGAAGCTCCGAGGACAGGACCTCGGCCAGGGCCAGAGACAGGTGCAAGTGAGTCCCGGGACTGGACAGGGTGGGCCAGACGGGGTGTGGGGGCAGGTGGTGGTCTGGGAGTGGAGCTGGAGGACAGAAGGGCCGAGGCCGGCCTGAGACGGCCAGAGGAGGAGCTTGGCACTGGCTTTCCTGAGCCTGGCGTGCTGCCTCCCTCTGCTGGCCGGCCTCGGAAGTACAGGGTCTGAGGCCCGTCGTGGGTCCTTCCTCACTGCTCTAGGTGCAGAACGGGACGCTGCGAATCCGGCGAGTGGAGCGAGGCAGCTCCGGGGTCTACACCTGCCAAGCCTCCAGCACTGAGGGCAGCGCCATCCACGTCACCCAGCTGCTGGTGCTAGGTGCTGTCTTAGGGGAGGGCTGGGGAAACGGGACACCCATGTGAGATGACCGTGACCTGTGGCTGGGAGTGGACACAGCAGGAAAGGCGGCTTGTGCCTGAGACAGGGGGAGGGAGCTCCCACCACTCATGCGGTCGGAGCCAAAGAAGGGGAGACAGCGGTGGAGCTGCAGGCGCTATAGGGACGGTCTGGCAGGGGCTCTGTGGCCTGGCGAGGCTCTCAGGGAAGAGCACTCTTTTCTTGTTTGCTCTGGTTTGGTTTTGTGGGGGCCCACACCTGTGGCATATGGAGTTTCCCAGATTAGGGGTAGAATCGGAGCCACAGCTGCCGGCCTCCACCGCAGCCACAGCACCGCGGGATCCGAGTTGCGTCTGCAACCTACACCACAGCTCATGGCAACACTGGATCTTTAACCCACTGAGCGAGGCCAGGGATCGAACCTGCATCTTCATGGATACTAGTCGGGTTTGTTTCCGCTGAACCACAATGGGAACTCTAGGCAAGAACATTCTTGACTTTGGGTTCAGAGAACAAAGGCTTGGAGATGGGGGTGAGCTGTGTGGGGCATGGCAAGCTGCCCATACTGACCTAAAAGAGTCCGCAAGTGTTGATCTATGAAAAGACAGTTGGCCAGGCAGGGCTCACAAAGGCCCACAGGACTGAGTCAAGAAGTTTGAGCCTAATGCGCTGGGAGCCAGGACCCGCTATGGGTTCTTGAGCAGAAGCGTTCTATGGCCAAGGAGCGGGGCGGCGCGGGGGGGGGGGGGGCATTTCTGGATGAATGGCCATCAGAGTGGCAGAGATGGGGGAGCCTGGAGTTAGAGACTGCTGTAGCATCTCGCGGTAAGGTATTGGGTACCTGGATTAAGGTAGAGGACAGAGGCGATTTAAGATGTGACAGATGGAGTTCCTGTCATGGCGCAGTGGAAACGAATCCAACTAGGAACCATGAGGTTTTGGGTTCGATCCCTGGCCTCGCTCAGTGGGTTAAGGATCCGTCGTTGCTGTGAGCTGTGGTGTAGGCTGCAGACGTGGCTCGGATCCTGCGTTGCTGTGGCTGTGGCGTAGACTGGCAGCTGTAGCTCCGTTTGGACCCCTAGCCTAGGAACCTCCATATGGCGTGAGTGTGGTTCCCCACCCCTCTCCGCCCCAAAGAAAGGATGTGACAGATGAGGGATGTAAAGGGTAATGGGTGTAAAAGTGTAAAGGGTGAGCAAAGGGTTAAAACATAAATCCCCCTACATACACACACACCCCATAGGAGAAACTGGGGGAATGGGACTCTCCCTGGTAGGAAGGGGAACTGGCCGGGAGAAAGAAGGAACTTGTATTAAATAAAAGTTTTAGGACCTGCTTCCATTCCAGAGGCCCCGTATCAGCCAGCCTGTGTTCCAGAGCGCAGACCTGGGAAGAGCTGTAAAGTGACTTCAGGGTTCCTGGAGGACCAGGCTGAGGCCCCTTTTCCCCTTGTGCCCCACCCCCTGCCACAGGACCCCCAGTCATCGTGGTGCCCCCCAAGAACAGCACGGTCAATGCCTCCCAGGACGTTTCGCTGGCCTGCCGGGCCGAGGCATACCCCGCCAACCTCACCTACAGCTGGTTCCAGGGCAGCACCAATGTCTTCCACATTAGGTGGGGCCCGGGGTGGGGAACTGGTGGGCAGTCTGAGGCGGCCCTTGGCTGAGCAAGGCTCGGACCCCTCCCCACACGTGCCGTCTTGCAGCCGCCTGCAGCCCCGAGTGCGGATCCTGGTGGATGGCAGCCTGCGGCTGCAGGCCGCCCAGCCTGACGACGCCGGCCGCTACACGTGTGTGCCCAGCAACGGCCTCCCCGGCTCGCCCTCGGCCTCTGCCTACCTCACTGTGCTCTGTAAGTCTGACTCCAACTCCCTCCCCAGGCTGCGCCCCTCCCCTGTGCCAGGCCCAGCTCCCCCCCTACAACTCATCACTGAGTGCCTCCCCCTCCCCCAGACCCGGCCCAGGTGACCTCGATGCCTCCTGAGACGCCCCTGCCCGTGGGCATGCGGGGGGTGATCCGGTGCCCGGTTCGAGCCAACCCCCCGCTGCTCTTTGTCAGCTGGACCAAGGATGGGCAGACCTTGCAGCTGGACAAGGTACAGGCCCGGGGCAGGGCGGAGAGGGCTTAGCTTGGTGTGGAAAGGGCTTAGTTTCATGTGGTATGTTCTCATCAGGAAGGGGCCGGGGCATCGTGTGATCAGTTTAATTCAATTCAGTGATGAGCAGAGGGACATCCATGCCTAGAGGCGGTAGGACAGCCACACAGACACCCTGCTGGAAGGGAGTGAGCGAGCATCTTCCTCTTAGGGCTGGTTGAGGACAATCGGCAGCAGCTTCTGAGCCTGGTGGTGGGCCTTGGAGGGCGGGGAGACTTTCCAGGCCTCAACCAGGGCCCAGAGGCAGGAAACAGCATGGTGCCTTCACAGCATAATGATTCTTTCAGTTGGGTGGGAGCTCCAGTGCTTGTGGGGTTGTGAATGGTGCAGAGAAATCCGGGAAGACGGGTTGGGACCAAGAGAAAGAACTATGGATGGCAAATTAAGACGACCTCATTCCAGAGTGATTGAGATCTTTTGTTTGTCTGCAAAGACCATAAATTCCTTGTGGGCTAGTATTGCCTCTTTCAGTTCTAGTGTCCTCAGGGCTTCTGCCGTGATAGTAGTCCTCAATACATACTTGTTGGAGGTTAAAAAAAAAATCCAAAGGCATTGGAAGCCAGCAAGATTGCTTGAAGCAATGGCGTGAAAGCGTTGGAGCTGTGAGCAGTTGAGTTTGCCAGAAGGAATGGAGGGGAAGAGAGTGGACGCAGGGAGAGGGGTGCAGAGGCTGCTGAAATGAGGGAGCAGGTGGGAGGTTACGAGGCCTGCATTAGAGAGGAGGACATTAAGATGGACAAGAGGAGTTCCCGTCGTGGC
>PVHT020000793.1:3618407-3640123 GCA_004024745.2 Catagonus wagneri | reverse complement strand
CGTTGCCGTGAGCTGTGGTGTAGGTCGCAGACGCGGCTCAGATCCCGAGTTGCTGTGGCCATGGTGTAAGCCGGCAGCAGCAGCTCCAATTGGACCCCTAGACTGGGAATTTCCATTTGTGGCAGGTGCGGTCCCTAAATAGCAAAAAAAAAAAAAAAAAGGAAAAAAGGGGGAAAATATGGGGAGGGGCGAGAAAGGATCAAGTTGAGAGAGGTCTGGCCCAGCGGCAGGGCTGTGTGTCCTCCACGTGGATGTGGCTCCCTCCGGCGCACTGCCTCTCTCCGTCTCCATCTGGCCTCTGCTGAGCTTCTCCCTCTGGTTGTTGCCTCTTTCCTCCAGTTCCCTGGCTGGTCCCAGGGCCCGGAAGGCTCCCTGATCATTGCGCTGGGGAACGAGGATGCCCTGGGAGAATACTCCTGCACGCCCTACAACAGTCTTGGCACTGCAGGGCCCTCCCCGGTGACCCGCGTGCTGCTCAAGGTGAGGCTTGGGGGGTGGGGGTGGGGGGCAGCAGTGGCAGCGGATCCGGTGGCGGGTACGGGGGCTGACGGAGGGGAGGGTGGTGGGACCAACACAGCATGGGGAGGCGGGAGGACTTCCAAGTCTGCGTTTCCCACGATGGCCGCAGCAGCAGCTGTCACATACCGTCGCGGAGGTTTTCGCACGTGCTGGTGTGGCGAGCGGGTGGTGGACGTCAGTCATACAACACGTCCGCAAATAAGATACGCTGCTGCCCGCCCCGACCTCGGCCTGGACCTGGCTGCCTCCCTCTGGAGGGAAGAGAGTGGCCAGCAAAGGGGAGGGTGAAGGGTGTTCTGTAGAGGCTGGTGCACCTCCAGAGAGGCGCCCCCAAGAGATGGGGACCGATGTGGTGTGACGGGGACCCCAGGGAGGGGGAGTGATGACCCCCAGACAGCAGTGTGGAGAGCCCCTTCCCAATGCCAGATCTGGCTTGCAGGCTCCCCCAGCTTTTCTAGAACGGCCCAAGGAAGAGTACTTCCAGGAAGTAGGGCGGGAGCTCCTCATCCCCTGCTCTGCCCGAGGAGACCCTTCTCCTACCATCTCTTGGGCCAAGGTAAGGCTCCTGGCTCCACTGCGCCTGTGGCCGCGCCCGCGGCAGCCCTGCCTCCCCGTGGTTCTGTGGCAGGGAGGAGGCGGGGAGGAGGGGGCCGGCAGAGGCCGCCGGGAGGAAACTGGAGCCGCGGGGGGAGAGACGAGTGGCGCCCGTGGTGAGGGGTGGCTGCGTGTGTCCTCAGGGCTGACCGGTGGTTCTGTAGGTGGGCCGGGGGCTGCAGGGCCAGGCGCAGGTGGACAGCAACAGTAGCCTCATCCTGCGACCACTGACCAAGGAGGCCCACGGGCGCTGGGAGTGCACAGCCAGCAATGCCGTGGCCCGAGTGGCCACCTCCACGAACGTCTACGTGCTGGGTTAGTGGCTATAGAGCCGGCCGGAGGCAACCCAGGGGGCCAGGAGACAGGGGAATGACTCACTTTTGGAGGCCCGGATGGGGATTTGGGTGGGGAGCCCCTGGATGATGGGGGGTGGGCAGAAGCCCTGGGAGTCCCCTTGGCTCTTCACTGACCCCTGGGGCCCTGACCATTACCTCTCCGTTCCCCCTACCCAGGCACCAGCCCCCACGTTGTCACCAATGTGTCCGTGGTACCTTTGCCCAAGGGCGCCAATGTCTCCTGGGAGCCTGGCTTTGACGGTGGCTATCTGCAGAGGTTCAGTGTCTGGTACACCCCACTGTGAGTGACCTGCCCCTGCCATTCATCCCTGATTCTGTCTGACGCCCCTGCCCTTGCTCCCGCCCCTCCAACCCAGTCCTGCCCGAGCTCTGCTGCCCGCTTTCCAGAGAATCCCAGGTGTTCGGGGCCCCGGGTCTTGAGACCCCGGATGCTGAGGAGAGGGAGGGTCAGCTCTCTGGATTCCAGCCTTCCTGCTCTTCGTAGTTCATGAGGGCCCCCCGCCCCGTGTTCTTCTGTCCCCCAGGGCGAAGCGTCCCGACAGAGCCCACCACGACTGGGTGTCCCTGGCGGTGCCTGTGGGGGCTGCCCACCTCCTAGTGCCAGGGCTGCAGCCCCACACCCAGTACCAGTTCAGCGTCCTGGCTCAGAACAAGCTGGGGAGTGGGCCCTTCAGCGAGATCGTCTTGTCTGCCCCTGAAGGTGAGAGACCCAAAGCAGTAGACAAGGACGGGGAAGGCTGGAGGGCAAGCCTAGATACGGGATACGGGAGGGGGGGGACCTGGGTGGGAGGGGGCAGAGGTGCTGGGCAGCCTGCGGGCCGCAGGGCTGTGTAGGGGATAATCCAGGCTCGTCCTTCCGGGCTTGGGAGAACAGCTGGGCACCGGGGGATGGGGAAGGCCAGGGGAACACCGAGGGCCACTGGAAGTCTGTTCTTCCCATGTCTCTTTGTCCTATTCAGGGCTTCCTACCACACCCGCTGCCCCCAGCCCTCCCCCGACAGAGACGTTGCCACCCTTGTCCCCTCCGCGGGGTCTGGTGGCAGTGAGGACACCCCGGGGGGTCCTCCTGCATTGGGATCCCCCGGAACTGGTCCCTGAGAGGCTGGATGGCTACGTCCTGGAGGGACGGCAAGGCTCCCGGGGCTGGGAGGTGCTGGATCGGGCCGTGGCAGGCACGGAAATGCAGCTGCTGGTGCCAGGACTTATCAAGGTGGGTGTGGGAGGCGGACACGGAGGATCCAGCCCCCTGCCGCCCCCTGCCGCCCCCTGCCACCCGCCGCTCCACTCCCCAAACCTGATCTCACCCTGATTTGACCATCCTCCTCTCCGGCTTTCTCCATCACCCTTACCTCCCAACTGCAAAGTCTCTCTGACCGGGGTTGGGGTGCGCAGTGCTCAGCCCTGACCTACTTCCTGGACCCCACCCCCAGGATGTTCTTTACGAGTTCCGCCTTGTGGCCTTCGCGGGGAGCTATGTCAGCGATCCCAGCAACACGGCTAACGTCTCCACTTCTGGTGAGACCCCGGCGGCAGGGCCGTGTCCTGGGGATTGGGGTGGGGGGGTGCTCGGAGCCCACCGAATCACGGATACCAACCCTCGCTCGTGGCCCCTTGCCCAGGCCTGGAAGTCTACCCCTCGCGCACACAACTGCCAGGCCTCCTGCCCCAGCCGGTGCTGGCCGGCGTGGTGGGCGGGGTCTGCTTCCTGGGAGTGGCTGTCCTCGTGAGCATCTTGGCCGCCTGCCTCATGAACCGGCGCAGGGCTGCGCGACGCCGCCGCAAACGCCTCCGCCAAGGTAGGCCACCTGGGGCCCCGCCCACACGAGGGCCCCGCCCACAGAAGGCCCCGCCCCCTCCGCCAGCACCTCCTACCAGGAGGAAGAAGCTCTCCTTTATGCACGGGCCAGGTGTGTTTCCACAACTCTTGGCCCTGCTCCCCAACTGGTCTCCACCGGTCTTCCCAGCGGGATGGGGTTGAGCGAGAGGGTTTGCACCGTGGGGTCTGGTGGGGCTTGGTTTACTGTGTCACCTCCGATTTTCCTGTCCTTACAGATCCACCTCTTATCTTCTCTTCCACGGGGAAGTCAGCTCCACAGTAAGTCCTCCCACTGCCTTGGCTTCTTTCTGCCTTCTCACTGCAAGCACCAGGGTTCTCTGCTTCCTTTTCTGACCCCTCGGGAGGGGTGGGAGAAGTGGAACAGAAGTGAGAGGGAGGCGAGGATGGAGGTGCAGAGGCCCCGGCCTGGGGGCTGGTCCAGTGTTGCCTGTGCCTGCCCTCCGCCCCTCCACCATGTGGGTCCTTTTCTCCCTTGCTCTCCCTAGCTCTGCTCTGTTCTGCATCAAACCTCTCAAGGCCTGACGCTGGTTCCTGGGAGGGGGACAGGCCCCCTGTCACCGACCCTGCTCTCCTGTCCTTCCCCAGCTCTGCTCCGGGCTCGGGCAGCCCTGACAGCGTGGCGAAGCTGAAGCTCCAGGGTTCCCCAGTCCCCAGCCTGCGCCAGAGTCTGCTCTGGGGGGAGCCTGCTGGACCCCCCAACCCCCCTCTGGGTCCTCCACCTAGCCGGGGGCCCTTACCCCTGGAGCCCATTTGCCGGGGACCGGATGGGCGCTTTGTGATGGGACCAAACGTGGGGAGCCCCCAAGAAAGGCTGGGCTCTGAGCCAGCCGAGCCTCGGACCCCAGCCCGGCGCCAGGCCAGGTCCTATGACTGCAGCAGCAGCAGCCCCAGCGGGTTGCCGCAGCCCCTCTGCATTGCAGACATCAGCCCTGTGGGACCCCCTCCTGCGGCCCTGCCCAGTCCCTTGCCAGGGCCGGGACCCCTGCTTCAGTACCTGAGCCTCCCCTTCTTCCGGGAGATGAACGTAGATGGGGACTGGCCCCCTTTGGAGGAGCCCAGGCCCGTTCCACCCCCGGATTACATGGATACCCGGCCCTGTCCCCCCTCATCCCTCCTCCGGCCCCTGGACTCCCCTTCTGAGTCCCCCAGGGCAGTGCTTCCCGGGGCCGTGGTTGGGGTTGGGGCCGCCCCAGAGCCCCCGTACACAGCACTGGCTGACTGGACACTGAGGGAGCGGCTGCTGCCCAGCCTTCTCCCCGCCGCCCCGCGGGGCAGTCTCACGAGCCAGAGCAGTGGGCGCGGCAGCGCCTCGTTCCTGCGGCCCCCCTCCGCGGCCCCCTCCGCAGGAGGCAGCTACCTCAGCCCTGCTTCAGGAGACACCAGCAGCTGGGCCAGTGGCCCTGAGAGGTGGCCCCGAAGGGAGCACGTGGTGACAGTCAGCAAGAGGTGAGGGCAGCCCCGCCGCGCTCTGCCCTATCCAGACTCTCCCCACCCCTCTCCTGTGCCCTCTGCCTTCTCTCCACTGGCACTTGGGGCCAGGCGAGCTTACTGCGTTTTGGAACCTTTCGCTGAGGTTCAAGGATCTTCTGAGGAAACCCACGGTCCAACTTCACCTTGGGGTCCGCGGGTTCAGGCTTCTCCAGCTCCCCTCTTCCTCCAGCCACGCTACCCATTCCCCCCCTTTTAACAGGAGGAACACATCTGTGGATGAGAACTATGAATGGGACTCAGAATTCCCAGGGGACATGGAACTGCTGGAGACTCTGCGCCTGGGCTTGGCTGGCCCTCGATCCCGACTGGAAGCTGAGCCCGAGCTAGGTGTGTGAGCGCCCCAGGGAGGGGGACACTCCCGGCCTCGCCGTCCCACGCCCAGGGCCGTAGGACCCAGTCTGTTCCCAGCTGGGCCCAGTGCCCCAGGCTCGCTCCTCTGCACCGGCAGGCCCTGGAGAGCTTCATGGTGCCGGCGACCCTCAAGACTTTACCCAGGGAGGCTTAAGACTTCTTCTTTTCTTTTTTTTTGTCTTTTTGCCTTTTATGTAGAGCCACACCCGCGGCATATGGAGGTTCCCAGGCTAGGGGTCTAACAGGAGCTGTAGCTGCCGGCCTTCGCCACAGTCACAGCAACGCGGGATCCGAGCCGTGTCTGCAACCTACACCACAGCTCACGGCAACGCTGGACCCTTAACCCACTGAGCGAGGCCAGGAATCGAACCCGCAACCTCATGGTTCTTAGTCGGATTCGTTAACCACTGAGCCACGAAGGGAACTGCCAAGACTTCTTCTTTTCGATGTTCTGCCCTCTTGCAGGTGCAAAGACCTCAGAGGAGGGCTGCCTCCTGGACACGGCCCACGTGCCTGGCCCTGAGGCCCGCTGTGCTGCCCTTCGGGAGGAATTCCTGGCCTTCCGCCGCCGCCGGGATGCTGCCAGGTCCCGGCTCCCAGCTTATCGACAGCCGGTCTCCCACCCCGAACAGGCCACCCTGCTGTGAATGCCCTCACGTGCGGCAGGGTGAAGGCGCACAGACCCTGCAGAGGAGGCCCCGGCAAGCCCTTGCTCCAGCCTGGGACGCTGCCCCTGCGCCTTTGGTGCTCAGGCACACATCCCAACCGTGGGCTTGGTGTGGGGTGGATGTGCTGAACCCCTGGAGTCTGGGGACCGGAACAGGGATCTTAGGTCTGCGCGCGCGCGCGCGTGTGTGTGTGTGTGTGTGTGTGTGTGTGTGTGTGTGGTGTGGGTGAGGTTTTTTACAGGTAAATAAAGAAAGTCTGAAAAACGTTTCTGTGTGGCATCTGGTTCTGAATTTGAGAGAGAGGTAGGAAGACCCTTGAGCCCTTAAAAAGGAGGAGATAATTTTCAACATCCATTCAAAAAGCATTTATTGGAGTCCGCTGGTGGCCTAGTGGTAAGAATCCTGCACTGTCACTGCTACGGGTCACCGTGTGGCCTGGATTCAATCCCTGGCCCCCAGAACGTCTGTATTTATTGAATGCCTAAAGAGGTCAGGTCCCGAAGACCAGCTTTGAGCTAGATGCCGAGGAAGTACAAAGTTCACGCCTTTGCCCTGGGGCGAGTTCTTTCTAGTCGGCAAAGCAGGCAAGTAAAGAAATAGTCACAGTATGATGTGATAAGTCCTGTGATAAATCTGCGTGTGGGTTATTAGGGTAGCACGAAGGAAGGAGTCGGCCAACAGGGAATGCTTACAGCTTGTGCTGGGACAAATGCTACCTCTGGGGTGGGCCTCGCAGACATTCTCCCAGAAAGTGGGAGCGATCATACAGCTGGCAGCCGAGCACTCACTGGGCGCCGAGCACTGCTCTAAGCTCTGTATGCGTATCATTTCATTCTCTCCCACTCTAAGGTAAGTTGTACCTATTTTTATAGACCAGGGAGCTGAGGTGTGGAGCATTAGCGATTGGCCCCAAAGTCACAAAGTCCATGAGGGGTAGGCCAGGGGAGAAGACAGTCAAGGGAAGAAGCGCAGAAACAGCCTGTGTAAAGCCACAGAAGAGCAAAAAGCCTTGGCCTTCCTGAAGAATCAGTCAGTGGCACTGGAATATTCAGGAAAGGAGTGTGGGGAGGAGAGAATGGAGAAGTAGGAGGACATTGGTTGTTGATGTCCTTGAAAACCAGCATATACGGGATCTTCTAGCATCTATGAAAAACTCCACTATTGGAGTTCCTGTTGTGGCTCAGCGGTTAACGAACCCAACTAGTACCCATGACGATGCAGGTTCTAGCCCTGGCCTTGCTCAGTGGGTTAAGGATCCCGCAGTGCTGTGAGCTGTGGTGTAGTTTGCAGATGCAGCTCGGATCCCACGTTGCTGTGGCTGTGGTGTAAGCCAGCAGCTACAGCTCTGATTCGACCCCTAGCCTGGGAACCTCCATATGCCGAAAGTGCGGCCCTAAAAAAACAAAAGACAAAAAAAAAAAAAAGCAAAAACCCGCCACTGATGGCTGCAAGCAGGGACTCCACCACAAATGCTCTCCTCCACCCTCAGAAACAGAGGAACTGCTAGCCTCCTCCTCTATTGAGAACTCTCTCTCTTTTCTTTTTTAAGGGCTGCACCTGCTGCATATGGAAGTTCTCAGTCTAGGGGTACAGTAAGAGCGCAGCTGCCGGCCTACACCACAGCCACAGCAACTCCAGATCCAAGCTGCCACTGTGACCTACACCACAGCTTACAGCAATGCCAGATCCTGAACCCACTGAGCGAGGCCAGGGATCAAACCTGCGTCCTCATGGATGCTGGTTTGTTATCCCTGAGTCACAATGGGAACTCCCTGAGGGCTCTTCTTCTGATCCCTCCCGGATTTAAGAAGAGAAGCCAGGTCACGAGGAGGAGATGAAGGGGAAAAAGTCAAGTCTGAACCCTGGGTCCCAGCACTGGTTACGCCCCTTGGGCCCTGAGCAAGGAATGACCTCACTGTTAGCTTCTGCCCAGGCTTGAAGAAGGTGGGGAGCAAGACCATGTGTGGGAGCTGTCCTGGCCTGCAAGTCCGTCCTGTCACACCCTAGTCAGTTGTGGGGGGTGGGTGGGGAGTGTCTTCCTGTGCCTCCGTTTACCTGACCCTCCTTGTTAAACCAAGAGGCTTCTTCCCACATAAAAATGCCCACTATCTTGCGCTAACCTAGGCAGAAGGTTTCCCACTGGGGCACAAGTTCACGGGTTCTGGGGTAGGTGTAGAAGTTCTCAAGGGCGGAGGCCACCGCCTTGAGATCCTTTCATCCAGGTTCAGGTCCACCGCCCCAACTCTTAAGCACTGCCCTCGGCTTCTTCAGTGCGGCGCCTTTAAACCCTCTCGGCCCTTGCCCCGCCTTTGGTCCGCCCCGTCCGAGGCGGGAGCCTGCTGAAAACCCCCGGCCCTGCCCGGGCGCTCCATTCGCGCCGCAGCCCCAGCCTTAACTGTGCAATTCTCCTGCGAGAGTGAACGGTGAGCTGGAGGGAGGGGGTCCGTCGGGGCGGGGGAGGGGGATGCGCGCGGTCTCTAGAATGCAGGAAGCCCGATCTTGCGACTTGCTTCAGTGAGCCTGGGGATCAAGGGCTGGCGGGCAGGGTTCCGATGACTGCTCTGCCCCGCCCCGGGCTGTCAGGTCTGTCCCCAGACTCTGACCCCGCATTATTGAGCCATGAGGTCAGGCGGTGGTGCGGGTGCCTGGACGGGGCGTCTGCCCGGATCAGGGACGTGGGGACTGCGTCCCGCCCGCGGGCTCCGGCCCCGGGTCCGTGCTAGGGAGTGGAAAGGAGGGCGTTCAAGGACTGGCCCCGCGTGACGGGGCGTACGGGGTCCGGGCGCCCACCCTGGTCCGCTCCGCGCCGGCCGGGGCTTCCCGCGCGACCCTTCACTTCCTGGTTCCAGGAACACGTGTGGGTGCTGCTTGCCCTCTGCGTCCCCGTCCTTTCTCTTAATTCTCCCGCAGCTCGTTTTTCTGGGGACTCCGAGTCGCGGTTTGGAGCCAGGGCGCTCCGCGCGCGGGTCCCGCAAATGGCCTCCCCTTCCCGGGTTGGGGCCGGGAGTTAAAGCTCCAGTCGCCTGGAGGAGAGTCCCCCAACCTCACGCATCTGGGAGGCTGCAGCTCTGACCGCGCCCCGGGGCGCCCTGCCTGTAGGCGGTGGTGTTGGGGAGAGGATAGCTGCTTTCCGGGTCCTCCAGCCCCTACGGGAGCAGATGCCCCCACTCCTTGCCCCCTGCTGCTGGGAAAGTCGGTGGTGGCCGCGGGCGGGCGGGCGGGCTGCCCAGACCACTGCGTCACCCCAGCGGCGGGCGGTGGGTGACTCATCCCAGTAACGGCCCTGGGTGTGGCCAGGGGGGCGGCTGTGGGGGCCGGGCCAGCAGGACCGGAAATGGACGGCCGCCTCGCCTCCACCCCTGCACCCCCGCTCCGCAGGCCTCCTGCTCCAGGAACCCATACCCTGGAGATTCAGGGGGAAACGTGGTATCTGTGAGCGGAAAGAAAAGGGCTGGGACTGAGGATGGACGGGTGTGGAGATCCGCTGGAGGAGACCTGTGGCTCTCCTAGTTTACTGACTCCGGAGCGCCAGACAGAGGGCCGGTTCCCCATTTCCGACTTCACTCCCAAATTCTCCTTCCTGGTCCACAGGGAAGACTTAAAACTGCAGAGGAGGCCAAGGTAGGCCTCCTCCAGAATCCAAAGAGCCTTTGTCCAATTGCAGTTCTCCCCCCATCGCCACCCCCACCCCCAGTCCACTGCCCCCATCAGTCCCTCCTTTGCCTACTGGGGACTGGGCTCCCCCCCCCACCACCCCCATCCCTTCTGCCTCCAGGATTTTCAGGTATGGGGCTCTAGCTCAGGACGTACCTTCTGTTCGCAGGGCATTTCATCTTCTCCTGAACTGTTTCCTTAAGGCTACCTGCTACCCCCAAACTTGTAACATCCGGTCTCCGCCACAAGCCCACCCTACTCTCCACAGCTGCTTCCCTTGCACCTGTCTGTACCTGGCAACTGCGGTGAAGGGGCCCCTCTCCCACGGATCTCGCCCTCCTCCCACCCCATGCTCAGAGCCTCTTCACCACTCCTTCTGTGTGGAGTGGATGTTTCAGAGTTGCGCCCCACCCTGCCCCATTCCTGTGTTTGGTACACAGAAGCCATGGCAACGGCCGCCAAGGTACCCCTCCTCCCCTGGTGCAAGCCTGTGGCTTCCTCTTTGTGTATTTCAGCTTTCTCTTCTGCTCGCTGACTCTTGACGGCCATGGGGTTGCCTTGGGGCAGCCCCTCCATCCTAGGTCTCCCACCAGCCTTGCTTCTTTCTGCCTGCTCGCTGTGGCACTTCTCTTTGGGGCCAAGTACCCCGTTTTTGCCCTTTCAGGAGAGTCTGAATGCCGGTTCTGAATTGGGATGCTCCTCCCCGGGTCTTCTCTGCACGATGAATGGAGAGTCCCTTTGTCTGCCCAGTTAAACCCCCAGCCAGGAGCCCTGGACTCTTGCCACCCCCTCACCCCACGTCCCTCAGCCTTTTCTCCGTCGCCTTTTCTCTGTCATCAGCCCCGGGTCGGGTGAGGTAAGCCTGCAGCCCAGGGCCTGGGTGGGGCTGAGGGCTGGAGCGCCCGTTCGTGGCCCCTCCCCCTTTCCCAACTATTGTAACCTTGGGGTGAGGGCTGTTCCCACAGCGCTAGGCCGCCCTCTAGGTTACTCACAGTCAACTCATCCCCCAGCTGTGCATTTGGACCCCCAGCTGTGGCCAGCTCCTCACCCCAGCAGGCAACTGGTGACCTTCCCTCCTTGAAGGGAGAGCTAGGGTGGGTCCCCGGGCTGTCTCTGGGCTGGGCCCCTCCAGCTCCAGCAGCCACAGCCCCTCGGCACTCCGACTGCCCCGTGGGCGTGGGGAGAACAGCTGTAGCCGGGCTGGACCCGGGCCTCCTCGCAAGGCCCTGCCTTATGGCTCCGGCACCTCAGGGTCTAGGCCAGTGGCCCCAGAGTGGAGACAAGACACTGCAGCTGGAGTGTCTTGCCAGCTGTGGCCAGGCTCCAGAGCTGAGCAGGGGCCCTGAGCACCCAGCCAGAGGCAGGTCAGGAAGGCCGGCTCCGTCCTGCCCATGCGCGACACTGGAGGGCTCAGGCTTTCGGCCGGCCCTCCCCGCCTAACCCTGGTGTCCAGCTTAATCATTCTCCTGGCCTCTCTTTCCTGGGGCCACAGTGATCCCTGGGCCTCAGGCCACTTGGCTCCCTGTAGACGGTCTTGAGGCCCGGGTGACTCCAGTGAAGCTGCTCCCAGAAGTGAGGTCTGGACTGGATGTAGGGCTGGAAAAGGGGCTCCTTCCAGCCCCCACCTCCCCTTACAAGTCTCTCAGCCATGCCCCCGTGCCTCGGGGGTCACAGGCTCACAGAGACTGAGTGGCGACAGAGTAGTTGGAGCTGGGCCAGGGGGAGGGGACCTTGTCTCCTGTCTCCACAGGCCTCAGCCACTCAGTTGGCCTGCCCTTCCCCAGCCAGCCGCCTGTGTGTGTGTGTGTGTGTGGCTGGCGGTGTGGGTCAAGGCCCAGACAGAACATTTTTCTGGCCAGCTTTCAGGCTGAGTGAAGTGGGGGTGGGTTGCTCTTAATGAGGTTTAAAAATAACTGATCGATGGGCAGGATCTCTGCCGGAAACGTGCAGCTCGCATAAGCTGGAGCAACCGCTTTGGAGTGCGGGGGAGGGGACGGGCCCGAGCCTTGCCACCTCTGGGGCCGAGAGGTGTGAGGGAATTTGAGGCGGCTGCTGTCCCTGTGGCCTGCCCCTGGGGCCCACTGAGGAGGTGGTGGGCTGGTTCAACCTGCTGTGTGCTGACCCGGGGAGCCAGTGATGTCATCCCAGAAGTCTGACCTGGCCTGGGGCCGGGTGTGGGAGGGGGAGTGTCTCGCAGGTGCCTGGCCTGGGGCATCTCCTCCCAGGAACAGTCAGCCAGCTCTGTTTCAGAGCAGAAAGGGGACTGCGGCAGGAAATGGGGTCCTGTCCCTTCTCTGGTCCCGGCTGCCCCTTGGCATGGGTCCTGGGTGTGAGATCTAGACAGGGAGCTGGTGGGTGGGGACAGACTACCTTCTCTGAGGTGCCGCCAGCTGAGGCCAGTGGTCAGGAAACTGCCCAGTTCTTCCAACCCAAGGCCCTCAAACTCATTTAAAGAAACCCTCCTGTGTATTTCACCATCTCTCCCTCTTTTCCTAGGTTTCCCTAAAAATACCACCCAAGGCTCCTAGATTACTGCCCAGTTCCTCCTGTAACAAATGATCTTGGGAGTTCCCGTTGTGGTTCAGTAGGTTAAGAATCCAACTAGTACTCATGAGGATGCAGGTTCGATCCCTGTCCTTGCCCAGTGGGTTAAATGATTCAGCGTTGCTCTGAGCTGTGGTGTAGGTTTCGGATGCAGCTCGGATCTGGCGTTGCTGTGGCTGCGGCGGAGGCCGGCAGCTGAAGCTCCAATTCAATCCCTAACCTGGGAACCTCCATATGCCATGGGTGTGGCCCTCAAAAGAGAAAAGAACACATGATCTCCTGGTGACTTAAAGAAACACACATTTCATATCTTGCCAGGTCTCACTGGCTAAAATCAAGGTCTTGGCAGGGCTGCATTCCTTCCAGGAACCAAGGGCAGATTCTATTATCCCGCCTTTCCCAGCTTCTCAAGGCCACCTGCCTTACTTGGTTCATGGCCCTGTTTCTCTCCAACCTTGGCTTCCTTCTTGCTTCTCCCACTCTGACTCGCCTTCCTCTTTTACTCACAAGGATCCTTTTTTGTGAGTACACTGGGTTCCCCTGGATGATCCAGAGTACTCTCCCTATGTCAAGATCCTTAATTCAGTTACATCTGCAAAAATCCCTTTTGCCACATAAGGTAACATCCGCAGGTTCTGGAAATTAGGACACAGACACCTTTGGGAGAACGCTTATTCTGCCTACCACCGCGTCTAGAAAGGAAAGTAGTATTAAGGATTGCCTGGTTTTTCATGGGAAGTCCTTTTGCCTGCTGAGACCTCTTAAGGGCCTACTCAGACCTCCCTCTTCCAGGAAGTCCTCCAGGCTGCTTCTGCCCATACTCCCCTCTCAATTCCTGCAATGTATGGTCTGACTGTGTAGTTTAATATTCATCCTGTACAATGCTTGTGCTTTCATATGTGCTAACGTTGTTTCTTTGATGGCACTGGAGGCAAGTTGGGGACCAAGGACTTTTATCTCTTCCACCATCCCCAGCACTCACAGTGGGTGCTCAACTAAAACCCAGTGGCTGGTTGAGGGTAGATCCATCCAGTCCTCTAACAACTGGCATAAGTTTCCCAAGCCACTGCATATTCTCCCCAAGCCATTCTCCTCCCCAGTGCTGGGAAAGGCGGGGCTGGAGTTAGAATGACCAGTTCACCTTTGCTAGAGCAGACCACCCCAAATGAGAGGCTGAACCCCTATCATGGCCTCATTTACTGTATATTCTATTCCGGTGATTTTCTTTTTCTTTATTGGCTGCCCTGCGGCCTGTGAAGCTCCCGGGCCAGGAATCAGATCTGAGCCACAGCTTTGACCTACGCCACAGCTGTGGAAAGGCAGGCTCCTTTAACCCACTGTGCCGGGCTGGGGATCAAACCTGCCTCCTGCCACTGCAGAGACACCACTGATCCCGTTGTGCCACAGTGGGAACCCCATTCCAGTGGGTTTTGTACTTCGTCGTAGCAGTGGAACCATTCAAATGACATGTAATGGGGAACCTCAATATACGAGCCAGGCCACCCGTCATAGGGGTGGGAGAACCCTGAGGTGCCCGCTTGGTCCCTTAGCCCCTTCTAGAGTTCTGAGGTGGGTGACTCTAGCCTGTGTCCAGGAGTCAAGGTGAGATGTTCTTCATCTGGCAGCTGTGCTCACATCTGGGACCCCCCTGGGGCTATGGTACGCGTGCCTGCTGGCAGAATTCCACCCCCTCCCCGCCATGGGCTGCAGAGCACTGACCGCAGGCCTGGGTGCGTCTCCCCAGCTCCCCACAGCCACCACTGCCCTTCAGAATGGCCAACAGAGGACCTGCCTACGGTCTGAGCCGGGAGGTGCAGCAGAAGATTGAGAAGCAATACGATGCGGATCTGGAGCAGATCCTGATCCAGTGGATCACCAGCCAGTGCCGCAAGGATGTGGGCCGGCCCCAGCCTGGGCGCGAGAACTTTCAGAACTGGCTCAAGGATGGCACGGTGAGAGCCGGGCGCCTCCGATCGGAGGGGCCCGGAGAGCGGGGCTGGGTCGGGGGGGACCAGGGATGGTCTCAAGCCGGAGAACCTGTCCCAGCCTTTCCTGAGCTGGTATATCTCATGGTGCAGAGGCCCGCTGCTGCCCTCTGCACGATGGAGGGCAGTGTGGGTGTGAACGTGACTTGCTGCAGTGGGAGCCCCGCCCGAGAGAAGAGCTGGGGGAGGTGGGATCTGGTCAGTGACCCTGGAATAATAGCAGGGTTTGTGCTCTGGGCTCAGAGGCAGGGGGCTGGGCAGGAAGGAGCCGGAGTCTCCCTCCAGGCAGAGTCAGAGCTGTGTCTTCAGGTGGGAGAGGCACCTCTGTGGGTCACTGTCTCTGGCGCCGAGCACGGTGCATGGCCTCACCTCTGCACACCGGCTGTCCCTACCCAGGTGCTGTGCGAGCTCATTAACGGGCTGTACCCCGAGGGGCAGGCCCCGGTGAAGAAGATCCAGGCCTCCACTATGGCCTTCAAGCAGATGGAGCAGATCTCCCAGTTCCTGCAAGCAGCCGAGCGCTACGGCATCAACACCACCGACATCTTCCAGACGGTGGACCTCTGGGAAGGTGGGCCAGGGCCAGGGCGCTGTCGCCCAGAAGACCAGGGGCTGGGCTGGGCCATCTCCACCAGGGAGAAGGGACAGGTTTCTGGCACCCGGAGCACAATGAGTGGGGTGTGCGTGTGTGTGTGTGTGTGTGTGTGTGTGTGTTTTACGGAGGCACTGGCCACATTGCGGGTTGGGCTGGGAGAAGCGTAGGGAACCCGAGAGTCGAAGAATTAGGAGGCCGGGCCTGCTGACCTTAGTGAGAGAGATGGCAGCATGGCATCCAGGACCCCAGCCCTGGTGATGCCGACACACCCCTTCCTGCTTCCTAGGAAAGAACATGGCCTGTGTGCAGCGGACGCTGATGAACCTGGGCGGGCTGGCGGTGGCCCGGGAGGATGGGCTCTTCTCCGGAGATCCCAACTGGTTTCCCAAGTGAGTGCTGCCGGGTAGTCCAGGCCCCGTGATCCTGCCCATTCCGGTCCCTAGGAAATGCCCTTCCTTTCCTCGTCTCACTTAATCCTCACAACTGCAGTTCCCCTTGTGGCTCAGCCAGTTAAGGAGCCTCCAGCAGGTTCGATTGCGGCTTAAAGGATCTGGTGGTGCTGTGAGCTGTGGCGCTGGCCGGCAGCTCTAGCTCTGACTCAACCCCTAGCCTGGGAACTTCCATATGCCACGGGTGTGGCCCTAAAAAGACAAAAAAAAAAAAGAAAAAGAAATTCACAGTTCTCCCAGGATGATAGAGGGACTGTCCCTTTTGAGAGATGAGGGGCGGCGGTGGTTTCAGAGAGCTCAAGGCTCCCCAGGGCAGAGCTGGCACCTGCACCCGAGCCCTTGGAGAGCCCGTGTCCTGTCCAGGGAGGCTGTTGATGGGGGCATCCTCCACCCTCCTCCTAACTGAGGCTCCCTTTCCACCCAGGAAATCTAAGGAAAACCCCCGGAACTTCTCCGACAACCAGCTGCAGGAGGGCAAGAATGTGATCGGGTTACAGATGGGGACCAACCGCGGGGCGTCCCAGGCAGGCATGACCGGCTATGGGATGCCACGCCAGATCCTCTGATCCTGCCTGCAGCCCCGCCCCTGCCCGCGTGAATGGTTAATATATATATGTATATTTTAGCAGTGACATTCCCCAAGAGCCCCGGGAGTTCTCACGCTCCCCGCTGCCAGCGCAGCGGCCCGGCCTGTCTCCCCTGGGGGTGCCCGGCGGTGGCCTCTCCTCTGTGCTTTACTAATTCATTCCCTTCTCCAGACCCACCAGAACTGGACCAACTGACCTTTATCCCTGGGACCAAAACTGAGGGGGTGGGGATGGGGGGTCACCCCCCCATCCCTCTCCCTGCCAAGCTTCCTCTTTTTCTCTGGCCTCTCCCCCAACCCCCCCGGCTCTGCGCCTCCATCTGTTCCTTGGCTGGGGGTCAAGGATGCTGCCAAATGGTCCTCTCCCCTCAAATATGCCTCGCCCGCAGCTGTGGCTGCAGGGACTTAATCTCGAGGGAGGGGCCCGTGGCGGCTGCCACCCCAGCCCAGCTGGACTGCACTTGCCACACTTCTGGGGCAGCCTGCCCTGACGGAGGCTCTCTGGCTTCTCATTTTCCATACCTCTCGCCCGGCTAAGGGTGAGGGGTGAGGGGGCTGGGGAGGGAGCGCTGCCCACCGCGGGCTGGGGCTTGAAGAATCTTGAGTTTGCTGATTTAAATAAAGAATCTCTGTCTTTTTGGAGAGGGACCCTGGCTGTGTCTGGGGCGGCTGAGCCCGCTCTTGGGAAGGGAGGGATGTGGGGCCGGTGCCGTGACTGGTTCAGGCAAAGAGCGGTTTGAGATGAAAGCTTGCGCATCCACCGCCCAGCTGCGTGAGTCCTGGGCCCTGTGGCCCCTCCCCCGCTTTGGGCTTCAGTGCACATCTGTTTCCTGAGGAAGGGAACGACACAGCCTTGTGCCTTAGGGTGACAGTTTGTGCATGGGTGGATAACCAGAGAGCTTCCATTCCTTCTCCCGCCCCACTGTGGCTCCCTCTGCCAAGAAACACCTACTGTGTGCCAGGCGCCATGACACCACTCTACCCTGAACCATCAGCCCAGCAGCTCTCAGCTGTGCCCAAGCCCCACGCCTTGGGCTGGACTAGATGGTATTTGCTTACTTGCTGCACTCCCTTGGGCTGTGGCACAGATAAGATAGGCCACAGCCATGTGCAAATTCCCAGGGGCTTAGCTGTCACTCCCTCCCTTTATCTCCCATTTGGAAGGTTCTGAGGAAGAGTGACGTCATTGCAGGGACAGCACTGACTCCACCGATACTTAAACTGAAAAAACAAAGCCTTCACACACTTCTTTGGTTTAGCTCTCTGTAACTACAAATTGTTGGCCACAGACCTGAAGACTTTCTGAGACCCGCATGGCACAGAGCCAGACTGGGACCCACTGCCTTCTCCCACAGTAGTCCACAAGGTGGATATTACTGTATTATTATTTCCTTCTTTTTTTTTTTTGGACTTTTTAGGGCTGAACCCATGGCATATGAAAGTTCCCAGGCTAGGAGTTGAATTGGCGCTGTAGCTGCCGGCCTACGCCACAGCCACAGAGATGCCAGATCCCATCCGCATCTGTGTGACCAGCAGCGCAGCTCTCCGCAAACACTGGATCACTTAACCCACTAAGCCAGCCCAGGGATCAACCCTGCATCCTCATGAATACTTGGTCGGATTCTTAATCTGCTGAGCCACGAAAGGAGCTCCCTCATTTTTTTCCCGGATGAGCATACTGGGTCTCAGGGCAAGAAATTCACCCAAGGCCGCATGAGGACTTAGTGGAGGGGACAGGGATTTTGAGCCCAGGTCATCCTGGCTGGGAGCTGGCTCAGCCTGTGCTGCTCCACTGAGGACTGGTCTTGAGAGGGGCTTGGCCACAGGACTTGCCTCCTACCTGGCTGCCACCATCACGCTCTGTGTCATGTTGCCTCTTAATCCGTCTCTGCAGGTTCAGCTCTTCCTTCTGGAAATGGCCCCCACTGATACCTCAAAACATTTGTTTTCTGTTTGCTTTTTATTTTTATTTATTTATTTATTTATTTATTATCTTTTTGCCTTTTCTAGGGCCACACCTGTGGCATATGGAGGTTCCCAGGCTAGGGGTCCAATCAGAGCTGCAGCCGCCAGCCTAAATCACAGCCCACAGCAATGCCGGATCCTTAAACCGCTGAGCAAGGCCAGGGATTGAACCCACAATGTCATGGTTCCTAGTCGAATTCGTTAACCACTGAGCCACAATGGGAACTCCTCTGTTTGCTTTTTAACAGTTCATTCCAGGTGCGGTCAGAGTTTCATCCCTAATTTGGTCCCTGTCATCTCTCCTGGCACTCCGTCAGGCCCCGGAGCCCGGAATGGGTCCCAGCCCTGGGATTAGAAGGAGGAGCTCTGAGCAGCACCCCTTTTTCCTGCCGTCTCCTAGCAACTTGTTCCCCGTGGCTCTCCACACCCATGTTTCTAATACCCTGCGCCTGCGGACCGTTCCTGCTGCCCCCAACAGTCTCTGCTCCTGCGCATCCCCGAGGCTCCCTCCTCTCACTCCTCAGGTCCCCATTCAGACACCGCCTTCTAAGTACTGCCTTCCCTGGCCGCTGTTTAAAGGTGCGTGCCCCACCCTCAGGCTGCCCCCCATCCTCCCTCCCTGCTTTCTCCTATCGCTACCTGATACCCAACGTGTTTTACTTATTCATTTTCCGTCTCCACCCATAGAATATACACTCTGTAAGGGCAGGTTTGTGTTGGTTTTGTTGATGTAGAATAGTGCCTGGCATGTTGTAGGTGCTGGGTAAATATTTGTGGACTGAATGAATGAATGAATCTCGAATCCCCTGGTGCCCAGCCAGCCCAGGGTCCCAGCAACCCAGCCTGTCACTGGATCTGAGATGGAAAAGTCTATTCATGTGCGCTGAGTGTGCATCCAGATGTGTGACAATCACAGGACCAGGCCTCGGGGGCGCACGTGGGAGCAGACGAATTTGGCGGTGTGTGGAGGTGGCCTAGGAGTGTGTGTTTCTTTTATTTTTCTTTCCCTTTTTTTTTTTTTTTTTGCCTTTTCCAGGGCTGCACTTGCGGCATATAGAGTTTCCCAGGCTAGGGGTCTAACAGGAGCTGTAGATGCCGGCCTGCGCCAGAGTCACAGCAACGCAGGATCCAAGCCGCATCTGCAACCTATACCACAGCTCACGGCAACGCCGGATCCTTAACCCACTGAGCGAGGCCAGGGATCGAACCCACAACCTCATGGTTCCTAGTCGGATTCGTTAACCACTGAACCACGATGGGAAGTCCAGAGTGTGTGTTTCTGTCAGTTTCCAAAACTCCCTGCAAAAGGTAAAAACCCAGAAAGCCTGTTCTCCCTACAGACGGAGGAGTGGAGGGGACCGGAGAGCGGTGGGTGCACTTTGTGCAAAAGGAAGGTGCCCTGAGGGCTGGGCAGAAAAAAATGGGTCGGAGGGCAAGGGGGAGAAGTAGGAGGCAACCTCTGGTTGCCTGAGGTGGCTGATGGGAGGGAGGGCTGGAGGAGGAAGGCAGGAAGGAGGCGAAGGAGGAGGAGGCAGAGAAGGGAGAGGGCTTCAGAGTGCGGCTCACCTGTGGGGGGAAAGCACAGAGTCTATTCGTGGGCGCTGAGTGTGCGTCCAGGTGTGTGGGAATCACAGGACCAGGCCTCGGGGGCGCACGTGGGAGCAGATGAATTTGGTGGCGTGTGGAGGCGGCCTGGGAGCATGTGGTTACCAAGAACTGGGGGCTGGGGGGTGCAGAGAGGTGTGCGTCCGCTGTCTGCGTGTTGGCACGTGGCTCCACGGAGAACTGTATGTCCATTTCTGCCTGTGCAGCCCAGGGAGGCCTTTGAGAGCTTGGCAAAAGGCCCAAGGAGCAGTGCGACGGGGAGGGCCCCAGGGAGGGAGCAATAAAGGGCCCAGGATTAAATTTGTTGAAGAGAAGGCTAAAGGGTAAATTAGTAACCATCTCCTGGCAAAGAAATGAGTTTCAGTTCCAGTGGATAGGGAGATAGATTAAAAAAAAAAAAATGCACCGAAGTTGCACCGAGAGAAATTTAGGTTAGACAAGGAAAAATGACCCTGTGGACTCGGAGGTATAATTAGCCCCTGGACTCTTTTCAGCCTCAGAAGGAATGTCTCCCATAACAGGACAAAGCTCATCTTCTTAAAGTGGAAAATGGGCAATTCTGCCTGGGAACACTCATACACATACCCATTTTTTTCATTCATGCATGCATTCTTTCAACAATTATTGGGATTCTACTCTATGCCGGGCCCTATGGGAGAATATGAAGATGATGAAATACATGATCTCTTTGCTCAAAAAGTGCATGGTCCTGCAGGGGAGATAAAATAGGATAGGAGCCATGATAATTCAGGGAGTCCGTGAGACGAGCCTTTGGAGAAATGCAAATAGGGCTTTGGGAGGATTGCTTGCCAAGCTCCTGCGGCCTGGGGCCTGGATCATTTCTGGAGTGGAGGCTGGTGGTGATGTCATGTGAGCTGAGACTACAGCTCTCAAGGGACCCTCTTTCTTGATCTGCCCAAGGGAGTGGGGCTACTGGCTGGAGGAAGGAGGGCTCCTCCAGAAAAAGGAGCAGCCACTGGCTCTGTAGTCTATCTTTATTTTTCTTTTCTTTTCTTTCTTTCTTTCCCTTCCTTCCTTCCTTCTTTCCTTTCTCCCTTTCTTCCTTCTTTTTCTCCCCCCCCCTGTTTTTTTTGCATTTAAAGGCTGCACCTGCAGCATATGGAGGTTCCCAGGCTAGGGGTTGACTCAGAGCTACAGCTGCCGGCCTACACCACAGCCACAACAATGCAAGATCCAAGCAGAATCTGCAGCCTACACCACAGCTCACGGCAATGCCGGATACTTAACACACTGAGCGAGGCCGGGGCTTGAACCCGCATCCTCATGGATACTAGTCCTCTTTGTTAGTGTTGAGCCACAACGGGAACACCAAGAAGTCAAGTTTCAGTGGGGCTGAAGGGGCTCTTCCTTTCCTATCTAGACTTTATTTATTTTTTGTCTGTTTGCCTTTTCTAGGGCCACACCTGCGGCATATGGAGGTTTCCAGGCTAGGGGTCAAATCGGAGCTGTAACCGCCGGCCTACGCCACAGCCACAGCAATGCCAGATCCGAGCCACATCTGCAAACTACACCACAGCTCACAGCAACACTGGATCATTAACCCACTGAGCAAGGCCAGGGATCGAACCCGCAACCTCATGGTTCCTAGTCGGATTCGTTAACCACTGAGCCACAACGGGAGCTCCTATTTATTTATTTATTTATTGTTTCATTTTATGGGAGCACTTGCAACCCATCAGTCCAGGGACTGATTCCGAGCAACAGCTCTAAGCTGCAGCTTCGGCAACACCAGATCCTTTAATCCACTGCACCGGGCCGGGATCGAACCCCCCACCTCTGCAGCTACCCCGGCCACTGCAGTCAGATTCTTAACCCACTGTGCCATGGCAGAGCCTGAATTTTGAACCGTGTTTCCCCTAGAGAAATGTGGCTGGGTGTGCGGCTGGATCATAATGGTGGTGATGATGGTGGGTCACTCCATTTTCCTGCCAGTCACTGCGCTAAGAGCTTTACCTGGATTTTGTATTTGTTCTTTAAATTATTTCAAAAAATGTTCATTGAGCACCTCTTCAGAGCCAGGACTCTGCTGGGTGCTGAGGAAGCCCACAGTCCATGAGACAAATGCTGGCCTGTGTCCTCCTGGGAGGAGCTAGCTTTGCAGGGAGCCAATTGTAATACAGTGCGATTTGTGGCTTTTGCTAAGGGGAGTCTAAGTGAGAACCCGGAGCCGGGAACTTAACCCAGCCTTTCAGGGAAGGGCATCAGCGAAGATTTATAGAAGGTGCTAAGGTCTGAACTGGGGGATTTAATTAGAAGCTTGAAGTACAGGCCAGTGTGTTGAGGACAATGGTCTCGGTCCAGCTGCAGCGTGGGCGTGGCCTGGAGCTGCAGCGTGGGCGTGGCCTGGAGCTGCAGCGTGGGCGTGGCCTGGAGCTGCAGCGTGGGCGTGGCCTGGAGCTGCAGCGTGGGCGTGGCCTGGAGCTGCAGCGTGGGCGTGGCCTGGAGCTGCAGCGTGGGCGTGGCCTGGAGCTGCAGCGTGGGCGTGGCCTGGAGCTG
>PVHT020000793.1:3592438-3618307 GCA_004024745.2 Catagonus wagneri | reverse complement strand
ATGAAAAGTTTTCGACCTTTCCTCAGGAGCATAGGGAGCCACTGTAGGACTTTAGCAGAGTGATGACGAGATGAGAGTTGGGTTTTACTTCAGCCTGTTTCCTTAGGCTGTAGGATAGAGAATGGCCCAGGCTTGGGGAAGACGAGCCAGTGAGGCACGCCGACTCCAGGAGGTTACTGCAGCAGTCTAGGAGGAAATGACAGCCTCCTGCGCAAGGAGGGCTCTTGGGGATGGAAAAAGGAGACTGGCTTTCAGAATTGTTTAGTACCCTGACTGACCACGCAGAGTGAGGGGGGGGGAGAGGGAAAGACAGGCTTCTGGCTTCAGCCACTAAGACAATTGTGTCTGTCACTGGGATAGGAAATCCAGGAGAAGGGACTTGATCACTGGCACAAAACATTATTCTTTCCCATTGTATAGATGAGGAAACAGGCTAACAGAGCAAAAGTAACTTGCAGAACCCAGCAAGTCAAACTGGGTTTTTTTTTCCTTTTCTTTTTAGGGCTGCCTGCAACATATGAAGGTTCCCAGGCTAGGGTTTGAATCAGAGCTGTAGCTGCCAGCCTACACCACAGCCACAGCAATGCCAGATCCCAGCCACTTGTGTGACGTACACCGCAACTCACGGCAACACTGGATCCTCAACCCACTGAGCGAGGCCGGGGATCAAACCTGCGTCCTTATGGATACCAGTCAAGTTCATTACCACTGAGCCACAAGGAGAACTCCTAAACTGGGATTTAAACTCGTGGCAGAAGAAGTCCGAGTTAGTTGCTCAACCCATCATGGGGCTCCCCAGCCTGGTGGCTGACCCTGGGGAAGGGTTCAGCCTGCAGCCAGCATGAACTGCGGTCTTTCTGTGGGTGGAGGCCAGGGCCGCAGTGAGGAAGGGAGCGGTTGGGCTGAGGAAGAGGTGCCGGAAGTTCAGCTGTGTGGCGGCCACCTCTCCAGGGCAAAGGGAGCTCTGGCAGCTACAGAAAGCATCCTGCCCCTTGGGGTTTCTGTCCTCAAGGCTCCCTGACCTTTTTGGAGCCCCCTGACCTCTGAACATTTTCCTCCAGCAAGAAAAGCTGCCACAGCCACCAGGACAATAGCCGAGGGTTGTATTTTCAAGGCACAGCCACACCTATTAATTCCAGGGGTCACTTCCCGGGAAGGCTTGAATATTTGAATATGTTTACACCCTCGGGAGAGAAGGGAGAAACTGAAACCTAGAGACTCTAAGTCATGGGCCAGGGTCATCAGATGTGTGTTCAGACGGCTCATGCTCCTCAGATGAGTACTGCCAGGTCCAGGAGAAGTTCAACCCAAGTTCATGGCTTCGTTGTTGTTGTTGTTGTTGTTTTGTTTCTTTAGGGCCACCCATGCGGCATATGGAGGTTCCCAGGCTAGGGGTCTAACAGGAGTTACAGCCGCTGGCCTTCGCCACAGCCACAGCAACGCGGGATCCGAGCCACGTCTGCGACCTACACCACAGCTCACAGCAACCCCGGATTGTTAACCCACTGAGCAAGGCCGAAGATGGAACCTGCGTCGTTGTGGTTGCTAATCAGATTCGTCTCCGCTGAGCCATGGTGGGAACTCCCAAGTTCACGGTTTTGAACTGGTTCTGCGTGTATTAGAATGCAGGTCTCGGGACCTCTGGTTACTCGCCCGATGTCCACGTGAAGCTTCCCTGGGGATGGGCTGGCTGCAGGCTCCAGCAGACACGGGATGGTTGGCGTGATCAGGCGCCATCCTGTATCTTCCCCCAGTCCTGCCACCCTCTGAGTGGTGTCCTCAGACCACCAGTGTTGGAGTCTCCTGGGGGTGCTGGTTAGAAATGCAGGTCCTCCTTAGTGCTAATTAGACCCATTAGGCCAGGAATCTGGGGTGGAGGTGCTTGGGGGTCGTGCCTTGAATTTGCATGTTAAATGGGCCTCCCCCATCTTTCTTAGGCAGCACTGCCCTAGGAGAGAAGTTTCTCCAGCAACAAAACTGAGGTCTGGGCAGGCCCTGGCTGTGCCTTGAACGGGAGTTGTCTCTACCCCACCCCCGCCCAGTACTGTTTTGGTGACTGTGGCTGGGTTACCAGGGGAACCAGGCCGTGTAACTTCCTGGCTTTGGCGGTTTTCCCTTCCTTGGCCTTATCTCAGCATCCGCCACCCAGTCCAGGGCCTGTGCTGGTCACGTAGGAGGGAGAGCTGGTGCCAGGCGTGTGGAGGCGTGTCCAGGGCACCAGGACAAGGCTGGCCCAAGGGCCCGGAGTGGGCGGGAGGGTGGAGACGAGATTTTGAAGAAGTAGGGGAGGCTGCAGGTTTATTCATATCTTTCTCCTTGGCCTGAGGGTTATCTGCGCAGTGGGAATGTGGCCGGGTAGGGAGGCCAAGGGATGGGAGGCAGGGCCAGCCCACGTGGGCCCCTTTCTGCCACTTATCTGGAGGTTCAGCTTCGTGGGCATGGCTACCCCCATGATGGCGCAGTCCCCCCGTGGCGGGTGACATTGCCCATCTGGCCTGCACCCTCTGGCTTCCCTCCCTCCCAGCTCTGGACCCAGGGCCTCCAGCCAGCCACAGGCATCTCCTGGTACTCCCCACTTCCACTCTCACCCTAACCATCTTCCTCCCCCAGTTCCACTCCTCCCATCCTCTTTTTTTTGTCTTTTTTTTTTTGCCTTTTTGTCATTTTAGGGCCACACCCATGGCATATGGAAGTTCCCAGGCTAGGGGTCGAATTGGAACTACAGCTGCTGGCCTACGCCACAGCCACAGCCACAGCAACGCGGCATCCGAGCTGCATCTGCAACCTACACCACAGCTCAGGGCAACGCCAGATCCTTAACCCACTGAGCAAGGCAGGGATCGAACCCGCAACTTCATGGTTCTTAGTCGGATTCGTTAACCACTGAGCCATGACGGGAACTCCTCCTCCCATCCTCTTTCCCCGGGGCTCCCCATCTTTCTCCTTGGCTCTGAAAATCTTCCTGCGCCTCAAGCCCTCTCCCCTACCTCTGCCCCTTGCCTGGTCTCTCAGGCTGTAGCAGGAAGGCCCTACAGTGTAAAGATTGGGAAAGAGAGGGTTTTTGAAGGAAGCAGGAAGGCAGCAAATTCCTGGAGTAAAATAATTCATGCATGTAAGTAGTTATTTATGTTTTAAGCCACACTTTGTTTTAGAAAGACTTGAGGCGATTTGGAGAGTTCAAGTATTCCAGGAAGAAGGGGGTCGTGAAATAGTCTCTCAGGCATCCGTGCAACGTAAAGGATTTACAGTCGGATTCCTGGTTGTGTTTATACTACACTGAGGACAAAGACAGTCCCCCCACCCCCCTATATCCCCCTTCTCTGCAGGAAGAAAACCACCAGGCACTATGCACAACGATTTTTTTTTTTTTTTTGTCTTTTTAGGGCTGCACACTAGGCATATGGAAGTTCCCAGGCTAGGGGTCTAATCGGAGCTGTAGCTGCTAGACCACACCACAGCCACAGCAACGCCAGATCTGAGCCGTGTCTGAGACTTACAACACAGCTCATGGCAACACTGAATCCTTAACCCACTGAGCAAGGCCAGGGATCAAACCTTCATCCTCATGGATTCTAGTCAGATTCATTTCCACCAAGCCACGACAGGAACTCCCGCAAAATGATATTTGAGCCTGGTCTGCTCTTTCCACAGTGCCTCTCTCTTGGACTATTACCCCTCTCGCCGATGAGACACGGGGCCCAGGTGGTTAGGCAGGTTACCTATGGTCTCTCAGCTGTAAGTGGCTGCGCCAGGGCTCAAACTCTGCTGGTCTGGCTCCAAAATCAGTCACTACTTTCCTTCTTCGCTGTGCTGCCCCAGGAGCACCAGTCACCGGAGAGCTCCTTCCAGGCCATCCTGGAAGGAGGCGGGGCCTCAGTCCTGGAGAACTGCCAGGATGTGTGTACACAGCCAAGGAGTTCAGAGAAAGGGACGACAATAGATCACCACCGACCAACAGCTCCATGCACTTAACACAATCTCTCCTACAGAAATGCGGAAGCTGTGGTGGTCCGTGCTAGGGCTGGAAAAGATCTTCCAGACTCAGAGCAAGGTAAAGAGGAAGACGAGTTTGTTGAGATAAGAAATGCTGTCAGTGTGGCGGGCTGACTTCCTGAGGCTCAGGGAGAACCCAGGGCTGGTGGGGATTGGTTGTTTATTTTTATAGCTGGAGGATAAGGGGAAGGCTGGTGGGCCTCTACCGATTGGCTGGGGTCTGAACCTTTCCTCATACTGAGTAAGAGATTGGTGGGGTAAACCATTTCCTTATCAGAAGAAAGCCAGACTGGGTATGAGTGTTAAGAGTCCCGTGTGTGAGCTGATAGGCTGCATCCTGGGTCCTGCAGAAGCTCCATCTCTCTCGGCCATTGTACCCAGGTGGCCCTGCTCCCCCCATTCTCGACTCAGCAGCTCAGATCCCTGAGCTCAGAAGTAAAAGTTCCTAAATGTATTTCAATGAGAGAGAGAGAGGAGAGGGAGGAAAGCAGGGAATCAAAGTCTCCTTTCTTATGCTCTTAGACAGGAGACACGCTCTAGTGAGAGGCCAGACTTTTCATTTTAACCAAATGGCTCCTCCGGGTCCTATCTCCCAGGCTCCTCCCATTGAAATGTGCTTATTCATCAGAGTCAAAATTCCTATCGGGCTCTGTCTCAGCCAGTGTGGGGAGGATCTCCGGAAAGTTGCGCCTCCCTGACCAAGAGCCCAAGGCCTGGTGGGTTGAGGAGTTGCTGTGGGACACGGCCTGGCCCTGGGGCTCTGCTCCCTCTTCTGAGGCAGCCAGCATGATCCCGGCTTGCAATCCAGGATTTACTCAGAGACTTCTCTGGGAGCAGCAACTTGCTAGAAAGGGTTGGGCAGCTGGAAGTGAGGTTAGGGTTGGGCAGAGAATCTGGATCTGCCCTCTTCACCTCTTCCTCCGGCAGCTGCAGCCTTTCTTTTTTTTTTTTTTTTTTGCTTTTTAGGGCCGCACCCGAGGCATATGGAGGTTCCCAGGATAGGCATCGAACTGGAGCTACAGCTGCCGGCCTGTGCCACAGCCACAGCAACACAGGATCTGAGCTGAGTCTGTGACCTACACCACAGTTCATGGTAATGCCAGATCCTTAACCCACTGAGCAAGGCCAGGGATCGAACCGGTAACCTCATGGTTCTTAGTATGATTCGTTTCTGTTGCGCCACGACGGGAACTCCTGGAATCCCCATTTAAAAAAATAGCAATATAAAATTAATTACAGGAGTAAACATTTATTTGGAACAATAAGTCACAACAATTTACACATTTAAAAACATCTGGCAAATATTATAAACATTAAGATCCGGAAGAGTAACATAAGATTTGTACAAATTCACTGCCTGAAACAACTCAAATAGTTTTCATCTTTACCTTTTTTTGGCTGCTTATTCTTTGTCTAATCACATTACAGTGATTTTATGATATTACTTTATATGGGGAATCGAGATGATTCAGTTTTTCCTCTGGCATGGTTTTAATAAACACTTCTATTATTGATAGATTAGAATGTTTCTTTCGTTTCACACTTTCTTGTTGGTAAAACCCTATTAGTTTTTTCTTTTTTTTCTTTTTAGGGCTGCACCTGTGGCATATGACATATGGAAGTTCCCAGGCTAGGGGTCCAGTCGGAGCTGCAGCTGCCAGCCTACACCACAGCCATGGCAACGCAGCACCAACCTGTGGTGTAACAGCCTCACTTGCAACCTACACCACAGCTCACGGCAGTACCAGATCCTTAACCCACTGAGCAAGGCCAGGGATCGAACCCGCATCCTCACGGGTGCTAGTCGGGTTTGTTACTGTACTCATGCGAATTTTATGCAATTTCCTTTAGTGTCAATGTTTCCTGTCAAATTGGCAAGAAATTTAATATTTTCTCAGTATGTTCATATGATTTTCTTCCCCTTTTTGGTTGGATTATTAAATAGTCCCAGTACTTGTTTATTCTGTTCAAAATTTGTCTATTCCTTTTATTGAATTACCTTTTTTTGTAATCTGAAAATTTTTGTTTTATTTGCTTCTCATCCTCAAAATAATTTCCACTGATTTCACGGTTCATTTATTTTTTGGCCACGCCCATGGCATGTGGAAGTTCCCAGGCCAAGGATCGAACCTGAGCCGCAGCAGTGACCATGCTGGATCCTTAATCTGCTGAGCCACCAGGGAACTTCATCACAGTTCATCTGTATTACTTTTGTTTCATAAACACATTAATTTCTTTTACTGAGATATAATTGACCAGAACATTATATTCGTTTCAGGTGTATAGCACACTGATTCAATATTTGTGTACATTGTGAAATAATCACCACAGTGAATCCAGTTAATATTTATTACACAGTTTCAGTTTTTTTCTTATGGTAACTTTTAAGATCTCCTCTCTTAGCAACTCTCCAATATATAGTACAGTATTATTAATTACAGTCACCATGCTGTTCATCCCCAGGACTTATTAATTTTATAACTGGAAGTTTGTCCTTTTGATCCTGTGCCCTGCCTCTGGCAATCACTGCTAGCCTGTTCTCTGTATCTATGAGTTCCCTTTTTTTTTTTTAGGTTCTACATATAAATGAGATCATATGCTATTTGTCTTTATCTTCCTTGTTTCACTTAGCAGAATGCCCTCAAGATCCATCCATGTTGATATGAAGAGCAAGATTTCATTCTTTTTTATGATTGAATAATATTCCATTATATATAAACCACGTTTTCTTTATTCGCTGATGCAAACTTAGGTTTCTTGCATGTCTTGGCCCTTGTAAATAATGCTGCAGTAAACATGCTGCATATATCATTTTGAGTTTTTGTTTTGTTTTTGTTTCCTTTGGATAAATATCCAGAAGTGGAATTGCTGAATCATATGGTAGTGCTTTTTTAATTTTTTGAGGAAACTCTGTACTGTTTTCCATAGTGGCTTCACAATTTACATTCCCACCAACAGCGCACAAGGGTTCCCTTCTCTCCACCTCTCACCTATACTTGCTATCTCTTGTCTTTTAGATAATAGCCATTCTAACAGGCATGAGATGGTATCTCATTGCGGTTTTGATTTGCATTTTCCTGTTGCTTGGTGATGTTGAGCATCTTTTCATGTATCTATTGGCCATATGCTTTTTTTTTTTGTCTTTTTGCTTTATCTAGGGCCGCACCTGCGGCATATGGAGGTTCCCAGGCTTGGGGTCTAATTGGAGCTGTAGCTGCCGGCCTTAGCCACAGCCACAGCAACACGGGATCCGAGCCGCGTCTGTGACCTACACCACAGCTCATGGCAACGCCGGATTCTCAACCCACTGAGCAAGGCCAGAGATCGAACCCGCAACCTCATGGTTCCTCGTCAGATTCGTTAACCACTGAGCCACAATGGGAACTCCTGTACGTCTTCTTTAGAAAATGTCTGTTTAGGAGTTACCGTCGTGGCTCAGCGGAAATAAATCCGACTAGGAACCATGAGGTTATGGGTTCTACCTCTGGCCTCACTTAGTGGGTTAAGGATCCGGTGTTGCCCTGAGCTGTGGTGTAGGTTGCAGATGTAGCTCAGATCTCACATTGCTGTGGCTATGGTGTAGGCCGGCAGCTGTAGCTCCAATTAGACCCCTAGCCTGGGAACCTCCATATGCCGCCAGTGCGGCCCTAAAAGGACAAAAGGCAAAAAAAAAAAAAAAGGAAGAAAATGTCTGTTTAGATCCCTGCCCATGTTTCAATCAAAAAAAATTTTTTGGGGAGTTCCCGTCGTGGTGCAGTGGTTAACAAATCTGACTAGGAACCATGAGGTTGCGGGTTCGATCCCTGGCCTTGCTCAACGGGTTAACGATCCGACGTTGCCATGAGCTGTGGTGTAGGTCGCAGACGCGGCTCGGATCCCACGTTGCTGTGGCTGCGGTGTAGGCCAGTGGCTACAGCTCCGATTAGACCCCTAGCCTGGGAACCTCCACATGCCGCGGGTGTGGCCCTAAAATGACAAAAAGGCAAAAAAAAAAAATTTCTTTTTTGCTGTGGAGTTGTATGAGTTCTTTGTACAATTTATATATTAACCCTTATCAGACACGTGATGCAAATATTTTTCCTATTTGGTAGGTTGCCTTTTCCTTTTGTTGGTTTCCTTTGCTGTGTAGAATAAACTCATTAATTTTAAAGTAAAATTTCTGTTTGTGAATACATAAGTGTAAAGTTGACAGGAGAATAAAATATAATCCCCCTTTTTTTTTGTCTTTTTAGGACTGCAAACCTTGATTTTCCTCCCCTTTGCAAATTCTCTTGGTATTGGGCATCGAAGCATATATTCCCATAGAGAGTATGGGCAGCCCTTTCCTGTCCTGAGAGCAGGTGAGGTGGCGTAGTGGCCCGGCGGAAGGAGCGTTCAGGCAGCCATTCCTCCACCAGGACAGCCGGCAGTAACTTAACTATCTGCGTAAGTGATGGAGGACCACAAAAACCTGTTCCACTAAGCCCCAAATTAATATATCTCAGAGTTCCTGTTGTGGCTCAGCTGTAATGAACCCTACTAGTATCAGTGAGGACGTGGGTTCAATCCCTGGCCTCGCTCAGTGGGTTAAGGATCCGGCATTGCCGGGAGCTGTGGAATAGGTCGCAGATGTGGCTCGGATCTGATGTTGCCGTGAGTTGTGGTGTAGGTTGCAGACACAGCTCAGATCTGGCGTTGCTGTGGCTGTGGCACAGGCCGGCTGCTAGAGTTCTGATTAGACCCCTAGCCTGGGAACTTCCATAAACTGTGGGTGCGGCCCGAAAAAGGCAATAAATAACTAAATAAATAAATCCCTGACCCAACCTACTTTTGCAAGGGGCTCATGCAAATGGGAGGCCTGAAGCTTAAGCATTGATAGCATTGAGATAAATTCAAACAAAGCCAGGGAGGCAATGCCTTTACCCTGTGCTCTGTCGTTGCCCTCCTTCCAGCTTCAGCCTTAGACCTTTCCTCCAGAGAGGCTTCAGGGAAGAGGCTGGGGAAGGAAGGATGCCAGGAAAAGAAAGGCCCTTCCTGGGAGTTCCCGACGTGGCTCAGCAGCAAAGAATCTGACTGGCATCCAGGAGGGCTCAGGTTCCATCCCTGGCCTCACTCAGCGGGTTAAGGACTCAGTGTTGCTGTGAGCTGTGGTGTACGTCGCAGATGTGGCTCCGATCTGGCGTTGCCGTGGCTCTGTACAGCTCCGATTCAGCCCCTAGACTGGGAACTTCCACATGCCATGGGTGCCGCCCTAAAAATACCGGAAAAAAAGCCCTTCCCTCACCCTCCTTGGTAGGGTAGTTCCTCTGGCCTCCTGCTGGCTTTGACCTTCAACACGTGCCTGCCCCGCCTCCCCCAACTTGCCCTTCTGGGGATCCCAAAGGAGATAAGGCTGGGGAATCTAGGGAAGGAATGTGAAGCTTGCTGGAGTTAAGTCCTTTTAAAAACAGCTGGAGGGGGACCTGGCCTCCCTCCCCCCACCCCTCTGGAGCTTGTGTGCAGCCCTCATGCCACTGGCTAGGCAGTTAATCCATCAGCCCGAATTATGTCACAGGAGGCAAGGACTGGCTTGGCAACACGAAAGTCAAGTTGGAGTAAGCTTCAGAAAGGTGGGCTGTGAGGGTGTGAGGAGAGGTTTAGGAGTGGGAAAATGCCGAGAACTCTCAGAACTGCAGGGTCACCCTCTTTCTTTTTTTGGCCTTAGAGAGTTCAGTTTATTAGCACTGGAGGGAAAAAGTATACTTGGTCCGAGGGAAAGGCTTTGTGAGATTTTGGGGTAGGCACGGCTGTGGACAGTTTTGGCCTTGCAGTCAGGACGCATAGGGGTGAAAACAAATTGCGAAAATCTTAAAGCTGCAAAAACCTTCCACAACAGGACATCTGAACTGTAAGGCATTAGAAGGCAGGTTGTCTGGAGCTAGGTCTTTTGATTTCAATTCAGAGTCTTGCAGGGCCTACATTTTTTTTAATTTTTTAAAAATTTATTTATTTATTTATTTATTGTCTTTTTAGGGCTGCACCTGCAGTATACAGAGTTGCCCGGGCGAGGAGTGGAATCAAAGCTGTAGCCGCCTGCCTACACCACAGCCACAGCAACGCCAGATCCAAGCCTAGTCCGCAACCCACGCCGCAGCTCATGGCAACGCCGGATCCTCAACTCACTGAGCAAGGCCAGGGATCCAACCTGTGTCCTCACGGAATCTCCTCAGAATCGTTTCCACCGAGCCGCGAAGGGTACTTCCCTACATTTTATTTTTGATAAACTCTCCCAGGTAATTCTGAGCTGGAGGTCTTGAGGCCTCCATCCTAAGGAACTGCTTCTAAAACTACGTACTATCCTCACGGCTGGAAGTTCTTTCTTTGGTCTAACCAGACTCTCTGCTGCTATGAAACTTTGTTTCATCTGATCCCACTTGCTCCTCTGCAGACTAAGTTCTCCTCCGGCTTTGGCTTGGCACCCCAACCGCTATAGGTCACTGGTAACTAAGGTAACCAAGGTGGGGTGTAGGGGGAAACCCTGACCCTGGTCCTGGCTCCCGGAGGGGGTGCCAGTAGTTAAACCCCTTGGGCCTTGAAGGTTTGGGTCCTGATCCGAAGAGTTCAGCCCAAGCAGAATGGCCGGTCAGTCTTTCAGAGCCTCAGTTCCCGCTCAAGCGCCGGCGGGAAAGGTCAGAGGGAGGGGTTCGGGTTCCTGAAGCCACAGCTCGCTTTGTCTGCCCGCCAGAGCCGGCAGAGGGGCGGGCCCGGGGGCGGGGTCTGGCCCCGAGCGCGCAGGCTCCTGGTTACTATGGTAACGCGTCAACGCCGGAAGGCTCTGAGCGGTGTCGGCGGCGGCGGAGACGGTGCAGGCGCCGAGTGAGGGCGTGCGGCTGAGATGGTGAGGTCCCGGGCGTGGAGGAGCACCTCGGGTGGAGCCTCAATTGTGTTGGGGTGCTGAGCGGGGAAAGTGGCAGTCTGGGAGAGGGACAGAAGTTGGGGCTAGGTGTCAGGAAGACCAGGAGCGGAAGGACACCTCTGGAATGAGCAGAGGAAGTCCTGAAAAAGAGTCCAAAACAGAAGTCAGGAGAGGGGTCACCAGCGACTGAAAGTGTGGCGTGGTGCCGAGAGCGAAGCAGGTCGGGGAGAAAGGGCTCTTCAACCAACCCTCCTCCCCCTCCCTCAGGCTGGGGCCTCTGTGGGACCTGGAGGTGACTTGGTCTCCTACCTCCGCCCCGCACCCCGCCTCCCGGAGCTTGTGTACAGCCCTCGTGCCACTAGCTCCGCAGCCAGTCTTTCAGCCCCCAACGCCCCTGGTGAGGAGGCCAGATAACAGGTTATGGTACCTCTCTGCCTCTGCCCATCAGTGTGACAGTGCATTAGTCACCTAATGTCCCCAGCCTAAGTTTTCCTGTCTGTTCTTTTTGCTGGGGCTCTGGGTCACTCATTAGGTACTCAACAAACTTTTGCGAATGAATGAATGAATGGAAAGGATACTGGGTTTGAACGTTCCTGGGGAGGGACTGGGAGTCCAGCAGCTCGGGGTTCCCTGGGACGGACGGAGAAGACTACAAGGGTCACAAGGGCTGAGAAGGCCACAGTCCCGGGGGAGGAGCTACTAAAGTGACGTCTGGGCACCCTGTGAGGACAGCGTGGTCCCCGAGAGAGAAGGGAGAGGGGCCGAAGGTAGGTGTTGGAGCCTTCCCTTAGTGGAAACAACCTTAGAAGTTCTGGTCGCACACCCAGTGGCAAAGGTAGCACCTTTGGTGTACTTGTGGGCACACTTCACGCTCAGAGGTCACACTGCTTTTCTGGGACTCAGTGGTTCAAATTCCCAAGCCAAGATTTCCAGAAGAGCTTTGTTCATTATAGAAGAAACATCTCCAACAAAGAGCAGCTCCCCACTTCTGAGGCATATTTACCTACAGCTCCTCCGGGTGGTTTACAGGCCCAGCACTCTGTGTGTGTGTCTGTGAGAGCCTAGCCTCACACCTGCCAACTAATGGCTCATGGCGAATGTTCTCTTTTTCTCCTGTTTCAAAAATCTCCCATTCCCAAGCCCAGATTAATCAGTGAGCTGTATCTGGGCTAGACGTGTGCACGTCAGCTCACCCAGATCAGGGATTCCCCACCCAAGGGCCACTCCGGGTGGGGTTTGGGTCTGTTGACCGAGTCCTTGGACGAGACTGGGCATATGGTCACCTTTGAGAGCAGTGGGTCAAGTTGGCGATCTCTGCTTTTCTGTCAGGCCTAGAAAGTGTGTGTGTGTTGTGTGTGTTGCTACTCACTAGCTTTTGAGAGTGTTTGGGGGAGTAAGGAGAAGTGATGGCTGGAAGGGAGGCTCAAATTAGGCAGACCTCCAGGACTCTTAGAAAAACAATGACTAACATACCCCAGAAGGAGGGGCGGGGTCTCAGTGCCCGCTGGGATGAGATCTTCAGTTGGTAGCCCACGGATGGCCCACCTGCTCTTATTTGAAGCAAGAGGCGACCTGAGTGGATCACTCAGTGAAAGGCGCCTGGTGCCTGGGCATCCCCGCCTTCTTCTTCGTAACCAGAGTCTCCAGAAAAGGAGGTAGAATCAGGCCAAGAGCTGGAAGCCCGAATTTGCCAGCCCGTGGCAAACCTATATGCAAAAGAGGAACTAGATCCCAGGGTGCAGAGGACATCCAGGAGGGGACAAGCCTTGGCCTTTGTTCAGCTGACAGGTGTTACAGTTACGTCAGGGAAAGCCCACACTGCCCTGTTTCAGCCCCAGTCCAGCTCTGTCTTGTTGGATTTGAGCTGAACATCCTGGATCTCAGGACATCTAGCACTGCAGCTTTGTTTTCAGCGCTTTCTGTTGTTCAGACTCGGGGCACCTGGCCCACTTCTTTGTTTTGTTTTCACATAAAAATACCCCTGGAGTTCCCATTGTGGCTCAGCAGTAGTGAACCTGACTAGTATCCATGAGGACTTGGGTTTGATCCCGGCCTTGCTCAGTGGGTTAAGGATCCGGCATTGCTGTGAGCTGTGGCGTAGGTGGCAGAAGCGGGCTGGATCTGGCATTGCTGTTGGCTGTGGTGTAGATCGGCAGCTATAGCTCTGATTTGACCCCTAGCCTGGGAACTTTCATATGCCATGGGTGCGGCCCTAAAAACACAAAAAACAACAAAATACTCCCAGTGCTCCCCATCATAATGAGCGTTACCTACTCATTGCAAAACATTACTCAAATGCAAGAAGCGCCATAAGATGATAACGCTTTCCTGAAATTACTGTTAAATCTTTTTGTGGCCTTTCTTTTAGTAACACATTCTGGGTTATACCTTTTCTTTCTTTTTTGCTTTTTGGGTCGCACTCGCTGCATGTGGAAGTTCCCAGGCTAGGGGTCGAATCAGAGCTACAGCTGCTGGCCTACACCTCAGCCACAGCAATGCCAGGTTCAAGCTGCATCTGCAAACTGTGCTGCAGCTGGAGGCAACACTGGATTCTTAACCCACTGAGCCAGGCCAGGGATCTAACCCGCATCCTCAGGGGTGCTAGTTTGTTTCTTAACCCGTTGAGCCACAATGGGAACTCCAGAGCCGGCATCTTTTTCTGTCCCAATCCCCATCGCCCCCTATCTCCCTTGTCTCCACAGAGATCTTCCCTTCAAGAACTGCCTTTCCCAAGAAAGATGAGCAGGCTTCCCTCTAGGCACAGCTTGGCTTCTTGGGGATATGTGTTTGGTCATGCAAGAAATAAAACCAGCCCTTCACCTCCTGGGAGAACCTCTTGGCTACTGCCTCTGGCCCAGAGGGATCGAACTTTCCATTTCTGCTACGTTCTTCTTCTTTTTTTTTTTTTCTAGTACTTTTGCACAGGGATCTCCCTAACCCTTCTTGTTGCTCTTGGCAAAACTGGTTATTCTAACCCTGGTGTAAGGCTTGTGGCTTCAGAGTCAGCATTTCCCCAATGAGGTTTCACAGCCACCCAACCTCAGAGCTCAGCGCTTCCCTCTACCCTGCCTGGCGGCTGCTTTTCTGTGGCCATCATCTGTTTTCCTTCCTCTGTTCTGTCTTTGAGGCTCAGGCAGTTGAGTATCTCTTGTGTGACTTCCTCTTGACCTGGGGACCAAGGGCATAGGAGTGAGGCCATGCGGTCCCGGCTGGGGAGGAACCTACAGTCACCAGACACCTGAGCCCCAGGGGGAAAACCTGCAGGAGCCCTTGAAAAGAAACAGGAAGACAAATGCAGAACAGCAATAATGCTTTCCATCTGTGCTCCAAAGCCCTTTCACATATGGTATTTTCCAGAGTGCGGACCACATACGTGATATGGAAAACGTGGAACGGTGGCATATTCCGGAAAGGCTTCCGTCTCCATCCGGTCTGCAACCCCCAAGAGGTCATCTTGCTTGGTTTCATTCGTTCATTCTCTAGCAAATGCATATCGAGCCCCTGCTATGCGCCAGGCACCTCATCGTTCCCCCTAATTGTGTCCGGAACTCGCATCATCTCATGATCCCACGGCCTCCATCTTCTCCGGTTTTTCCCAGGGCTTTGCTTCTGTTCCACCTATCGCAGTTTCTATTCATTTCCTCTGATTCTATTTTCGGTGGAAAGGGGAGCTGTTGCTCGCCACTCACCATATAATAACCCCTCGGAGTCTGTGGTTAGGCATCCTTGGGGCCGCTATTATTTCCCTCTCCGTAAATGCAGGCGTTTCTGCGCTGCTCTGTTGGGGCTGACTGAGCCTGTAAAGGAGGCCCCGCTCCGCAAGCCTCGTGCTGGCCGTGCCGGCTGGGAAGGGGAGGGCACACACGGCCGCCATCCTGGTACGGGACAGAGCCGGCGGAGAGTAACTGCCCGGTCTAGTGTGAGAACCTGATCCAGGTGCAGCAGGCGCTGCGGGAGGGTCTGTGTGGTCACGGCAGGTCAGAGAGAGCTTTCAAAACACGCTGGCCAGTGTTCAGTGACCTGGAAGGCAGGGCCCATTTCCTGTCCTCTCGTTGGCTGCGGACTTCCAGGCTTGGTAGCCCCAGCGTGTCCAGACCATTTCCCCGAGAACTGTCTGAGACATGGGCTCCTCCAGAGTGAGATTTGAATCAGCTTTATGTTGTTTTATTTATCAAGATTTTATTTTTTTTTCTGTTTAAGTCGATATACAGTGTTCTGTCAATTTCTGTCATACAGCAAAGTGACCCACTCATTCACACACACACACACACACACACACACACACACACACATATTCTTTCTCTCACATTATCCTCCATCATGTTCCAATAATGTTCCATCACAAGTGACTAGATATAGTTCCCTGTGCTCTGCAGCCGGATCTCATTGCTTAAACACTCCAAATACAATAATTTGCATCTACTAACCCTAACTCCCAGTCCATCCCATTCCCTCCCCCTCCCCCTCGGCAACCACTGTTCTCCAAGTCCATGAGTTTATTCATTTTCTGTAGATAGGTTCATTTGTGCCCTATATTAGATGCCAGATAAGTGACATCATGTGGTATTTGTCCTTCTCTTTCTGACTTAGTATGAGAGTCTCTAGTTCCATTCCTGTTGCTGCAAATGGCATTATTTTGCTCGTTTTTAAGGCTGAGTAGTATTCCATCGTGTATATGTACCACATATTCTTAATCCATTCATCTGTCATTGGACATTTAGGTTGTTTCCATGTCTTGCTTATTGTGAATAGTCCTGCAGTGAACATAGGGGTGCATGTATCTTTTTCAAGGAAAGTTTTGTCCAGAAATATGCCCAGGAGTGGGATTGCTGGGTCATATGGTAGTTCTATATTTAGTTTTCTGAGGTACTTCCATACTGTTTTCCATAGGTCTTTTGCCCAGGCTTGGAAGGCAAATATCTGGCATTTTCCACTTCTCCTGTCAGAAATGATTCTTGTGTCCCTCAACTCACCAGAGGGAATCCTCCAAACGTAGGAAGATCCTGGGTGGTTAAAAACTGACCGATGCACATGAAAGAGATCCTGGGAGTGAAAGAGCCCCACGGTGGATGCCAGGAACTGTAGTTGGCAGCTATTCATCCCCTGAAGTCATCAGACACAAATCCCGTGCCAGCAGTGGGCAAGGTGCTTTTCTATCCTAGTGTCCTCTAGTCCCCACCATTGCCTCGGCAGATGGTGGAAACGTGAAAGAGATCCCACGGTAGTGTCCGCTGGGCAGGGCTTGGCGCTCAGGCCGAGGAGGTTGGGGGTGAAGAGGACACGGCATTTCTGGGGAGGCAGACCTGCAAGACGCTGTGCTTGCGGGGAACTAGAACCAGGCAGACCCCAAGGTCATCCTCCTGCTGTCAAGTGCTCTCTCCTTTCTCCTTCCTTCCCTGCCGAGTGATGGGTTGGCCTTCTTCAGCTCAGGGACCTCAGACATCCTCCTCTTCCTGGCTCAGCCAGTGTGCCGGTCCCTACCAGAGAAGGCCCTGCTCCCTCGGCAGGGGGTCTCCTATGATTCAGGGTTGACCCAGGTGCTTCCCCTCATGCCCACCCAACCTCCCCCCGGCACAGGCTGGCGGAGTGTCTGCCTGGCCCAGGCACTCAGTGCTGATGACCCCAACATTCCGCCTCTCTCTGCAGCCGTTAAGCACAGCCGATGTCCTGAGCCCCGCCTCTACCGCTTCCAAAAGGTCAAGGAACAGGCCCCGCTATCGGACCAAAGCCCTGAGCTCCGAGGTGGATGAGGGCCTCTTCGGAGGTGTCAAGGTAATCCTCACCCAGCCCCTCCAGGGAGGCGGTGACCTGGAGGCGGTGACCTGGAGGCGGTGACCTGGACTGGTGTTGCTGAGGACAAAGCTAGCACTGGGCAGGTCACCGCGACTCCCAGGTAACTCTCAGACTGAGGACCAAGGGGAGTTCTGAGGCCCCAGAGGACGAGCTCTGACACCTAGTAGGGTCCATGTAAATGGGGCACCTGGCTTCCTCCACCTCTGAAATTCTTACATCTGCACAGCATTTAAAATCTGCTGTAGGAGTTCCTGTTGTGGCTCAGCAGTAACAAATCCGACTAGTATCCATGAGATCTCAGGTTCAATCCCTGGACCCGCTCAGTGGGTTAAGGACCCGGCGTTGCCGTGAGCTGTGGTGTAGGTCACAGACGAGGCTTGGATCCGGCGTTGCTGTGGCTGTGGCATAAGCTGGCAGCTGCAGCTCCAATTCGACCCCTAGCCTGGGAACTTCCATATGCCAAAGGTGTGGCCCTAAAAAGCAAAAATAAAATAAAATAAGATAAATAATACGGTAAAATAAGATAAGTAAAATCTGTTGTAGCGTTGGGAGACTCAGCTGCTGAACACCGAGTATTTGCTATTTGCTCAGTGAGCACCTCATGGTGGAAACATTTGAGGGCCAGTGGCCCAAGCTTGCAGATGCAGGGCCACACAATTCCCCCTCGGTCCAAGAACAGTATCAGAGCACAGTACACAGTCATTCTCCTCTCCCAGTTGCTGGACCAAAACAGTTACTTTGCTTTGGGAAAGGAGCAGATCTTTATTTGCAGAAGTCATCCAAAGAAGCTGACTCTGGGAGTTCTTTTATGATGCAGCGGGTTAGGGATCTGGCATTGTCGCTGCAGGAGCTTGGATTGGCAAAGATTCCATCCCTGGCCTAGGAACTTCCACACGCCCAAAAAGTAAAGTGAAAAACAAACAAACAAACAAACTCCGGCAAACCCCCCCACAACCCTCCCCCGCAAAAAACCTAAAAAGCAAAGGCTTTCTCCATTAGTCCAGAGAAGGAGAGCTAGAATGTGGCTCCTGGAGTAATCTTGGTACGAGTAGCATTCGGGTGAAAAGGAAGAGAGAGAGGCAAGGTGAGAAGAAGGAGGAGACGTGGAGAGAAGGGCGGCGAGGGACTAAGGGAGAAAAGGGACACTGCTGTATTATATGTGAAAGCTGTTAGAGTAAATCCTGAATTCTCAGCACAAGAAAAAAAATTTTCTATTTAATTTTATATCTATGTGAGATGATGGATATTCCCTAAGCTTATTGTGAACAACATTTCGTGATGGATATAAATCAAATCATTATGCTGGACACCTTAAATCTGTACAGTGCTTAGTGTCAACTATGTTGCAATAAAACTGGAAGAAAAAAATGGAAAACAGTACAGAAAGAGGAAAAAAGAAGGATACCAGTGGTGGGGTGACTACTGGTGTCACCACCTATGGCTGTGGGTGGACTGGGGAGAGGTCACTATCCTCATTATGAATCCAAAAGGACTTTCCAGGGAGTTCCCACTGTGGCTCAGCGGGTTACGAACCCAAAGATATCCATGAGGATGCAGGTCTGATCCTTGGCCTCACTCGCTGGGTTAAGGATCTGGAGTTGCTGCAAGCCGGGTTAGGTCACAGATGCGGCTCAGATTCAGCCCTTAGCCTGGGAACTTCCCTATGCTGCAGGTGTGGCCCTAAAACGTAAAAAAAAAAAAAAAGAAAAGACTTTTCAGAGGACTTCTGCATTTAGAAGACCCCCTCATTCTGCAGCAGTTTTCCTGCCGACAAGAAGAGTCAAATCATGCAATGTCACCTACAGGCATTTTGTTTGTTTGTTTTGGGCCCTCGGGAGTCTTCTAGTCAAAGTGAAGCTAGATTTGGAAAGGGCCTAGTTCCCCAAGCCTTTTGGCCTTACTGCTGGGGGATAGTCCGGAAGCCTCTCAGCCGGCAGTAGGGGGCAGAAGTGGCCTGTGGCCTGACTGAGTTGTGCCCCTTGGAAGCAGAGATGGGCACCAGATGGCAGCAGCACTCCGGGACGGAGTGAAGTTCTCTAGCTCCGAAGGGGCTCCACGGAGGCCACGCCCCACGGAGGCCACGCCCCCGCCTTCACTCAGGATCGCATATACTACGTTCTCCCCTGTGTTCAAAATTTCCTGAAACAAGTGATTTCTTATTATCTTATTTCTTTATGGTCAGAAAATCCACCCCCCAACCCTAGTCATCTCATATATCTAATTTGTGTTCTCCTTGCTAAATTCTAACTCACTGATTTCCACATCTCGTTAGATTTAAGGGCCGGTCTCCACCAAGCTATCCAGGTATTTCTTTCTTTCTTTCCTTTTTTTTTTTTTGCCTTTTTGTCATTTTAGGGTCGCACCCGCGGCATGTGGAGGTTCCCAGGCTAGGGGCCTACACCACAACCACAGCAACGCGGGATCCCAGCCGCATTGCAACCCACATCACAGCTCACGGCAACGCCGGATCCTTAACCCATTGAGCAAGGCCAGGGATCGAACCCACAACCTCATGGTTCCTAGTCGGATGCCTTTCTGCTGAGCCACGATGGGAACCCCTATCCAGGTATTTCTAATTTCCTCAATATGGCTTTGTTTTTTTGGGGGGGGAGGCAGGGATCAAAGTAAATGAATCATTAAAAAGGCTAAAAATAACAAACAGGTTGGATAAGACTGTAACGAATAGTATGTTTCAAACCCACAGAGGGTTAATTATTTTTTCTTCCCAGATTTTCATTCCTGATGGCTTTAGGTTAGGAATGGACACCCACTAGCAACATTTCCTACTCCCGTCCCAGCCCACCCCATCCATGCCCCCATCCCTCTGGAAGATTCTATGCACGTCATAGAGAAGCCTTGTTGTCAGAAGAGCTGGTCACTACAGAGCCCACCTGGCCATGTCCAAGGGCAGAACACCACACTGCTTTCTCAGGGCCCTGGCTGCTGTTAGTGGTCCTGCAGTCCGGACCCCAGCCAGCCTCCCCTGCTGCTGGATGTGGTGGGAGCCCCAGGAGAGGGGCTGCACTTGAAGAAGTTAGGACTTACCAGCAGGAAGTGGAGTGACCGGCTTCTGACTGTCCTTTCTGACCCCACAGCCCCTCAGCCAGAGCGATAGCCCCGTAGTGCTGCTCCGAGATAAGCATGCCATCCGGAAAACTCTCGCCGCCCCGGGCTTGGACCGCAAGCCAGAGACCATCCAGCTCATCACCCGGGACATGGTCCGGGAGCTCATGTGAGTACCCAGGGCGTGGTGCCTTTCCGCTGAGGACCTGTGTGGGAACACGGGGAAACCCACCTGGATTCATTCTGTCAGTGCGGACCCTGCCTCTTTCCTGCTCATTTCCCCCTTTTGTCTCACGTTTGCCCTTCTCCACTGTAGTTTCTTTTGTTTCTCCCCACTGGTATCTATTATTGCCGCTGTCCTTGATTCCCAGCTTTTTTTCTCTTTCCTTTCTTCCAGCTGCTGTGTGTCCTACAGGGCTGGTAGAGGGGAGGGGCTTAGGGGGTCCTCTCTGGGCCCCCCTTAGTGCACTTGGTAAAGGGAAATGTCCGGGTGAGTCACTTCCTTTTGGCTGCATCAAGGATCTGAAGCAAAGGGAAACTGACCAGATGCTTAATTAGCCCCATGGCTTCTTCCCAGGCTGCGAGACCAGAAGAGGAAATTCCCAAGGGCTCTTGGGTTCCTTTGGGATTAGCTCAGCCGGCTTCTTGACTGGAGCTGCCTCCTCAACTGGCCCCTCCCGTGGCGTTTAGGCCCAGTTCAGCCAGGAGAAATGAGCCAACACCGTCACTCAGTGGTTTAGCGCTTATGCTAGTGCTTTATTCTCTAAGCCTTTCTTCCTGCTCTGGCTCCACCTACTAAAAACTTGAATTCCCAGAAAATGCAGCATGTGTCACGGAGCTGGGGAGGCACGGCTTGGACACAAGCTCAGGAGCATGGCCTGGTCAGTTCTGGCCTCAAACGTTAAGATGTGCTCGGCCACCCTTCAGATAGCCCTGGGGCCCTAGCAAGGGCTCCTTCTTGGACTGGTCCAGGCCTGAAAACATGTCGGAGGCGAAGTTCCTGATGACTTGTCAGGACTGCTGAGAGCAGCGCAAGACGCTGTCTCAGATTCAGATCATTCCTGGTCATCCCAGATCCCAGGCTGTTTGGGGCCACGCCACCCAGTGAACCACAAGATCTTGGCGGAGAACTCAAGTCCACTCATTGATTCATCCACCTCCTGGACACCCCCGCCCCCCCGACTAGTTTTATTGGATGAGGTTTCACGTCCTGCCTTGGACTGTCTCTGTCTCATTGCCACGTACCTGTTAAATTGCCTCACCCAGAAGCAGCTTTATCCCCATCCCCCTGCTCCATCTTTAATGTATGTCATTTGTTTGTAATCATTGTAATTATCTATTGGTGTGTTGAATGCGTTGGGTGGCTAGAAAGCTCTATAGAGACGTCTCTGACTATTGTTGATCAGAGATTTTAATTAATATTTAAGGTTCAAAGCTTCACTCTGGGCTGGATGCACAGGGATGTTTTTGTTTCTCACCAGCATCCACGTCATCCTTGTCTGGCGTCCCCTTGCCCTTTTTATGTCATCCTTGAGGAATCATCGATTTTTAAAGTTCAGTCCAACAGCTATGATTTGAGTCCTCCCTCTGTGTCCAGGGCCACGCCAGAGACGAGGCTGCTTGGGAGATTAAGACACAGAGTCCGTGTCCTGAAGGAGCTTGTGATCCAGCAAAGGAAACAGATTGTTTTTTTTTGTTTTTGTTTTGAAACAATAGCATTTATTTATTTATTTTAAGTTTTATTGAGGTATAATTAATTTACAAGGCTGTGGTAATTTCTGCTGTACAACAAAGTGACCCAGTCATGCATATTCACATATCCATTCTCAGATTATTTTCCCACTTGGATTATCACAGAATACCGGGTAGAGTTCTCTGTGTTCTGCAGCAGGTCCCCGTTGGCCAATCGTTCCGTGTACCTCAGTGTGCATATGCTAATCTCAAACCCCCAGTCCACCCCTCCCACCCCCAACCTTTCGCCTTCGGTAACCATAACTTTTTCAAAGTCTGTGAGTCTTTCTGTTCTGCAAACAAGTTCATTTTTTTTTTTTAGATTCTACGTATAGGTGATATCATACAATGTTTGTCTTACATGCTCTGACTTCACTTAGCATGGTAGGTTCTAGGTCTGTCCAGGTTGCTGCAAATGGCATTACTTCATTCCTTTTTTATGGCCGAGTAATATTCCATTCCATAACACAGGCAGGGAGAGCAGAGTGTGGTGGGGCTCATGGGAGGAGGTGGTCCAGGTATGTGTACATGAGGGAGGGTCACAGACGGCTGCTCAGTTAAGGTCGCATATGAATTAGACCTTTTAGACAGAGTCCTTAACACTGTCCCTTCTTCAGCCTGTGACGCTCCTGCACCCTTGCCTGGGACCCCTTCTCCCCGCCGGCCCCTCCAGGCAGTCGGCTGTCTCTCCTGCCCTTGCCCGGGCCCTCCGAGAGCTTTCCCACCCCTCCCTAACTTTGTTCCCTCCTTGTCTCAGCATTCCCACCAACGATCCCTCCGGGGAGTCCCTTATCATGAGCCAGGAGGAGTTTGAGCGGATCAGACGGGCATCCCACGTCCCGACCGCAGAAGAGCTGGAGGCCAAGGAGCAGGCCTTCAGGAAGGAGAAGGAAGCTGTTGTGGTACATACCCCGCCCCCACCTTTTGCACAGAAATGGGCTGGGGAGAGGCCGGCTTCCCACAGGACGGGAAGCTCTAGTTAGAAACCAGGCGTGAATGTGTTAAAAACATGTGGTAGAATAAAGACCGGCTGTGGGACCAGGGGAGAGGGGAGAGCATGAAGCCGGGCTGAGAAACCTCCGGGCTCTGACACCACGATGGGGTGACTCCAAACTCATCTGAGGTCACCCGTGGCAGCCAGGCTGGTGCCAGGGCACAGGGAATAACCCCCAGCCCCCCCCCCCGATCCCGACCTGGGTCCCATAGGATGCAGTGACCACACGCAAGAAGATCATGAAACAGAAGGAAATGATTTCAAGGAACAAGCAGAAGCTCAGTGACCTGGAGGAGGTGGCCAAGGAGAGGGCCCAGAACCTCCTGCAAAGGGCCAGCCAGCTGCGGATGGAGCAGGAGGAGGAGCTGAAGGACATGAAAAAGGTGGGCTCTCCACTCTCCCTCCTTCCACTTGTCTCTTACTCACGCACCAGACAGCGTGGGCTCCGGCTGGAGGTGGGGTGCAGGGGCGAAAGGTGAGGCCAAGGCCGTGGAGAGGGTGGGGGAGAGCTGCACCTGCCACGTGCTGTGGGACCTTCAGCAAGTCACTTGCCCTCCTGGAGGCTCACTTTCTTCATTTGTAAAGTGAAGGTGGTGAAACTTCTTAGCAGAGCTTTTGGCAGGATTAAATAAATACACTGATGTAGGGGAGAGGCTTTACAAGCTCGACTGATACATGCAGGTGAGACACATGTGTCTTTATTCTGCTAATTCAATCCTGGGCACTTAGGATGGTACAGGCGCTTGGGTTCTTTCTGACATGCTCAAAGTGCTTCCTTTAGCTGAGAGCAAAGACCAGAGGCTCCACTGAATTCCCATTGGGCTGTTCTAGTTTGAAAGTCTACTGGCTTGGGGAGTTCCCCTTGTGACTCAGTGGCAACGAATATGACTAGTATCTATGAGGACGTGGGTTCAGTTCCTGGCCTCGCTCAGCAGGTTAAGGATCTGGCGTTGCGATGACCTTCAGTGTAAGTCGCAGATGAGGCTCGGATCTGGCATTCCTGTGGCTGTGGTGTAAGCCAGTGGCTACAGCTCCGATTCGATACCTATCTGGATACTTCATACTGCAGGTGGGGCCCTAAAAAACCAAAAAAAAAAAAAAACATATATACACAAAATTTCTTATGGAAATTTTGTGTATATAGGTGTAAGTGAAATTTATGAAGAAGGCCCATAGCTTTCATCGTATTCCCCAAGAGTGATCCATGACCCCCCAAAACACTAAGACCCAATACACCCCCACGGTGACTCCCCCACCCTTGCTCCCAGACCTGGTGCCACAACTTCATTTCCGCTCCCCAGATCATCCTCAATGCCAAGTGCCACGCCATCTGGGATGCCCAAATTCTGGAGAAGCAGCTGATCCAGAAAGAACTGGACGCCGAGGAGAAACGGTTGGATCAGATGATGGAGGTGGAGCGGCAGAAATCCGTTCAAAGGCAGGAAGAGCTGGACAAGAAGAGGAGGGAGGAGAGAATCCGGTAAAGGGGTGGTCTCGGCACCTCCCCCTCTGAGGCATCTCCATGTGTCTTTAGTCCCTAGAGCCTTGCAAAGAGGGAAGACGTGAGAAACGGTCATTATCATCCTCTGTCATTGTCTCAGAACCTTTATGGAGTGGCTCATAGAACCATAGAACTTCTTAAAGCTTATTTCCAAGATCACAACAGGTGCTTCACCGTCTGGATCCAATTCAGCATCATTTTGCAGCGTTTTCCACCATCCATCATCCATTCTATAAGGCTTTCTTCCGGTTCCCTCCACGTGCCAGGTCTTGACACGAGCTCATGACTTGTGTTCTTCTTTCTGCTTTGAATACTCTTTTCTCTTCCCCCTGGGAAACGCTCTCTCTTCCATTAGTATGTGGCTTTGCTGTCACCCCTCCTGAGAAACGTCCCTCACTTTACTAGGGGGGTTCAGGGCTGCCTTCTCTGGGTCCAGCCACACTGTGTTTATGCTCTGGCACATTCCTTCTTGCGCTATGACTCTCTGACTCTCGCCAGGCTGTGTGCTCCCTGCGGACAGGGTCCCTGCCTTATTCATTTCTGTAGCTTCCAGGTCTAGCAGCGTATTTGAGCTGTACTAGGTGCTTAATACATGTTGGAATAAATTCAGTCCCCTTCATTTTTTTTTTAGAAAAGGACAAGTCCCAAAGCAAGTAAATTATAGGATCTAGTGTCCTATATTTAGAACACCAACCATATAATATAAGAATTACCTCTATAAAGAGTCCTTGTACCGCACTGATGGCAGTTCTTTCTCCCCATCTGTATTCTGTTGTCTTGTACCATTTACCTCTGTGCTTCTCGTAGGAACACTGTAGTAGGCTCCCAATAAAAGTTTATTTAATGGCCATGGGGCTCTTTTTCTTTTTGCATAAACAGCTCCAATTAAGGGAAAAATCTCTTGTCTCATTAGGCAGTTCCAATGATTTGACCTGGTCCTTATACTGAGTCTATACCAGCTTCCATGTAACTCTTCTACTCATTACTCTTTTCTTCCTTTCCTTTCCTTTCCTTTCCTTTCCTTTCCTTTCCTTTCCTTTCCTTTCCTTTCCTTTCCTTTTCTTCCTTCCTAGCTCTCTATTTCTTTCTCTTTCTTTCTTTCTTTTTTCTTTCCTTCCTTCCTTCCTTCTTTCTTTCTTTTTCTTCCTTCCTTCCTTCCCTTACTTGTCTTTCTTTTTTTCCCTTTTTTGGCTGCCCTGAGGCATAGGGAGTTCCCCGGCCAGGAATCAGATCCCAGTCACATCTGCTGCCTGCGCCATGACTGTGGCCGACAATGCTGGATCCTTAACCTGCTGTGCTGGACTGGGGGTGGAACCTGTATCTGTATCATTTGGAGTCATGAAGCCATTCAAGAGTTCTGCCTAAATGTGAATCTTGTACTTGTTCCCGTAGATTCTCATCCTAATCTTCTCTCACTCTCCCAGCCTTTCCTCATGCGTCACGGGGTCTGGATGTGTCCAAGTTTATTGACATCCCAGTAACACATAGGGAGTCACTGGTGACACTCATCATAGGATCTAGTTTCTCTGTTTTTGTGGTTGAGCCTGGGCTCTGCCGAGTGGAGAGACTTCTTCAGATCCGGCCCTGTCCACCTGCAGCTGATGGTCTTAAAATGTAAGACTGGGAGTTCCCATTTTGGCTCAGTGCAAACGAACCTGACTAGGACCCATGAGGATTCAGTTTCGATCCCTGGGCTCGCTCAGTGGGTTAAGGTTCCAACATCACCGTGAGCTGTGGTGTAGGTCACAGACATGGCTTGTATCCTGTGTTGCTGTGGCTGTGGTGTTGGCCGGCAGCTGCAGCTCCGATTTGACCCCTAGGCTGGAACCTCCGTATGCCTCAGGTGCGGCCCTTAAAAATGAAAAAGCAAAAAAAAAAAAAAAAAAATTTCTATATAAGAAAGATAATTAGCAAACCCAG